>CAWUFW010004816.1:0-520000 GCA_963921515.1 Calotriton arnoldi
ACACACCCCCGCTGCGCTTGTCTGTGCCACTGATGTGGTGAGGGTGTCCCCCCTCTGTCCAACCCACCTTGCCTGTTCCCCATTCTCCTCCCCTGGAGGTAGGCACTGCAGTGGAGTCCACTACCGCCCTGTCTGACTTGGGCACTGCAGTGGCGGACCTGTCCACCCCATCTGCAGGGTCCACTGCAGTTGTGCCGGCACCCACGACATCTGTGTCATGCCCCCAGTTGTGCCGGCACACACCATGTCAGACACCTCCACTGCAGTTGTCAGTGGCTCTCCTGCACCCACCACCCCTTCCCTGACTCCCCCTGGTGAGCCCTGATCCTGTCCCTGCGGTGCCTGGCCTGCCCCCGGTTGCCCCTCCTAGTGGATTGTCCCTGGTATTGTGCAGGCATGCGTAGGGTGACATCTGCCAGTGTCACCCTGTTTGAACTTTGACAATGGACTGGCCATTGGCCTTTGCTCTTTTTCAGGACTTCGTTTGGCCTCAACACATATGCTGAATAAAGCAACTTTCTTTTCTCTAGTGCTCATGCTTCAGATGTACATGTTGTTGGTGCAGCTAACCATGCCCTTGCTGCAGTGATGGTGATATCTGGTCTCATGATTATGAAGTGTTACTGTGCAGGAACCCATGTGGTCCAGGGGGAATGTGTCCTATCATGTGGTGTATCCATGTCATCAATAGCAGCATCTGAGGGTGTCATGTGTTCAGTATTTGGCAATGGGTTTCCTACTTACATTGGCAATTTCATATCTGTGGCTTCCACCCCTGCACATCTGTTGTGCCTGCCATCGTTGCATTTGTCTACTTCCCTGACCGTGTTGCCATCTCCAGTGGACATGCAGGTTTGGGCATCAATGGGGAGGGACTCATCCGTGTAGTCAGTGCAACATTGCTATACAAGTGTGTTGGATCTGTGCTGATGATTCCGTTGGCACATCCATGACCAGGCTGATGTGATGGGAGCCCTCATTTGGTGCTAATTGTTGATTGTGTGACCAAGTGCTCAGCTGACATGATGGGGCCCTACTGAGGCAACATATGGCACAGCTTTCCTCACACAGGAGTGGAGTCCCCTCATGGCAGTGTGTACACGTGTGACATTGCCTGCGCCCAAGGTGTGTGTTGTATGTGCATGTCTGTGTGTTCACTTCCATTCATCTGCGCATGCTGTGATCCCTAGTGTTGTACCTGTTTGTGATGCTTGCTGACTTGAGCTATGTTCCCCCAAAGTCTTCTCCCTGTGTTCTCTGTGATGTGGGTGCATGGCACATTACTGGTCATCAGGGTGTCACCCATAGGTGTGTTTGCTGTCAGGGCAGAGTTTGTGTGCTGACGCAGATGGGTCACAGTCAGGTTTCCCTTTGGCACTTGTTGTTTGCCCCTGTCATGTGATTTCCAGTTTGTGTTATCTTTCAGTGATTGTGACACGTTGTGTGTGTGACTGCTGGCACTCCTTAGGGTCCGGGCTGCAATGTTGGTTGTTGTCTATGTGTGTTCTTTGTGGGTGACCTTGGCTTCTTCATTGGTGTGTGACTGTGGCTGGGATCCCATTGGTCGGTGTGGTATTGCCGTCATGTCCATGTACAGAGTAGTGTGCAGTGTGTCAGACATTCAGGAGTCTTGTTGAGTGTCCATGTGTGATGTGTTTCTACACCTTGGTTCCCACCCACCACCCTGGAATAGTCATGGGTGCATGTGCAATGTCACCAGTGCATGTGTACTTCACTGCTGCACATTGTTGGAGGTCGAGGGTGTGGTGTTGAGTGTGTGCAGATGAGAGTTGTTGCCCGGCTAGTCCCCTGCCTCCATGTTGGCCTTGGCTTACTGGCCATGCTGATTGATTTGTGCTTGTGTAGGTGTGATGGTAGTTAGTTGCTCAGGACACCTGACTGTGGTTCACAGTGTGAACGACATTTAGCTTTGTCATCACAGTGGTATTTTCTTCAGCCCAGGGTCACCACATTGTGGGGGCCCTGGGGGTGGTGCTGTGGTGTGTCTGTGACTTGCTGTGTCAGTTGTTGTTCCTACGTGCCTGTGTGACATGTGTGTTTTGTGCTCCCTCTCACCTGTCAATGCCTGCTTGCCCACATAGGGGATTTGGATCCATGAGTTAGCTTAGTGTGGCAGTGTATGCACATCTGTATGATTGGTATTCAGCTCTCCTCATGTGTTGTGTTGTTGCCTGGGGACACTGGCACCCCCACCCCTCACCTGCTGTGTATGATGACAGTGTTGGTCTGCCTGTTTGTGTTTGTGCATCTGCACCACTGCATTGGCATATCTTGGGTGTGCCATTGGCTGTATGTTGTTTGGTGTGTTTCCCCTGCTGTCCCTGGGACTCCTAGGTCATCGGTCAGCACAGTGATCATGGTTTGTGTGTCCCATTGCTGCCATGGTATGGTATCTGTTCACCTCACATCTGCTGTCTCCACAGGGTATCTGCATTTGTGTGCCCATTGGTGCAAATATGTGGTTCTGCATTCTGATGGTCACTTCTGTCATTGTGTCATTGATGACTGTTGACGGTCTCAGCCCCCATGGGTGTTGTTTGTCTGCACATGGCCAAAGGAATGTTTCATTTGCACTGCAGTATTTGGCTCCCCCAATTTATGTTGCAATGGGACACATACACTACTTTGCCACAGATGAGTTTTTGGTTCTGTGACCAGGAATGATCCATGCAGTTTGGCAGTTGCAGCTCTTTCTTTGTTAACAATTACCTTTTGGTCACTGTGATGATGAGGGTGTAGACCCCATTGCCACAATGGTCAAAATGTGCTTCAGCTATGGACCCCACACTTACCTTTTGGTCACTGTGATGATGGGGGTTTAGACCCCATTGCCACAATGGTCAAAATGTGCTTCAGCTATGGACCCCACACTTGCCTTTTGGTCACTGTGATGATGGGGGTTTAGACCCCATTGCCACAATGGTCAAAATGTGCTTCAGCTATGGACCCCACACTTGCCTTTTGGTCACTGTGATGATGGGGGTTTAGGCCCCATTGCCACAATGGTCATGGGCTGCTTGCATTGTGGGTGCCACACACATATATGTGTGGCACATGTGCTAGGGGGTCACATTGTATGTTCAATGTCATGTTCGGTGTTGTAGGCATTTGACACAGCCTGCTCACACGCTTGTCATGGTGGTGGGGGATGTCTTAATCTTGCATTCCCTAGGTTGTGGTGTGCTTGTTGTGTCATGCATTGTCCATCCTATGAGTGGGGGTGGTAGTAGTGGTAGGCATCCTGCCCCCTGGCTAAGGGTGGTAGTAGTGGTAGGCATCCAGCCCCCTGGCTAAGGGTGGTAGTAGTGGTAGGCTTCCTGCCCCCTGGCTAAGGGTGGTAGTAGTGGTGGGCATCCTGCCCCCCTGGGTGAGGGTGGTAGTAGTGGTAGGCATCCTGCCCCCTGGCTAAGGGTGGTAGTAGTGGTAGGCATCCAGCCCCCTGGCTAAGGGTGGTAGTAGTGGTGGGCATCCTGCCCCCTGGCTAAGGGTGGTAGTAGTGGTAGGCATCCTGCCCCCTGGCTAAGGGTGGTAGTAGTGGTAGGCATCCAGCCCCCTGGCTAAGGGTGGTAGTAGTGGTGGGCATCCTGCCCCCTGGCTAAGGGTGGTAGTAGTGGTGGGCATCCTGCCCCCTGGGTGAGGGTGGTAGTAGTGGTGGGCATCCTGCCCCCTGGCTAAGGGTGGTAGTAGTGGTAGGCATCCAGCCCCCTGGCTAAGGGTGGTAGTAGTGGTGGGCATCCTGCCCCCTGGGTGAGGGTGGTAGTAGTGGTGGGCATCCTGCCCCCTGGCTAAGGGTGGTAGTAGTGGTGGGCATCCTGCCCCCTGGGTGAGGGTGGTAGTAGTGGTGGGCATCCTGCCCCCTGGGTGAGGGTGGTAGTAGTGGTGGGCATCCTGCCCCCTGGCTAAGGGTGGTAGTAGTGGTGGGCATCCTGCCCCCTGGGTGAGGGTGGTAGTAGTGGTGGGCATCCTGCCCCCCTGGGTGAGGGTGGTAGTAGTGGTGGGCATCCTGCCCCCTGGCTAAGGGTGGTAGTAGTGGTAGGCATCCTGCCCCCTGGCTAAGGGTGGTAGTAGTGGTGGGCATCCTGCCCCCTGGGTGAGGGTGGTAGTAGTGGTGGGCATCCTGCCCCCTGGCTAAGGGTGGTAGTAGTGGTGGGCATCCTGCCCCCCTGGGTGAGGGTGGTAGTAGTGGTGGGCATCCTGCCCCCTGGGTGAGGGTGGTAGTAGTGGTGGGCATCCTGCCCCCTGGCTAAGGGTGGTAGTAGTGGTGGGCATCCTGCCCCCTGGGTGAGGGTGGTAGTAGTGGTGGGCATCCTGCCCCCCTGGGTGAGGGTGGTAGTAGTGGTAGGCATCCTGCCCCCCTGGCTAAGGGTGGTAGTAGTGGTAGGCATCCAGCCCCCTGGCTAAGGGTGGTAGTAGTGGTGGGCATCCTGCCCCCTGGGTGAGGGTGGTAGTAGTGGTGGGCATCCTGCCCCCTGGCTAAGGGTGGTAGTGGTGGTGGGCATTTGGCACCCCCTGGCTAAGGGTGGTTGTGGTGGTTGGCATCCAGCCCCCTGGGTTGGGGTGGTGGCGCGCATTCAGGCCCCTGTGTGCATATGTGGCATTGGTGATGGGCATCCCGCCCCTATGGTGCTGCTGTTGCAAGTATATTCAGATTCCCCGTGTATGTGTGTGATGTGTCGTGTACGTGTTGTATGTGTTTTGTGGTTGGTGTCTGACTTACCTTCTGCGCCGTACGCGTCCGTGCCTGTTCCGGTAGTAGATGTAGAATATTGGTATGATCGGGACGAAGGGATTCATGGTTGGTTCGTGTCGTTCGTCCTTCTCGTTGCTTCGCGTCGTCCTCGTCGCTTGGCTTCGTCCTCGTCGCTTCGCTTCGTCCTCGTCGCTTCGCGTCGTCCTCGTCTGTGCTGTGTTCGTCTCGTAGCCGTGGATCGTGTTGTGGCGCGATTCGGAGCTTATGTGCGCCTCTCCCGGATGCTTTGACGTGCCGTGCGTAGCGACGGGTTCGGCGCGTACGGAAGCGCATCGTACTTGTCCGGCCGGACGGGGCTGCATTTTCCCTTCCGTGCGACTCGATTCGGCGTTTCCGGATTCGCCTCGGTCGGAGAACAGGACCTGGTTTGGGTGAGTACGGCTCGGCCGAGAATTTTTGCTGTTGTGCGCATCGTACTTGCTCGTTCGGTGTGCTGTACGGATCGGTCGGGAAACTGGCTTTCGCATGGCTTTTTCCCGACCGAATAGTATTGAGTGCGCCTCCGACCGAGATCGGAATCGGCCCCATAGTATCTAGCAGTCAACTTATGCGCTGTTTTTTATTTGAACAGACTTAGACCAAAAATTGATTATATTGGTGTGCAGTATTTTATTTTATATTCATTTATATTTTTTATCGTTCATTTGCCAATATTTTCTTTTTATGTCAAAGTGGGGAAAACACTTTTTTTTCCAATCATGAACAAACATTCAAATTTAAATCATAATGCAAATGTGAAGTACATAAAAAGACAGTGAAAACACATGAAAGGTCATTAAATTACAATAATGGTAAAGCCAGTCATCAATTTCTAACGAATGCAGCAACAATACGAATAATACATTTCGCTATTAGTCAATTCTTTTTCAAAGCTGCTACCCACTGGGAACCAATGTTATGACTCCAGAGGTTGGAGATTGTCAACCCATTCCCCTAGAGTGGATTTTAATTAATCAATATGTTCCCACGTGGAGATAGTGCTGATGCGTTTCGATCCCCAATATTATTCTTGGGGTTCTCTTCAGGGCATTGACTGGGTGCAATCTGTAATTTAAATATTGGAAAAAAAAATTGGATTAATTTCTACCCCTTTGCAAATCTTACTCAAGCATTATCGCATTTTAACTGAATTCTTGGTACCTGCCGGGTCTTCTAACTGGACGTCTTCATCTGCCATTTGCCAGGGTTGGGGCTTCAGCCTCAACTTTTAGAGGATAGTGTACCAGCCCATTAACATATACAGAAAATAAAGTGGGAGCCATTACACATCCCTGTCGGACACCCTTTAATACTAGAATTCTTTCAGTTAGTTGTCCCTGCAAGCCCCACCGCACCCGGGCAAAGTTGTAATCATGTAATCTGACAAGCAAGGATAGTATTTCAGAGGGCATCCCCATTTCTTCAAAGACCGCCCATAACCTAGCTCGTGGCACAAAATCACAAACAGATTTAAGATCGACAAAGGCGACATATAGGTCACCTTTGTCAATCAGGACCGTCTTCCATTATATTATAGCCTATCTGAAGACCTGATTTATCGTTGCTGTCTTAGGTCTAAAACCTGCTAGCAGTGGGCTTATAATATCATTACTTTCAGCCCAATGCTGGATCTTAACCAATACCATTCGAAAAAAATTCTGTAGGCAATCAATTAAAGTAATAGGCCTATAATTAGCAGGTAGACTCTTAGCCCCTTTTTTATACACAGCAATCACCTCCACTCCCTGCCAAGATGCCGGAATGGGAGCTCCCAGTGCTACCTCACTTGCAATGACCAATATGTAATTTACCCACACATTTATATCATAAAGATAGACATCCGGACGATCAGCAGCATGCCGATCGGCTGAGAGAGCGGCCGCGACCACTCCCCCTCACTTCCTCTGACGTCAGACGCCGCCGCGAGGAGCTGCAATTGCCGTTTCTGATGCCCTCGGAGCCGCGGAGCTCTGAAGGACGGCTGCTTTTGATTTTTAAACTGTCCACTGACTTTTTCCCAATTGAATGGCTTGAGGCTTTACTTGTGGAGGCATCGTGTTTTCTCTTTAATGAGAAAAGGACTGTTTGTGCCTTTTTGGAGCCGGGTGGCGGTGTGCTGCAGTCATTTTGGTTTTGCTTCTTCCTTTCCTGGCTTGGGTTTTATACGTTGACTGCTGTGGACAGCTGTGGACTGCTGTGGACTTGGGAGGCATCATTTAACATCACCAGGGACTCCAGGTTTCTCACCAAGAGTGGGTAAGTGTGGCATCTCTCCTTGCTCACCTTGGTTGAGGGTCGCTGGGTACGTCCCATAGAGTGATTTCGCAGTGTTTCAGCAGTATTCTGGCAGCATCTATTTCGGCTATTGGCAGAAGAAGCGCTGATAGGAAGGCAGTATGCGAAAGCCTGTTAAAGCAATAAAGGGAACCACTCAGGTTGAATCTCCAATACTAGCTCAGAAAGTTAATAAGTGCGCAGCCCAAGCCGCAGCTCGGTTGAACAACACAGCCGCATTTCGACAGGATCTTCCTCTTTCATCCGAGATTGCGGGGATGGCAAGTGCCGATGCGGCTAAACAGGATTGTCCGGAGGCAGTTACGGTGGATTCCGTTTGTCCCATTAGTCCTAGTGAGTTGGTTTCTACAAGGGGGGATTCGTCAATCTCTGCCGTCTTGTCTAAAGAGACTCTGACTCCTGGAAAAGCAGTGACTGAGTCTTTGGATGCTAGAAAGTATCCTATCTTTTTTAAAACTAAGCAGGGTGGGCCAGAAGTGTTAATCTTCAAGTCTGGCAGTTTTCTTCCTTTTCCTCTTCCTTCTTCGTCATCTTCAGATCTTCTAATTCCATCAGTAGGGGGAGGGCCCATGCCTCTCTCTATGCTGGAGGTCTCAACGGAGTCTATGTCTATTTCAACATCACCAGTGGTCCCCGATCCTACTGATTCAGAGGCTCCCCAGGGCCCCCAGGCGGAGGATTGGCCCAATTTAACTCAGTCTGATCCCCCTTTAGGTTCCTTTTCTATCCAATGGGACGCTAAGAGCCTCCTTAATTTGACTTTGGAAGAAATCCGTGAATTAAAAGCTTCCCAGTCTGCTGAGATTGCAGCAATAAATACCCGCCTGATGAAGATTGAGGAATCCATGGCTCAGATTCCGGTGCGGCTCGTGGAGGCCGAAACCAGGATCTCCCAATTGGAAGATCAAATGTCATCTCTGAATCATAAAGTGGCCACCTTTCAGTCTCAGAGAGCCTTAATGGAGTTGAAGTTGGAGGAGTTAGAGAACCATTCCAGACGTTCAAATCCTCGAATTTTGGGCATTCCGGAGGGTTTAGAGGGCCAGCAGACGCCACAGTGGGTGGATTCCTTTATAAAGAAAAATGTCCTTCCTGAATTTAGCGGGGATCTGACAATAATGAGAGCTCATCGGGTTCCTGCACATCTCCCTGCTAATGCCAAGTTCCCCCGGACTATGTTGGTCAACTTTGGAGATTTTAGGGACAAGGAGCAGATCCTATCAAGAGCGATTATGCAAAGACAGTTCTCCTCGGCAGAAGTCCCACTATGTCGCATCTTTTCAGATATGTCAGCCTCCGCAGCAAAAAGGCGGAAAGAATTTGTCAAAATGCTTCATTTGTTTAAGGCACAAGGGGCACAAGCTATGATAGCTCAGCAGAGCAAGCTGAAGGTGCTAATTAAGGGCACATTTCATATCTTTTGTAATGTCGCAGAGGCGCAGGAAGTGTTACATCAGATTTCTAATGATAAACCTTAATGGTTTTAAGCTAGTCTTTGGTTAGCAGGGTGGAGGGTAAGGAAGGTTAATGATGGTAAAAGTTGATTTAACTGTTGCTTTTGTAGTCTAGGAAGAGGAAGTGAGGGTAAGGTGGGGGTGCCATTCAGCTGCACTAGGCACCAAATCATTGTGCCTGTAGATGGGTGGGTGGGTGGGCAGGACAGGTTGTCGGACTCTGAGCAGGGGCGGCCATCTGCTTAGGCGACAACGGCCCAAGAGTTGGGACACGGGGGGTAAGGGAGCATTGGGAAAAAAACGAAAACCATAATTTTGATTTTGATTTGGATACATCTGTTCAGTTTCTTTTAGAGGGTAAGAAGGGAGCTAGATGGGGGAGCCTAGATATCTTGTTGGTCATTGGTTGCATATTGTGTGCTAAATCTGTGGATTTTTTTTTCTTTCTTCTTTTTTTTTTTCCTTTAGTTTATTATAAATTAAATGGGAAGTAAGGAATCTCTAAAAGTGGTTTCATTTAACGTGAATGGCCTCAATAATAAGAGGAAAATGAGAGCAATCGAAGCCTGGATTAAGACAGAGAATCCGTCCGCTATCCTGCTACAGGAGACACATATATCAGCAGGGAAATTAGAGGATTTTTCAATGTTTAAATCTTGGGCAGCATATAGGGGATTTTCCTCATCCTCGGCAGCCCATAGAGGGACAGCAATTTTTCTTAGTAAAAAACTGCAGGCGGAGGTAGTAAACGAGGCGAGTGATCAAAGCGGTAGATGGTGTAGGGTCACCTGTAAGTTAGGACAGAGATCTTTAACTCTCGCCAGTTTATACGCTCCGGTAGAAGATAAACCTGGTCTTTATGAGGAATTTTTTCAATCCCTAATTCAAGTCTCAGGAGATTTAATAGTGGGAGGGGATTTTAATCTGTTAATGAACCCGAAAATCGATTTTTCATCCAAAGCAACGAGACAGTTAAAGCCAAAATCTCTCAAAATGGTTCAGAACTATAGTACGACGCTTGATATAGTGGATCCTTGGCGGGCTGCATTTCCTAGTGGAATTTCTTATACCTATTTTTCAGGGAGATTTCACATTTTTTCTCGTATTGATTTTTTTCTTATTTCGAGGTGTTTGGTTTTTAAATCTCATTTACCCTCCAGAATGGGCTTTCTGATCACGTATTAATTACTTTAGAGTTGGAATTTGGCGAATATAAAAAACCTTTTAAAAAATGGCAGCTGAACCGTCAATATTTAGCAGAAGAAAATTGGGTATCTAGTATTAAAATAGAAATTAGGGAATTTTTTGAACGAAATAATGGCTCAGCTCCACTGGATGTTGTCTGGGATTCATTTAAGGCGTTTTTCGTGGGCTTGCTATTGCTAAAGACGCCGAGAATTCGAGGGCTAAGAAAGAGGAGAAGTCTTTACTCGAGCAAAAAGTGCAACGGTCTCTTGATAGCTTCCTCTCCTCCCCTTCGGTGGCTCTCCGCCGACAGTTGGATCAGGCTAAACAAAATCTGGCCAATAATTATTATGCTAAAGGTGAGTGTCTATTCCAGCAGACTAGGCAAAAAATTTATGAGGAAAGCAATTATACCGGCAGATTCTTGGCATGGCAGGCTAAGGAGAGCGCTGCAAGTAATCAAATACTCGCACTGAGATGCCCTATTTCAGGCTCTCGGATGGTGGACTTGGATGCAGTAGGCAACGTAATGGTACAACATTATGAAAGGATATATGGCCATAATCATTCTATAGATAAGCCCTCTTTGGGGAAATTTCTTCAGGAAAATGAATTACCTGTTTTAACAGATTTAGAAAATAGGGATATGGCGAGACCATTCACAAAAGAAGAGCTGGGGGAGGTAATTAAAAATCTTCCGAATGGCAAAGCTTGTGGGCCAGATGGCCTTCCCGCTGAGTTTTTAAAACATTTTCGAGGGTAATTGAGGACTTTTTTCTTTTATTGGCAAATTCAATTCTTGAAGGTGGTTCTATACCTCTCTCTTTTAGGAAGGGGAATGTAGTCAGTTTCCTAAAAAGGTAAAAACAGCGAAGACCCTAATTCATATCGCCCGATAACGCTTTTAAATTCCGACTATAAATTAATTACCAAACTTTTAGCCAATCGCTTTAACGGAATTGCTTCACATTTAATACATCCTGATCCGAATGGTTTTATTGCTGGTAGACAGCTTGGAACTAACACACATTTTTTAGTGGGGGCTCTGGACTATTTTGAGACCCGGCAGATACCAGCATTAGTACTTTTTTTAGACGCCGAAAAGGCATTTGATTTGGTTATTTGGGAAACTTTATTTTATATTTTGTTAACATTTGGCATTCCTTCCAAAATTATTGAGTTGGTTGAAAAGCTATATACGAGTGCAGAGGCCAATATTATTGTTAATGCTACTCAGGTTGGCCAAGTGATAGTTAAAAGGGGAACTAGGCAGGGATGCCCGTTATCCCCGGTACTATTTGCCTTTTTATTGAGCCTCTTGCGATAGCAATTAGAAATAATGCTGATATTTGCCCTCCGCTTCCAACTATGAGCAAAATCAAATTATACGCTGACGACATCATGCTCATCATAAAGCCGGAAGACGAAGTGCAGGTAAAAGCCTTCCGGATTTTTGATCTTTATGAGTCGTTTGGCGGGTATAAAATTAATAAAAAGAAAACTGAATTAATTTTATGTGGCTGTGCACCTAGGGCTTTACACCCCGATATTTTTTCGTGTTTTAATTTGATTCCCAAGAGGTATCTAGGGATTTATTTTTCGTCATTTATTTCGGAATTATATGATTTGAATTTTGTCCCACTGTTAAGTAAAGTTCAGGACTTATTTACAAGATGGAGTTCTCTCCCCTTAACTATTCTCGGCAGGGTCGCTCTTATCAAAATGTCGGTGCTCCCACTGTTTAATTTTCTGTTTTCAACAATTCCATGTGTGTTAGTTCATTCATTTTTTTTTTTAAATAGAGTCAATGTTTACATCATTCTTATGGCATAAAAAAACTCCCCGTATCGCACTTAGCACTTTATATGAAAAAGTGGAAGATGGCGGTCTCGCCCTCCCCAATCTGAAGGAATACTATTTTGCATATTTTCCACAATACATGTCTAGATTCAAGCAGGGCTTACAGTCTGGCCTTTTTATCAACTTTTTATGAATTTAATGTGTAAGGAAAATCAGATTCACTGTCCATTATCAATGATTAGATCTCCAAAATTGGTCAGATATAAGTGTTTAATCTGGTTTTTTCACAAACACCAGGCATTTCTTAGACGGTACTCCATTCCAGTTATCAATGCCACAACCCCAATTGTGGATCTTCTTGTTTCAGCAGGTGTTAGAGATCCGTTTTTAACTATACAACATTGGACCAAGGCCAGTTTCTTTAAACTTGATGATTTTCTCCGGAATGATAGATGGATGACCGTAAGCGAAATGTCTCTATTGATCCCTGGCAACTTCCTGCTCCTTGGCTCATATAATATCCTTAGAATTTTTTTACTAATTTAGATCTCCCTTGGATCATTGGTCAGAAACAGTTAGTTTTTGATCTATTGGAAGATAGTGTAGTTAAAAAGCCGGGGGACTGGAAGAAGCGCCTAGCCGTAATTAAAGGGGTTGATTTGGCGGCTAAAGCAATAACAAAATGGGGCAAAAATGAGGATTTAGAAATTTCTTCAAGTACATGGTCCACAATTAATAATCTGAATTTTAGTTCGGTCAGAGGGGCTAATTGGAGGAGGATGTTATACTTCAGCAAGTGGTTACTATACAGAACCCCTTCTTTTGTAGCCAAAGTATATCCTAATCAATCGGGACAATGCTTCCGGTGCCATACTCACCCGGTAGCTAACTGGTCTCATATAATATTACAATGCCCCTTGCTCCAGAAGTTCTGGAATGATATTTTTGAATATTTGGAATTAGAATGCTGGTTATCAATGGGGTTTAATGATCGATTAATTGTCTGGGGTTATGATCCAGATCTACTCCTCCTCATGATGTCGATTACATTTTTATATATCTGTATGGCAGTCGCTAGATCGCTCCTTCTCCAAAAATGGCGAACGGATCTAATTCCGACCAAATTGGAATGGATTCAGAAAATGGGTCAGGTAAAAAGAAGTGAACGAATCTATGCGGCACGCATCGGGGGACTGAATAAATTTGAGAAGATCTGGTCATCGCATTTTGATTGTCATTTATAGACTGGGGGGTCGATTCCGATTCGGGCCGGAAATTTCTCCGACCGAGCCGGACCCGGAGAGATTTCCGACCGAATCGGACCCGTGCAGTCCGACCGAACGAGTACGATGCGTCCGTATGTTATCGGACTCGAGTCGGTCGGACTCCCATTGAAGTCAATGGGAGCCGGTCGTACAACGCGTACGCGGGCTCCCATTGACTCAATGGGTGCGAGTCGGACAAGTGCGCCCCTACAGCGGGTACGCGGCGAAGCGATTCGCGCCGTACACGCACAGGTAGGGGGACCCATGGGTCCCCCTGTGTGCGACTCGCGCGGCTACGCGTACAGGGGGTCCGACACGGACCCCCAAAGTACGGCTCCGACAGCTCTTACGAGCCGGACGGCGCGGCTCGGTCGGACTGCTCGCGGCGCGCATCGTACTTACCCGGCCGGGAAACGTCTCCATTGCGCGGTGCGAGTCGAGTCCGAGCGAGTCGGTCGGAGCGGTTCGAGCCGGGAGCGAGTCGGTCGGAGCGGTCGGGATGCCCGGACGAGTCGGTCGGCGATTTCGCATCATACTCGCTCGGCCGGACCCGCGTACGGTTCGGTCGGGAAACAGGGCTCCGAATCGGATCCGGTAAAGCCGAATCCGATTCGGAGCCCTACCGGCCGAGATCGGAATCGGCCCCTGAGTATATAGGGGCTTGTATCCCCTTTAAATGTGTCATAATATTTTTAAGAATCAAATGTTTTTTGGCATTTGTTAAATATGAAATCTTTTATTTAAAGTAATTCAATCTGCTTTACTGGAATCAGATGATACTGTCACGAGATTTTTGGAGTTCTAATTTAGGGCTTTTAAGCCTTTTGTAAAATAAATATTATAAGTACGTTTTTGATGGTGTTTGTTTATTCCTTCAGAGATCATGGATGAAGCTTTTAGGATGTATATTTGTAATTAATATTGTCTGTTTTTATGGTTTTCAATAAAAAAAAAAAGAAAAAAAAAGAAAATAAAGATAGACATCCACTGGGATACTGTATGGACCAGCTGCTCTCCCTCTGGAGGATGTTGCCAATGAGTTAAGGACATCCTCCCTAGAAAAGGGTGGCAACATAAAGTTAGTTAGGGTGTTATTCTGGGGTGTCTTGTCCGAATTTAGGCTTCATCTTGATATAGGGCTGAGAAATTATTAAACCAATCCGCAGGCGGGACATAGTTCTGAGGCTCCATCCCTGCAGTGTACTCTCCTCTCCCTGCGGTGTACTCTCCTTGACAGAATACATTGCCAGCATATCCAGGAATAGCACATTCAAACTAATTCTGTTCAACGTTTTACATAGGATACACCTAACACCCGAAAGAGTAAACAATCCCAAAAATAAATGGGTCAGGTCAAGTAAATTGCCCTCGATGTCTATTAAAGAAAGCGGGGTTAGTTAATATGGTATAGAAATGTATGCAAATGTACAGGCACACTGTAGTAAACATTGTGAATGAGGCACTAGGCATTTCGACAACTGCCTACCTAGGGACCTTTCCACATAGGGCCAAGATGGAATATTTAACTGGGATGGCAGACCTGAGGCTTATCATTGCCATGTGTAAACTGGTTATGTTCTGGAAGACTCAAGATGCAGTCCCAATCAGAGCATGGAGAGCATATGAACTGCTGAGATGAGCTGCTGAAATAAGAACCGTGTGCCTTATTGTTGCAACAACATCAAAACAAGCATTGGCAAAGCCAATAGGTCTCAGCCTTATAATGTGAGCACTGAGCTGTTGGCTTTGCTAATGTTTGTTTGTAAAGTATTGTAATTTTGGGATACGGTGGTACTGCATCTGCTGCACATGATGATGAACTTACAGCCCAGTTGGTGTAGTAGTGTGTGGTAGGGACGGGAAAGAACAACACATCTCATTAGTTGGTTTTGTGTGAAGAGGACACTGTGTGTGAAAGAACAAAGCTTTTACTCTGAATGGACTGGAAGGGCACCAAGGATGCAGTGTACTTGGTGTAGAACAGAATTCAACAAGAAGCATAAGCAGCATGTGAATGTTGTTAAAGTGTAATTGAATGTGGTGGCAGCTAATGGGCAAAAAGAGCCTGAAGGGAGGTTGTGAAGGTTTGAAGTGGAAGAGGAAATGGATAGGGTGTGGTTTTCCAGAAGGACAACAGTTGTGGTTTGTCGTTGTTTTCAAGTAACACGGGAGAAAAAAAGCACAACATGCGTGGTTTGAGATAAAAAGCACATGTGAGAGAGAAAGGTGTTGTGGCACCACTGCACCTGCTGCACCAATGGAGGTTACGTCCTTGGAAATGGTGAGCAAACTCTAGGGACAGGAGAGAATATGTAGATGGGTGAAATGAAGCAGAAGTGTGTGGTTAATAGGTTTGTCTGGGGCACGATGCCACTGCGCAAAAAGAAGCCATGGCCCAGGAAGTGTAGCTGCACTGGCTACCGACGAGAGAGGGTGGAAAGGAGAGTTGGGGAAAGGGTGCAATGAAGAAGGGTGACAGCTGCTTGTGGTGTTATTATAGCACAGGTGTGAAAGAGGATACTTTGTCATTAACAACAGAGCTAAGTACAAAAGGTGTGAAAGAGAGCAGTGGGGTCGACAGTGTGTGATGGCCCCAGTGCGAATAAGGAAATAAGCTCCTTGGGTGCTTTTAAAATCTAAAATGAAACATTAACTTGTGGTCAATTGGTCCCTGAAGCCACCGTGTCCTGGAGCCACTGCACGTGCTGCATGAATGGAAAGTACTCCTGTGGAAGTGCAGATGCAAAAGGCAGGGACAGGAGAGGCACCATAAAAGATCAGCAATAAAGGTTGTTGTTGTTTCAGAATAGTTCCTCATAGTTTTCATGTGAGAATACCAGCAGCCTCTACATAGTTCATAAAAAGGTGCAGCGTCATGGCCAGCGTGTCATCAGCTGCAATGCAAGTCAGGAAATGTGCAGCTGTGCTTCTGTGAGAGAAGTGAAATAAAGCATTCATCTGTGTTGGTTCTATTTTTGGGGTACAGTGGCAAAGCACCTGCTGCGCATCATAAAGTTACAGCCCAGTAAGTGTAGTTGTGTAGGCCAGAGGACAGGAAATGAAGACTTGGAGGCGTGTTTGAGGGAAGGCAAGGACATATCTGGCTTAGGTGGGTTTGTAAGTAAAGGACAAGGCTTAAAAAACATACTTTGTAATTTAGAACAGGCCGGAAGGGCATGAAGGGTGGAGTGTAATTGGTACAGAGCAGAATTTCACAAATGCTAAAGTAAACTCCAGTAAGACAGACAAGACATCCTCTGAATGATCACACAATGTAAGTAGAGACAGTGGTGACAAAAGGGGTAAAAGGACATGCAGGGGTGCTGTTGAGCTGTAAAGTGGAACAGGAATAGGTGTATGGGGGCTTAGAGAACGAGTGGGCTTCTGGTTGTTTACAAGTAGCACGGCGCTAAAAATCACAACTTGAGCAGATCGTGATGAAAAGCACACGGGAGAGAGACTACTGTCCCGGAGCCACTGCACCTGCTGCACTAATAGAAAAAATCTTTGACCCTGGAAATGCGGGGTAAAGGCTAGGAATGGGAGAGGGCTATGTAGAAATAAAGCAATGATTTTGGTTGAATGGGTTTGTGTAGGTAGGGCACTGTGCACTGCACCTGCTGCAGAAACGGAAGCTATGGTCTAGTAAGTGTAGTGTCGGATAGGGGACGAAGGGGGGGGGGGTGTTATGGATGGCTGAGCAGTGAAGAATGGTGACAGGTAGTGGAGATGTCACTAAAGCGCGGGCAGCATACTTTGTAGTTAGCAACTGAGCCCAAGTACATAATGTGTGGAAGTGCGCACTGAGGTGGAGAGTATACGATGCCTCCAGTGCCAGGAAGGAAACAGGCTCCTAGGCTCCTTTTTAAAATATAAAATGAAGCAATAGTCTGTGTTCAGCATGTCCCTGATTCCTTGGTGTCCTGGTGCCACTGCACCTGCTGCATGAATAGAAAGTACTCCCCCTGAAGAGCGGGTGAAAAAGCTATAGACAGGAGATGGAGGGGCGTGTGGGGGCTCTTAAATCATTAATTATGGGGAGTAGTTCTTGCTACAGAAATACATGTATGTGTAATTTGGGTTGTATGATATTACCAGTACCACACCTTCCTTCACCACGCACGTCTTTACATTGCACATTTCACAACGCATACCACTACCATGCATTTACATTCATTCACATTAGAAACACCTTCACCACGCATTCCACTACCACGCATACTTTTACCACACTGTCTCTGAAAAATTCTATCACAGTGTAACACTGCCACCCACGGTTCAAAATGTATACATTAACTCTTAATAATTTTACCCCGCATAGATAACTCACGATTGTCTACCAATGCACACCCTAAACAACTATAAATTCATAACATGGAACGTTCGGGAACTGGGATCCGTTCATAAGCAGCACAGAGTACATGCACACTTACTACGACGTGGGGCGCATGTAGTCTTCCTTCAGGAAGCACACTTGACGGAGGCTGAAGCTACAAAAATGCGGAAAAAATGGAGGGGGCAAATAATTTCTACAAACTACTCTGTGTTTGCCCGAGGGGTGGTGATTTGGGTGCGAGGGGGAATCCCATTTGATATATATTGGACAAACGTGTAGACACACATGGCAGGTATATTTTCTTGTATGGCAAGCTGGATGGAATGCTGGTTGTCCTGGGAAGTGTTTACGCTCCAAATTTTGATCAGCATAAATATTGCACAGGTCTGAATGGGATACTAGCGGGGTGGGAGGCCTACCCATGGATAGTAGGGGGTGATTGTAATGCAGTCATGGACACCACCCTAGATCGCTCGCACCCCCCCTGAGAGGTGCACAGGCCAATAAACAAGCGGAAGCCTTATGTGCTTGGGTAGAGGGCTGGTCTTTGAGTGACACATGGAGGATTCGGAATCCATCGCATAGGGAGTATTCCTTCTTTTCCCCGGTGCATCAACTGCATACCAGAATAGATAGAATCCTGTGCTCCAATTCCATAGCGGTTCAAATTATAGACACTACTTACCTGGCAAAAACATTCTCTGATCATAACCCTCTGGAGACTGTCTTCACGTGGGGTAGAGAACCCACCCCTGTCCCTACATGGCGGTTATGGCCTCAACTACTAGAAGATACGGTGTTTCGAACCACACTCTCAACAGCACTCCAGAATTATTTTACTGAAAACAGAAACACTGCCTCCAACATACTGGTTGAATGGGACGCATGGAAGGCGGTTATACGGGGAACGGCGATAAGCACCACAGTGGGGGCCAGGCAAGAGGTACATAAGAACCTAAAAGACACAGAGGGCAAAATGGCAAAATTAGAGCAAGAGGCAGTGCATGATCCCACAAAGCAGATACCATTACAGGAAGCGCGCATTCAACATGCAGAGCTGCTTGAATCCCTTAGAGTGATCGATTATAGTTCATACACCCAAATGAGACACTCCGAGGCAGATAAATCGGGCACATTACTAGCAAAATTAATTCGAAATGACCCACCGACCACTGTCATTGGGCACATTAATCTCCCTGGGGGTGGCACTGCGCACACGCAATGCGACATTAACGAAGCTTTTAGGACATATTATGCAGGGCTTTATAGTGCGCCGCCAGTACTAGAAGGACCATATATTGATGAGTTCCTGGCAGATTTACCATACCCACAGGCCCCCGAGGGTATGCAGGATGATTTGAAAGGACCCACCACGAGGGCAGAAATCAAGGTGGCTATAGGTGGGCTAGCGCATAATAAAACACCAGGATTGGATGGACTCCCGATAGAATTCTTCGCTACTTTTTCAGAAATTTTAATCCCACAATTGGAGGAGATATACAATGAGACCCTTGTAATGGGACATCTTCCCTGTACCACCATTCAAGCACTGGTAGTATCATTACCCAAACCAGGCAGGGCATTATCGGATATGTCGGGTTATCGACCTCTGTCATTATTATCCACAGAATACAAAATTTCCCCGGTGCATCAACTGCATACCAGAATAGATAGAATCCTGTGCTCCAATTCCATAGCGGTTCAAATTATAGACACTACTTACCTGGCAAAAACATTCTCTGATCATAACCCTCTGGAGACAGTCTTCACGTGGGGTAGAGAACCCACCCCTGTCCCTACATGGCGGTTATGGCCTCAACTACTAGAAGATACGGTGTTTCGAACCACACTCTCAACACCACTCCAGAATTATTTTACTGAAAACAGAAACACTGCCTCCAACATACTGGTTGAATGGGACGCATGGAAGGCGGTTATACGGGGAACGGCGATAAGCACCACAGTGGGGGCCAGGCAAGAGGTACATAAGAACCTAAAAGACACAGAGGGCAAAATGGCAAAATTAGAGCAAGAGGCAGTGCATGATCCCACAAAGCAGATACCATTACAGGAAGCGCGCATTCAACATGCAGAGCTGCTTGAATCCCTTAGAGTGATCGATTATAGTTCATACACCCAAATGAGACACTCCGAGGCAGATAAATCGGGCACATTACTAGCAAAATTAATTCGAAATGACCCACCGACCACTGTCATTGGGCACATTAATCTCCCTGGGGGTGGCACTGCGCACACGCAATACGACATTAACGAAGCTTTTAGGACATATTATGCAGGGCTTTATAGTGCGCCGCCAGTACTAGAAGGACCATATATTGATGAGTTCCTGGCAGATTTACCATACCCACAGGCCCCCGAGGGTATGCAGGATGATTTGAAAGGACCCATCACAAGGGCAGAAATCAAGGTGGCTATAGGTGGGCTAGCGCATAATAAAACACCAGGATTGGATGGACTCCCGATAGAATTCTTCGCTACTTTTTCAGAAATTTTAATCCCACAATTGGAGGAGATATACAATGAGTCCCTTGTAATGGGACATCTTCCCTGTACCACCATTCAAGCACTGGTAGTATCATTACCCAAACCAGGCAGGGCATTATCGGATATGTCGGGTTTTCGACCTCTGTCATTATTATCCACAGAATACAAAATTCTCAGTAAGATCCTGGCAAATAGGATACAGCCCTATCTTAATAAACTGATCCACATTGATCAATGTGGATTTATTCCAGCCAGGAACACCTCACTGAATATCCGTAGATTACATCAGATTATGTCAACGCATTTTACACGTCACCACAATGCCGGCTGCATATCATTAGACATGAGGCAGGCATTTGATACATTATCGTGGGAATATATGTTCAAAGCCATTGCACGATTCGGTCTACCCCCTGAATATCTTAAATGGATAAAGCTATTATACGCCGCTCCAACGGCAAGAGTCCGATCTGGGAAATTAATCTCTAATGAATATGACATACAGAGAGGCACACGGCAAGGATGCCCCCTGTTTCCCATATTATTTGTTCTGGCGTTAGAACCACTGGCACTCCGACTCCGATTGGAAGCTACACAATGCGGTCTCTCTATAGGCACTGCGACACACTTAGGGGTCGATTCCGATCTCGGCCGGTAGGGCTCCGAATCGGATTCGGCTTTACCGGATCCGATTCGGAGCCCTGTTTCCCGACCGATCCGTACGCGCGTCCGGACGAGCGAGTACGATGCGAAATCGCCGACCGACTCGTCCGGGCATCCCGACCGCTCCGACCGACTCGTTCCCGGGTCTAACCGCACCGACCGACTCGCTCGGACTCGACTCGCACCGCGCAATGGAGACGTTTCCCGGCCGGGTGAGTACGATGCGCGCCGCGAGCAGTCCGACCGAGCCGCACACTCCGGCTCAGAAGAGCTGTCGGAGCCGTGCCCGGGGTCCGTGACGGACCCCCTGAGCGCGTAGCCGCGCGAGTCGCACACAGGGGGACCCATGGGTCCCCTACCTGTGCGTGTACGGGGCGAATCGCTTCGCCGCGTACACGCTGTGGGGCGCCCTTGTCCGCATCGCACCCATTGAGTCAATGGGAGCCCGTGTAAGCGTCGTACAACAGGCTCCCATTGACTTCAATGGGAGTCCGACCGAATCGAGTCCGACAGCATACGGACGCATCGTACTCGTTCGGTCGGGCTGCACGGGTCCGATTCGGTCGGAAATCTCTCCGGGTCCGGCTCGGTCGGAGAGACTTCCGGCCCGAATCGGAATCGGCCCCTTAGTGTCTGCGTATGCTGACGACCTAATACTATATGCGTCGGATATCCTGGAGGGCCTGGGCCCAGTCCCTCGTATTTTTGCCGACTTTGAATTAATCTCAGGTCTAGCCATTAATGAATCCAAATCCAACGCTTTCTTTTTCCACGATCGCGTGCACCCGGACAATATCCAATTTGGGAGACTCACACTACAGACGGCCCCACACACCTTTAAATATCTGGGTATTAACATATACCGCTCGCAGGCGGACATGTTGGAGGGTAACCTCAACAAGGCGATACGGAGTATCCAATCCCAGGTGGCTTTCTGGGGGATGTATGACGATATCACGCATGCATTACATCGCATGCCATTAGATCGCGGTTTTAACAACGCTAGTCGTTACAACGATTTGCGTTGGAGGGCGCTGGACTTAGGAGTAGTTTAATTTACTATTCCAACTCCAGCCTACGTACAGTAGGGAAGGTGTTGGATAGTAAATTAAACTACTCCTTGTCCTATAGCGCCCTCCAGTGCAAGTCGTTGTAACGACTTGCGTTGTAAAAACCGCGATCTAATGGCATGCGATGTAATGCATGCGTTCTAAAGGTTGTTTCCTTTTCTGGGTTACGCTTCCCTTATCAGTTATTGGGCGCGTGGCGTTATCCAAAATGGTGGTGCTCCCTCACCTTTTATATTATTTTCGAACCTACCTTTGGTGGTACCGCAGACCATTTTTAACACACTAGACACCATTCTACTAGATCTTATTTGGGGTGCGGGTCATCGCAGAATCAGTCTTAAGAAACTTCAGTTGGATACGCGGGGGCGGCCTAGGAGCGCCTGACTTTAGGGCATACTATTATGCATGCCAATTACAATGGTTATCCTACTGGACGGCGGGATGTAATTTGCAGGAAATAGATTACACTGCTAGACATATAGAGCAAGGAGTGCTCCATACTTTGCTTCTGCCACACAGCAAACCTCCACCGACACTACCACCTCTGCTGCATACTGCATTACAATGCTGGAAGAAGGCCCTGAAATACACCTCCACCGGTGGGCTTTATGCAGATAATATCCCGGTAGTGGGTATACCACTGGCGAGTGGCAGATTAACGCAACAGGCACTCGGACCCTGGTTGGATGCAGGGGTGGAGTCTGTCGGGGCGTTATTCAATGGTGGGACACTGATGGACCATGATGCATTTACAAGAGAAACGGGGGCACCTAACACGTTGTACATGACATATGCTGCCCTTTTACATTATATCAAACAACACTGGGCTCCACAGCGGGAAGAACCCCAAGTGAATGGATTAATTAGGTCTCTATATTATATGGGACATGGCAGTCACCTTATTAAGTGGTTGTACACTAGCGCCCGCGCACATGCTAGAGTCCCCTTAGGCATGCTTCGAACACAATGGGAGGCGGATATAGGGCGAGAGTTCACAGTCAAGGAATGGGAAAATATGTTGAAATACCCACGGAAAATACCTTGTAACGCCAAGTTTAAGTTTATTCAATGTATGATTTTTCATAGAGCTTACTTGACCCCAGGTAAATTACAAAGAATATACCCGGCTACCGCCCACTACTGCCCCCGATGTAAATTACCAGCAGCAGACCTCCTACATATGCTATGGGTGTGCCCGAGCCTTGGGGAATTTTGGGCAGGGGTGGTGAGCTCGTTAGAGAAAACTACTCATCTCTCAATAGGTGGGGTGCTATTGGAATGTTTACTAGGTATCCACAAGCGCAGAAAGACCCACAAGGTTCAGTTACACTTTCTGGACTTGGCGCTCATACTGGCAAAGAGGTCTATTACTATGCATTGGAAATCGATCAAGGCCCCCACGGTGGGCATATGGCATAGTGAGCTGACCAGGTGGGCGGTGGCTGAAAGCCAGGCACTGCGTAGAGAGGAGGCCCTTGACCTGCGGAAAACCCCAATTTCTTTGGAATGGGACACAATGGTGGAAACCCACAAAAGTGTCAATCTTGATGATGTCCCCGATGCCCCACATACACAACAATAGACAGAAGTGTGGAGTTCCCAGGCGGTTCTGGGTGGATAGGTCCAAACGCAATGGTATGATAAGTTAATACATTTTACTGAAATACGGGGTGAGAGGGATGGGCAACTAGGATTTTATATAATACAGTCAGAGCCTGGGGAGGGTGGCGGGGGGGTTTTCCAACAAAGGGTGGTGGGGGGTGTTTAAGGGTTATAGCTGAACAGTTTTGTACATACGCATGCTTTATGACCTAGCTGACGGAAGTCAAGATATGGGGAAAATCCGATGTCTCTTTTTGTTTGTAATGTGTGTTACCACATTCTCCAGCCATGAATACTGATGAACATACTACTCCTTGCATGGAGACCCTACAAGGGGACTTGTATACTTTAATGTGTCATGAAAGTACGGTATGTATATTATATGGACAATAGAAGAAGAAAAAACAAAAACCCAATAAAGTTTGTTTAAAAAAAAAAACTCTTAATAATTTTTTTATTCCATTTGTTGTTTACACATTTTGTAGTATTTGAACATATTATTTTTTGGGGGGGAGACCCCCAAACCCCCTTTTTTAATTATCCTCAAATGCGTGGTTTTGTTTTGCATTGTAAAGACTTGTATACCTACAGTCTTTACAATGTAAAAAATGCGTGGAAAATGTACTACGAAGTAAAAACTTCAGAGTAAAGGCTGTTTCCCGTAATTTGTAGGTTAAAACCCAAGTAGGCACAACATATTTTAATAAACAGAGACGGCAACACCGCTGCAACATCCTGTCACTTATCTCTCTGTGTCTAAAAAAAAATCTGTCATCAGCGTGTTACATGACATGCTATTTAAGGTTTACATTACAGTCTCGTAAATGGAGCATTAGAGGAGCACCAGTGGGCACCATGTGGAGATTG
Organism: Calotriton arnoldi; assembly: GCA_963921515.1. Taxonomy (NCBI): domain Eukaryota; kingdom Metazoa; phylum Chordata; class Amphibia; order Caudata; family Salamandridae; genus Calotriton; species Calotriton arnoldi. Next base: position 23,793 of record CAWUFW010004816.1, read on the forward strand.
AAGTAAACATCAAGCTCTCTGGGAGACACAGCATGACATTTGACTTCTGTCTTGGAATGCAGAGCAAATATGATGAGATATGAACAAGATTTACAGGCCTGTTTACTGAAAGGGAGTTCTTGGAAGGATACTGGTAAATAAGGTTTTGGCATGGGAGGGACAAAGCGAACCTGGAGAGCCCTAGCCAGCAAATGGAAAGCAATAAAATGTGAGTTACAAACCACAAAGCCAATGGCAAGTCAATGGACAGGATGCATTCCCAGGCCAACTTTCTGAAATTCCCCAAGATTTCTTTTGCATACCATACAGCTGCACTGTCTGGTAGGCTGCAACATAAAGAGCTACACAAGAGGCATGGGAGAATGGGTTGAAAGAATTCCCTGAAAAGTAAGACAAGAGATCACCCTGAGAGGAATGTGTTGATAGCATCCCGCAAACCACAGTGTTGTCAACCAGAAAATAGGTGGGGGGGTCTATGGAATGTGGTACTGATCGGCGGGGATTAGGGCATGCAGTGGAAGCGGCTGCTGACAGATGTGCCTACAGAACGGGATGTGTGGTATGCAGTTTTAATGGTATTGGAATGACATATTAACTTAAATTGGAGTGGCTTGTATTGGCGAGTAATAACAGATTTGTCGGAGGCTGGTTGGAGGTTGGTTCTTCGAACTGCAAGTTGTATTAGGATATGTTAAATTATTGGAAACACTCGTGAATACAACATGCAGTTTTTAAAATTATTTGCAGGAGGAAAATTCAGGAAAATAGTTTTTCAGGACAAAAACATACATTTTGTTTTAATTTTGTAATTTTGTTTTACTAAAAAAAAGTGAGTTTTTTCGTTTTTTTACAGAAAAAAATCCACAAATTCATTTTTATCTGGACACTTTTTGCAAAAAAGTTGCGAGTTTGGCAAGAGGCTTCATTGAAAAATAATTATAATAACACAAATTGTGAAATTGAAAAATCATGAATTCTGCCCAATGTGACCTGGCAAATGACATTTTGAAATACGTCTAGAGATTTGGACGGTGCCACGCTGCACATTTATGATACTACAAGACACAGTCAAGTAATTTAAGGTGTTTATTATTTTTGGCTTACATGCAGATAGTAGTGCTGTCTGGCAAACAACCTGCAAAATACATTGAAGAGCATTTGTGCGATTGTGTGCTCTGGAGAATACACCCATTCAAGACTGAGAGGAGTGCTTCTGAGCTCCTTGAGTAGACCTAACAAACATTGGCAAGCCAATAGGTCTGGATTGAATTTTTAGTTATAAGCCACATATCTTGTCTTTACCAGCGATGAGGACTAAATAATATTTGTGCCGATACAGGAAGGGAAAGCAAGCAGAAATACGGGCAGAGAGAGGTGCAACCAGGAGGAAGTACAAGTACTGAAAGGTGCGGACTCGGTGCAGGCTGGGAGAGGTGAGAACAAGAGATACGCAAGGAAAGATGTCGAGTGGAAGAGGAAAAGGAAGAGGTGCAAGTAAGGAGAAATGCAGATGAGAGAAGCCCTATCTGGGTAAGATATGTGCAGGCAAAGATGCTGGCTGGGAGGGGTGTAAGCAGGCGGAGAAAACGTCATAGAAAAATACAAATGCGAAGTTATAGGTTGGGAGAAGTGCGGGCTGGGTGCAACCTCGGTACTACCTGTGAGAGGTGCCTGGATGGAGTAGTAGGGGTGCAGAGTAGTACAGACAGGGAGTGGTATGAGCAAGAAGAGGAGCGGGCAGGGAGAGGTTTGTTCAGAAAGATGTGAGGCCTTTTAGAGGTGCAGGCCGGGTCCAGGCTGGGAGATGTATGGGTCGAAAGAATTACAGGTTCAGAGTTGCAGGGAGATTTGTAGTTGTAGAGCAATATGGGTAGAAAAATGTTTAGTTTGGGACAGGTTCAGGCTGGGTGTAGGCTGGGAGAGAGGCAGGCAGGGGCAAATACAAGAAAGGAGAGGTGAAGGATTCAAAAGACACAGCCAAGGAGGAGAGGCAGGACAGGGAGAGGTACAGGCAGAGAGAGGCAAGGACAGGGAGAGGTACTGGCAAGAAGAGGGTGAAGCACGAACAAGTGTGGACAGAGAGAGCTGTGGGCAGGAAGATGTAAAATGAAATGTGCAGCCAGGCAAAGATTCGGGAGATCTGTCATGCGGAGACAAAGAAAAAGGAGGGGGTTCCAAAACACATTTTCCCCATGCACTTTTCAATAAGGAAATTGAAAAGTGCTACAGAAAAATACAACTGACCAGAATTTCACCAAATTTGGCAGAAATCTATATCTTTGCCCTAAAAGTGTGTTTTTTTAGATTTCATGTTAATCCATTCAGTAGTTTTTAAGAAATTGAGGTTTAAAATTTACGTATTATTCATATCGCAGAGGATCTGTGAATACAATAGATCAAAAGATCAACACTATACGCCTTCCCAGGGCAGGCGTAACGAGGATAAATATGTTTATTTCTCCCAGTTTTTTCCTCTTTCTATGTGTGCTGCATTCTGCTGAACACATAGAAAGAGGAAAACACCTCCATGGATTGTCCCTTACTGCTCAAAAACAATCCTGCCAAAAATTCAGACACCCTTGTGCAAGGGTGCCTGTGTTGGCACTAGGCACCCTATTGTGAGCCAGCATTGGCTGAAAGGACAGGAATGCACCATGTCTTGTAAATACTGTGTATTCCTGCTCTTTTGATTTAGCGTAGGGCAGCACCGTAAAAAGTCTTGCGGTGCTACTCTGCACTAAATCATTGTGAATGAGGCCCCTAGTTTCAAAAGACAATGATATTGGATACTTAAACTTACGTTTCGAGCTGCAGGATAACTAAAACATTGCCTGTTTGTTAGAAGCTGGCCTGTGTTTGGCACCAGGTACTAGTAACCCAACCGTGAACAAGCCAAATTCTCAAATTAGTGTTATCTATTCAAGGTCCCTGATACCCAGGAAGGTATATTTGAAGCCATATGGATTTAAATTCTAGATGCAGTTAGAAGATGACTTGTTTAATGTTCCAAAAACTATCCCAAGAAGCCCAAACTGACGGTCATTGTCTCCACCACATTGAACGGGGCGGAGGGGCACAGTAACCTGGTAAGTGTTCCTGAGAAAAGCGCCTCTCTAGAAGGGTAGATGAAGTGCAAGGAATGCTAGTAACACTTGATGGTCGGCCAAGGTTGGAGGGGGATTCTCTGAGTAACCACTATCACCACAGGCCCTACCACTGGGACGCCAGACTCGGAGAAGCAGCAGAGATGTGGAGACACACTATGATAAGAGTTGTACATCACTTCCAGGGTTATATCAGACAAGGGAGCCAAAGGGGGTGAGAAATAAAACAAGCATTTGCAATGCAACAGGTCTTGCATTTACGCGAGTTTCAGCTTTGGCATTGTAAATGACAATGCCTTTTATTTATGTTTTGGTTTTTGAAACATAAATAAAACGCATTGTCATTTACAATGCCAATAGCTTAAACTGGCGTAAATGCGAGACCTATTGCATTGCAAATGCTTGTTATTTTAGTCCTTGGGCAATTAAGTAGTTTGCCCAGAATTACTGGATGTTGAGCTGAGGTAGGTCTCTAAAACCCATTTGCATAGTTCCCAATTTGGCAGCTCTGACCCTAACATTACATCCTCTCAATTTTCCTCCCTCAGAAAGGTGCTTCACAGCAAGGCCTATGCAAACATACCCCCCTCCCAAACACACAGGGATCCCCGAGCTGGTGATGCCCAGATGTCTCCCTTGATTGTTGGGATGGTGGTTTAGCCTGTCCTGTGGGGCATGGCTGTGCCTGGGCAGCCGCAAGGGGGAAAACCAAATTCCCTGGGACTGCTGTGGAGAAGATGGGGCACAGGAGCGAGAAAGCTCTGAGGCCAAGGAGGACGTGGGCCCTGTAACTGTCCCTGGTGTCTGGGAGATCCATGTCTGCCTTGCCCACACCGTTCGGCAGGAGCGGATGCAATCGGTTGCAAAGGGGGCTGGACGCTTTCCCTAGCTGGAAGTGAGCCTCGGCTCCACTGGGGCTGGTGAGCTGTGACGGCCTCCCGGGAAGTCGAACGGATGGTGAGGGACCCCACTAAAGGCCACTGAGAGGCTTTGATTTTATCAGCCACGATCATGCAGGGCCGCACTAAGGGAGGCCGCCTGCTGCGTGGCAGACTTAAGATTCCCTGGGGAAGGGTCGTTTATGGGGAGGGTTTTCAACACCACAAAATCAACCCAGCTCGCATCTTCCTTCGCCCCCTGACCCGCCGGGAGACTCTGTTCTCCATGCATTTCCGAGTGCTGTGCTTCCTTAAAGGGCGTATTTGAAGCGCCTGTGATTCGCAGAACCATCGGAGCCTCGTGTGCCTTGTTCCACTCTATTACCCTTCCCTCGCCCTTTGCCTCTCATCTGTCCCCCCAGGCAGCTCTCTATGACACGCGCTGGACTTGAGCCCCTCACCATGTTCACGGCTGCTCGGATTGAAATGGTGCAAGCCTCTTGCTTCCTGCAGCGGGCACAGCGTTACCGGAGCGGCAGCTGCGTGTTCCTTTGAGCCCGGCCCTTCCGCTGCAAAGTTGGGGATCCTGCTCCTGCAGAGTGACCCGCCCGGATCCTGCCCGCTCACTCCTCCATGCCACTGCGGGAGGCGGGGAAGCACTGTTGCTGCCTGCTGCCCGCCTCCTTCATGCTCGGAGACCGTCTAACGCAGGAACAGGAGCCAGTGCCTCTCCGCCATTCCGGGGCGCACCGCCGAGGCTGTCCTGCACCACATCTTGATCTCAGAATGCTAAACCCTGGCATGTGTTTAAAAAACATGCGGCTGCCATTGTCCAGGCTCAATAAAGAAAAAGTTCACCAACCGGGTAACAAGCAAGTAAAGGGGCCAGTAGCCATGGGAGGATACAAATGACGACATGGCCGTAATAAGGAGGGACTAACAAGCCTATAAACGAATCCGAAGGCAGCATTTATGAAGGACAAAGACACAAGCGAATGAAAAATATGGGCGGGGGAGTGGGCGGGGCTTCCCTCACATACTGAACTACAGCAGATCTTCACCAGAGCAGCGCTTGCGCGCTGACTCTAGGCTCGACCTAAAAATGCTACAAAAGTAGATAAAAGACCATTCTTTTCTTTTCCAGCTAGCTAACTTGCCAGTGAAGACATTTGCATTTTGGACCAACAAATGCATCTAAGAGAGTTCGGAAACATGGCATCATGGCTGTGGGAGGGACATCACTCATGGGACTGTAATGTGTCATTGCTTCTATGGCTTCGCCTTTGAAGAGCACTAGCCTCACTCCTGTCCTGATAGCATAGCTGCAGACTGCACATTCGGAGCCTGTTTGAAACCCCTCCTCTGGCTCCTCTTCACTGTGGCCTTCGACTGAACCTTTACACCTAGAAAGCAGGAATTCTATCGAGAAATTCCAAATGCGATGGAACAACCATTGAACCTTGCATATAAAATGGTCATGAATGAATAAAGCCCGGTTTGCGTTAACAACTCGTGCCCTATGCCATGTCTTCAATGCAGGCCCTGCTGAGCTGAACCTGTCCTCCTCCCCACCTTGACATCCTTCTTTCTGCTACATTACCCCGCTGATGGCTTCTGTGCCTTGACATTGTTGTTCATTGCTGTACTAAGGCCGTCATTAACATAGAACATAACTATGTAAAGCAGCAAAAAAAGTAAAAAATGAAAAACATAGCAAATCATACAATACACTGCATCACATAACAAAATAGGAACCATACGCTCATGTAGATTTGTGTATTATTATTATTATCATTATTAGTATTAGTATTATTATTAATAATAATAATAATGATAATAATAATATTTCAAAAAATATAATCAACTAAAAACAGTGGTTCCTTCAAAGTCATTACCATTACCGTATAAATACCAAAATTGGTTGGAATTATAAAGGAGCAAAATTACATAATTTAAAGAAAAAAAGAAAATGTTGGGTTCTATATAAATTTCACTCAGAACTTCCACAATGTGTTTTAATCCCATGGGTGCCCTTTATCTCCGAGAAGGGCTCAAGAGCAACCTGGAGCAATTACCAGTGGCTGAGATTTATTCAAGCATTCCGCCTATCATTGTTTTGCTTTTCTAAAATATGGATTTGGACATTGTATTCATGTATTTGCAATCTTACGTAGCAGTCTTAGAGGGTTGCTACATCACACCCCGTGACATAATGTAATTTTGCTTTTCCTTTACTAATTAGCCAATCACAGAAGGTGCACCTCTTGAGTTGTCTCTTTATGAGAGCAGTTCGACTGAACATGAGTGACAGTGACGTGCAGAAAGCAGTCTCAATGAAACTGAAGTGTGTACTGATCACTGGCGTTTTATGTGTGACAACGGCTGGCAGTCCTAGGTGCTGTCAGTTAGTTCGCTCCCAGTTAATAAAGATGGACCTATCCGTATATTACCCATCCAATAGCACATAAGAAGGCTGATGCAGGCTGTCTTTGAAGGGAAGTTGATGCCTTGGAAATTCTGACATGCGTCTGTGAAAACTTTCCATTACACAGCCATAATCGTATGTCATTTCAGTCATTTAGAGTTCTGGGGCCGTATTATAGCCTTATAGCCCACCGTAGCGGGCTATAGCGGCTATCAAAAGCCCGCTCCAGCGTTAAAGGCCCAAGCCGAAGGCGAGGGCCTTTAACAAAGGAGCGGCACTTTAATAGCCGGTATAGCCCAGCTACGAAGGGCTATAAGGCTATTAGGACATTCTGCCACTAGAGGGCAGAATGTTCTAACAAATAAAACAAAGGCCTCTCGGAGCCCGGGGGGGTTTAAATCCCCTCGAGCTTCGAGAGGCCTTTGTTCACAGCAATAGCTGTGAACAAAAGCAACATTGGAATGTTGCTCTGCGGGCCTTTACCGGCCCGTAGAAGCTCGGAGCACTCCATTGTATTCAATGGAGTGCTCCACATTCCAATGTTCTAAAAGCCGGTATAGCCCAGCTACGAAGGGCTATAAGGCTATTAGAACATTCTGTCACTAGAGGGCAGAATGTTCTAACAAATAAAACAAAGGCTTCAGGGAGTGCGACAGGATTGAAATCCCTCAGGCTCCTGAAGCCTTTGTTCACAGCCACAGCTGTGAACAAAGAAACATTGGAATGTTGGAGCTCCGGGCTTATACCAGCCATTATAAGCCCGGGGCTACTCCATTGTTTTCAATGGAGCTCCCAACATTCCAATGTTCTAATACACATTATCGCTGTTTGCGCCCGACGCACCTTTTAAAAGGTGCGCCCGGCGCAAACAGTGATAATGCGCCCCATTATGGTGTATGCGCTGCCTCCATGGCAGCCTTGACCTCGCACTGCCCTGGGGGCAGCACATTCATGTGAAAACATGGATCAGCCGCTCTGTGTTTTCACAGTGCAGGCGGCACCCGCCTGCACTTTCAAAGGGGTTTAGAGCTCCCATTGCAGGCGGATGCAGTCAGTGACTGCACCCGCCTGCAAGGCGATGTCTGGGGGGGTCCATGGGACCCCCTTTACCCCCTGCAGAGGGTTGCTGTCAGGAGACGCACTGACAGTGCACCACCTTTTAAATGGCGCACTGTCAGTGCGCCTCCTGAGGGCTTCATTGACTCTGCGCCCGTGTCTGTGATATGGCGCGGGTGCAGAGTCAAAGTAATTACCTCATTTGCATAGGGCACGCCCCTATGCAAATGAGGGAACACCCTCTGTTGATAGCGCTGGCGCTTTCAGTGCACCAGCGCTATCGGTATTATAGAAGGGGACGCACAAGCCTCTGCGTCCCCTTCTATAATACCAAAGTGCCCCGGGGGTGCGCAAAGCAGGGGCACCATCTGTAATACTGGCCCCTGCTTGTTACATGAAATTCCCAAAATGATGCTAGTATGTCAAGTCACATAATTACATGCAGTTTAGGGCAACATTTTAGTGTGAGCGCCAGCATCGCCTCACTGCTAGGAACCAGCAAAAGAAAGAAAAAATAAAATGATAATAACGTAATATTATTATCATTTTATTTTGTCCTCCTGCTGCGGCAGCATGCGTGAGGGGGCGGGGCGGGGCTGCAGAGCAGGGGAGGAGTGGTGGAACAATCCTGTGCGCAATGACTGTTTGGTCGGCCCTCTCGGGCCGCCCAAAACATTAATGCGCACTTCCCTGTACTCCATGCGGCTGCATTACAGCCTGCATGGAAATATGCCCACCCCTCCAGCCCCTGGCTGAGTGCCATGTCACGGTGCGCAGACCAATCACAATGCTGCATTGCAGCATTGTGATTGGCTGCGCTGAGCGTGGGAGCCCTGGTGCTTACTGCTTCCTGTTTCTCACATAAAGCCAGACGGGACACAGGAGAGGCGGCGGCAGCCGGCCAGTCGGCCGGCCGGGAGGTAAGTGTTTCTTTTTTATTTACCCGATTTCCCACCCCGGCCCCTCCGCCCCACTGCTGCTTCTAGGCAGCAGCCTTGACTGGTGAGCGCATGGGAACAACACGAACGACCAAAACGCGAGCAGCTGATGTTTGGGGTACTTGTGTTTTTTTTCGCTATTCTTTTTTTTATTTTCAACCAATTGTATTGAAATTGTAAGCATAACAAAGATTTGCCTGGTACATGTCGGAATGGGGTAAACATACTAGGTTCAATCCTCATAAAAACTGGAGTGAATACAAATCAAAGGTGAGGAAGTACTGGTGTGTGAGAACTCAGAACAACAGTAATAACATCCTAAGGTATATAATGCGCACTCCCCTGAAGGATAGCTAATATAATATCCCCATCGAAATGCACCATGTCAAGAAAGGGATGAGAGAAAGGAGAGCTGCAGCTTGCAGAAACAATGTATAGGAAAGGGATAGTGGGAAGTGGGTAAGGGACAACCGGTAATGATGGCAAGTCTGGCAGGACCAGTAGTGGCAGATCTGAAATAATCACTATCAAAGTGAGAGTACTCGAATTAACTATAAGTTCTGTGCGGTTGCACGCTGTTCATGGTGGTTTGGCTTTTTGTAGGTACTTGTCAAAAGAATTGCAGAGTCGTCTAGCGCTGAATGTATTGTATAGCTTTTGTCCATTATATTATCTGCGCTTCTAGTGGAGCATAGCGTATTCCACCATGTATTGAAGGGGACTTCGGAAATTGCCTTCCACTCTAATAGTATCATGTTGGCACCCAACGCCAACATCAGATCTTATAATAATAGGTCATGTTCAGGAAGATCAGTGGGGTGTGGGTGGGCTGCAATTCCCAATGTCAGCATCAAAAAGCTGATTGTAAATGGTATATGCAAAATATCTTCAATTGTATGATGTATTCAGGGTCAGAGAGGCTGACGTATTCTACAAGAGAGGAACATGTGATCAAGGGAACCTACATTCTCCTGACATCGCCAACAGCTGTCCGTTCTGCTAAGACCCAATTTGTGTAATTTGGATGGTGTCCAGTAAGTCTTATGTATCTCCTTATATCTAGATTGGGTTAGTGCTGGGGGGGGATTTTTGCCTTAAAAGGGGAGTGCCAACTTCTACTCTATGTTGCATTTGTGAAGTGACAGGAATGTGCCGTTTGGAATATGTGGGAGACCTTTCCTTATTAGACCCTTAAGTAAGTGCTTTCTAGAAGGTTTGAGCAATTTATAGCGGCATGAAGCCGAATGACCTAGCTTCCTAAAGTTACCCAGTAGCCCTGGGAGGTCAGGAGAGTGAGGTCTTGGCAGTTTTCTGATGATGCTTTGAATTCTCAAGAAACTATAAAATTCTATGATATGGAAATTGTATTGTAAACTTAGGGCAGCAAAGGGGGTGAGATTGAGGGCCATACCTCAATCCCCTATAGTACTTATGCCCTTGATTGTCCACAACTCCGAGAACACTGTCATCCTTTCTAGTTTAATCTCATGATTGTGCCATTACGAGGCCACAGTTGAGTCAGACAGGCGTTTCCTCAATAGTTTGTCTATTTGTTGTAGTGTGGAAATCATGTCTAATATTATGGGTTTAGAATGATCCAAGGGTATTTTGCAAGACCCCAAATAGAGAGGGTAGAGCTAAGAGGTAGGGGGTGAACTAATCAAGACTCTATCTCAAGCTACGAGGAGAACGATTATCAGCAAATCTGAACCACCATGAACCCAGGGACGCTAAAAAAACTGTTGGTATCTTCAGAAATCAGGCAGGTTAAGGCCACCCCTGGTCATATTCATCTTCAACGTATTTCCGGAGATCCTAGCCCTCTTACCCTTCCAGAGGAACTCTGATATCTGTTTATTCACAGATTTAAAAAAGGAGGTGGAGAGGGATATGGGGAGAATACTAATAGCAAGGTCAGAGACCTGCTCTCCCCCGCAGCTCTGCTGTCAAGTGCCATCACTGGTGCTCTGTTGTTCTGGGCGCTGCTGCTCAGGTAGGTGTTGAGGCCCTCCTCCACCCGCAGGCTCCTGCCTGCGCCTCATCCCTGGTGGCCCAGTGGGAGAGCCTTGCTCTTCTGCTGGCCGCTGTTGTCTGTGTCTGTCTTTGTGCCACCTTTCTGGTTTTCTGTCTCTCTTGTGCCCGTGTCTGTCTTTGTGCCATTTTCTGTTTTCTGTCTCCTTATGCCCGTTTTCTGCATCCTCTCTGTCTTCTGATTTTTATTTTATTCCTCTCGGTCTCTCTCTGTCTTTTTTGTGCCCGTTTTCTGCCCTGTGCCCTTCCCGCCGCTGCTGCCCCCGCGGCCCCTCCCCGCTGCCGGTTTCCCGCCTCCCGCTTCCCGCCTCCCAGCTGCGCTTCCCTCCCCCCCCTACTTAATGGCGGCCGCTGTGCAGTCGCGCCAAAGGCAAGCCCGTCTGCGCCCGTCCGTGACCCGACCGCGGCCAGCGCCAGGGACCCTGGTTCTCCGACCATCCGCTGCTACGACTCAGCTGCCCTCCTCGCACTCAACCCCGGTGTCGTGTAGTTCCTATATTACCTATACAGGATCTGCGCGTTTGGATAACATAAACTGTGGGATTGGTGGCGGACTGATTCTGTGCACCCCCACTGGATACGTTAGCCTCTCTGTATCAGCTAGCTCACAGTGCCACTATAATCTCCTCTTATCACGGAGAGAATAGATTCTGGCAACCTCAGAACATGACAACCCTGATCCCTCAGAATCGTGGAAACAATATACTAACTTTCGCTCAGTCACTCGTGCTCACTTAGCTTCTCTCAGAGAGCTTCACAGAATAAACAGTCTGGGCATTTCAATAAGTATTTATTGAACAGTTGTTATTCTAGTGTATAATAGATGAGCTGCAACAACCATTAGACAGTAGCAGAGATATATGATTAGCAGTACTATGAAAGTAAAGGGATGGTATAGTTCTACCATCTTGCATAAATCATGAATATATACAAGTACATCAAACACATGATAAAAAGTGCGTACTCCTACAATGCCTTCCTAACTAGATGTACCTAGATGTACCTAAATGTACCTAGCATCTGTGTAAGTGTCATGCCAAGAATCCCTCTAGGATCTAGTCAACCCCATTACCTGAGAATGAGAGAGTATGGGACCCCATCCTGGTCTCGAGTTGGACACGCCGCGAGGGATGTTAGACCACTGCTAGCTGGAGAGTCTGCATGCAGGAACCTCAGCGTCTCTGGTCAGTGTGTCAGCCGGGAAGTCTCGGTCTCCTCTATCTTCCTAAGCAAGATGTGCTGTATATATACCCATAGGTCTCCCCAGGGGTCCTACCTTGCTGTGCTACTGTGTCGGCCTAAAGGATGACGTTGGGCCTGAACTTTATACAGAGATATTATACAGGAGATGTAATCCTACTGTTAGTCCTGCTGTGCTTCCAAGAAGCCTCATGCATAATGTATGAGAATTGAACCAGGGAAAAACCTGTGTTCTGAATGCAGTGTCATATCTAGGTAAAAGGTCAGTGCCTAAGAACCGTTATGTATGTAATGTAGGGAAGAATATAGGTGAAAGGTTGCAATGTTACCTGCGCCTATATAGGGTACCTATATGGAATATAACCCTGAAAGAAACAACAGCTGCCACAGATCGACGCCGAACACAACCCACAGCCAGTTCTCCTAACGACACTGCCGACAATCCTTCACCATCAACAGTCTCCCCATGACCGCTGAACCCACGACAGATGCCCGCACCACCGACGCCCTGACGTGCATACTCCTCAACGTACGCTTCCTCCACAGACACGCCACGGAGTTCTGGGACCTGCTCGACACCCTCTTGCCAGATGTCGCCTTCTTCACGGAAACATGGACCAACACCACCTCTGCCCCCGACATCGCCACCGCCATCCCTGACGGATACAAGATCCAAAGAAAGGACCGCCCCCACCGCCCAGGAGGAGGACTTGCCATTGCACACAAGAGATCCCTCCGACTCTCCAGCACTAGCGACCCCCTCTCCAACACAGAGCACCTCCACTTCAAGATCCAAACCAGCCCCAGAACCACGCTGCGCTGGACCCTCGCCTACAGACCCCTCGGGCCTCGTGCCTCTTCCACCACCACCATTGCCGACCTCATCGCACCCCACACCATCGACTCCACGGACTACATCCTCATCGGAGACCTGAACTTCCACCTCGAAAACCGCAGCGACCCCGACTCCACCACCCTCCTTGACAACCTCGCCAACCTCGAACTGAAGCAGCTCGTCACCACCCCCACCCACAGAGCCAGACACACCCTCGACCCCATCTTCGCCGGAGGGACAAACATCCACTTCAGCCACACCACACAGACCACCACTGCGTACACTTCACCTTCAACACCACCACTGCACCCAAACACGCCCCGCGCCCGCCCCGAAGGAACTGGAGCAAGATCACAGAGGAACACCTCAACACCACCCTCCTCCACGACCCCCCCTCTGCCACGACCAATGCCAACTCCACAGCCAAAGAGCTACACCGCTGGATCTCCAGCTGTGCTGACAAGCTTGCACCCTTCCGCCACCCCGGCAATCAATGCCCCCTGAAGGCCGCCTGGTTCACCACCGACCTCCAAGAAGCCAGGCGCTCCTGCAGATGCCTCGAGAAACTCTGGCGGAACAAGACAACCACCGAAGACCTGAACAACTACAGGAACGCCATGAACGAATACCACCAGCGCATAAGAGCCACCAAGAGGACCTTTATCAAGAACAAAGTCCACTCCAACGCAAGTAACGCAAATGAACTCTTCAACGTCATACAGCAGTTCACCAAACCCCCCAGCGAAGCCACGGACGTCACTCCATCCCAGGACCTCTGCAACAAGCTCAGCTCCTACTTCCACCTGAAAATCAAGGCCCTCTACGGCAACTTCAGGGAACAGACTCCTGACACCACCCCCCTCTCCACCACCGACAACCGGCCGACCATCACAACCTGGAAACCTGTTACCACTGAAGACACCACCAAGACCATTAAGAACACCCACTCAGCAGCCCCCACAGACCCCTGCCCACTGCACGGAGCTACACATCCTCACGGGTGAGTAGCACGCTTTACAAACCCCTGATTGATTGATTGATTGATGGAATAAGAAAATTGACCAATGGAGCTATCATAATTTAATCATATCTGTCCGACCCCACCAAGAAGTGTGTTTTGGAGACCTTGGGGCAGATTTACAAGGCCCTTGCTCCACTTTTGTGCCACTGTTGTGTCACTTCTGTGACGCAGCAGCCGCGTAAACCATGCGCCACGTTGCGCCTTATTTACAACGTGACGCATCTAGGGAGATGCGTTACGTTGTAAAGCCCTGCACCACATGAAACCTGTGTCAGATCTCATGTGGGCGTTCCGTCGCAGGAAAGCCTCAAAAAAGTGACGCAGTGAAATCTACAAGATTTTACTGAGTCAGTTTTACGACGCAGCTGCGACAAATCCTTACGCCTGCTTGAAGCAGGCGTAAGGAGTGGCGTACCACGTTAGGTATGGGTGGCCCCTGAGCATTGCTGGAGTTGCGTCGCGCTTGCGACACAACTGCAGCAATGCGCCGCCCTTATGCCATCAGATGCGACACGCATCTGCCTATCCCTGCACCACGGTGCGCCGCATTGTAAATGCGACGCATCTGTGGTGGCACAAGGGTAGACTTGCGTGTCGCATCTCTTCTGGCTCATCCCTGCTGATTTGCAGGGATGCGGCAGTCATTGTAAATCTGCCCCCACATGTTTAGAAGGTCTTTAATTCTGGACAGTATTTTGTTTTCATTGATCATGAGGGAGGTATTCAGGTCTTTGCCGAACTAAATGTCAAGATATTTAAGGGTCACAGGTTGTCATTTCAAGCCCAAGTTGCCCAATATTGATGACATGCAGTGGGTGTTTAGTGGGAAGACCTCGGTCTTGGTTCTGTTGACTGAGTGAAAAACTCTGTATCTCAAACATAATGTGAGGAATGGCCGGATCTCCTTCTTCCATGATTAGCACATCATCGTCATATGCAGAAATCAGCTGTCACCCGCTCAGGAAGAGAACGCCCTTAATGTTGTTGCACTTAAGAGAGGATAGGAGTGGCTCAATCCCTAACAGGAACAAAAGGGGAGATAACGGGCAGCCCTGTTGAGTGCCCTGGGCTAACAGAAAGGATCTAGAGAGATGACCATTGACCCTGACTTCCGCCACTGGATTCGGGTATAGCGCCATTACCATACGAGTGAATTCCTCTCCTAGTTGATATTTATGCAAGGCGGCCTGCAGGAAGGTCCGCGTTGAGGGCTAACACGGCTGTAGGGGATTTAGAATATTGCGCCTTATTAAGAGCATGACAAAATACTCTAATGTTGTCAGCAGCAAGCCTACCTTTCAGGAAGCCAGTCTGGAAGGGAGCAATACATTTTGGTATGACTCTCTCTAGTCTCCGCGTGAGGACTTTAGCATATTATTTACAATCAATGTTGATGACAAAATCGTCCTGAAGTTCCTAACATCCAAGGGGTTCTTCCCCCACTTTGGAATTAATACTATCGTAGCCTCTGATGCTGAACCTGTAAAGTGTTTTGAGGAAGAGTAGTTCTATAAAATGGTTTTTAGGAGGCCAACTAACAGGTCTGAAAAGATTTTATAAAATTTAGACGAGCATCCATCAGGACCTGGGGCTTTTTCAGCCTTGATGCATTGAATAGCACACACAATCTCCTCTTTCAGTTGGTGTATTAAGAAAAGCCTGGTCCTCTTGGGAGACCTGAGGGAGGGCGCATGAGCCCAATAGGAGCTGTAGGCATCAGGGCACACCATTTTGCTGGTTGTATACAGGTTAGCATAAAAATTGTGAAATACCTCCAGAATGTCTTGGGGGGGGAAGTAAGAATTTTGCTGGCGCTGTTCTTAATAGCAGAAGTGATGGGTTTATTCTGAGTATATTTTAAGCAATTCACCAAAACTTTCCTAGCTTTGTTTCTAGATATTGTTTTCTCAGCATTAGAAATTTCTACCCACTTCTGAGCCCTCTTGCTCAGTATTTTGTTGTATTCATATTGTAAATTGCGTAATTTTGGTACCACATCCGAACCAACATTCTGGCTTATGGACTCATTTAGTGTGTTTATTTCAAATTCTGTATTCATCAGAAGTTTGTTCAGGGTCTTATTTTTGGTTGAGACCAGGTTTATTAGAGTCTCTTGAACGGAGGCCCTCCAACCGATATGCAGGCGTTGTCAAAAATATTATCAGCTCAATTTTGGGATTTTGGGTGATTGGAATAAGTGATTTGCTGACCAGGATACAGTAAATCCTTGATAGAGAGTTGTGTGGAGAGGAGTAACATGTGTAATCACTGCCTGATGGGTTAAATAGCCTCCAAACATCAATAAGGTTGTTATTATTACAGGAAAGTTTCATTTGGTTATGGGCTCTGCTTCCATGAATTGTGTGTGACAGTTTATCTAAGGTCCCGTCCATTGGTAGATTGAAATGCCCACCCAGAAGGATTCCCAGTTTATGAGGAAGCTCCAAAAGTTGTTTATCTAGTTCGTTCCAAAACTCCACCAAGTTATCATTCAGGGCATATATATTCACAATAGCGAATTTCTTGTTCCTGTTTTTAACCCTAGTGATAAGCCAACGGCCTAGTCTATCGTGTATGTGAGATTAAAAATTGACTTCAGATTTCCTGGAAATTAATACAATAACTCCATTCTTTTTGTTTACTGCTGGGGAGATTAATGATTCGGCAACCCAGGGACAGTAGAATTTGGCAACTCTGTTAGAGTCAATATGTGTCTCCTGTAATAATATTATGTCCCCCTTTAACTAGCTACAATAGTCTGCAATCTTTTTGCATTTCACTGGGTGGTTCAGGCCCTTGGTATTTAGAAAGAGAAATTTGAGTAATGCCATCTATATGATGGGCAAAGACTTTAGTAGAAAGAGGAGAAGGCAGCTGTACATGAGCGTGTATGTGTGACGCTTGTATCTGCTTGAATACGCTGAGGTTGACGGGGTGTAGAATGAGCGAGTGCACCCGTAACAATTTGGTCTCCTTGGGGAGAATAGGATAACTTCCAAGAATGTGATAGCTGACTTTATCATGGGGGAATTGCAGTACCATCCTGCCAAAGAGATCAGTATATGGGCGGGAAGTGAGAGAGGAAGCATGGACAAGAGGATGAGAGAAGAGCACAAGAATAAAAGAGGAGAAAAAACACACAAAACAAGCCCAGAGCCCCAGCTTCCCACCACCCTACCCCACCCCACCCCAGAAATGCGGAGAAGCTGCATTTCCACACCCATCTTCGATTGGGAGAGAGGTGGGACACAAGTAGGACAAGTTTAAGTAGCGCAAGTCTCAGCTCCATCCCATGAATGTATAGCTTGACCCAGCCCAACTCTGAATGACTATAACATAAGCACAAGCATGCAAAAGTATCATTGGTTGCTACCCAGGTAGGGTAATCCACCCAACTATAATAGTGTTAATAACGTAAAGGACATATAAAGCGGGTGCAAAATGCTTAAAACATCTGCTAGAACATCATCAAAGGGAACACATCAACCACCCCCACATAAACATAATGAAAAGCATACCAATCAGGCAAAAGCACACAACAACAGGGTACAGAATGCATTCTGTGTGCATTTAGGATTCCACCATGGATGAACCTAAGGGAAATAATCAAGGTGAACATCGAAAAGCGTGCTGAGTTTAGAGTAAATAGGATGTGAATTAACTAGAGGCAGTCAACAGGATCCATTTGTCACAACCTCAAGTAACCATGTCTGTTTGAGTTGCAGTATCTATGAAGGCTTGTAGATCCGCTGGTGTTGGAAAGAACACTGGTTTGCCATTGAACAGTATATGGAATCTGGTCGGGCCTGCAAAGGTGAAAGGCATGGAGAGATCTCACAGAGGTTGGCAGAGGGCCAGAAATCCTTTCCTGATAGCAACAGTTTCTTTGGATTAGTCCTGTGCTATGGATATTTTGGCTCTATTCCATTGAATGTACTAGATTTTCCTCATGTGGGCTAGAATGGTTTCAGTGTAGCGATAGTGCAGTGGGCGGAAATTCATTGTTCTTGGGCGCACCGACAGAAGAGGCGTTGGGAGGTTTACCTGGAGGAATCCTGTATGCCCTCCCTATTTCAAAGTCTTCCTCAAAGGTGAGTCCAAGGGAGTGTGAAATCCATGATTCTAAACATTTAGCACAGGAGTTTGCGTCGCTCTCCACATTTTCCGGTAGGCCGCGGATGCGTAAGTTGCTCCTACGGTTGCGATCCTCAATCTCCGATAGTTCCCTCACCATTGTTCTCATTGTTTAAGTTGTCAGGTTTGACCATTTTTGCCCCGACCTGTTGGGGTCTTCCAAAGCAGTAAATCTGGATTTAGCTTACAATCATTTTATTGGTAAGGCCCTTGAAGTCATTATGCAAGGCCTGTAGGTCATGGTGCATAGCATCAGTATTGATTTTGGTTTCCTGTGCAAGATTGTGTAGCCCACCCAGACATTGTAAGATGGCATCAATGCTTGATGACAAATCCTCTTTGGGTTTGATTAGCGAATCTGGTAGAGGAGGTTCTGCTGTGGCGCATTTTAGGGTGGCTTTAGCATATTTGGCCTACTTGAGGTCGTTAGCCTCTCTGTTTCTATGTCCCGCCATCTGAGGACCACTGAGTGTTAGCATGATCATTAATTATTTTCGCGGGGAATCCGTTGAGTGTTTATCAATGGCAGAGACAACATAAAATGTGGTAACTACCAGTGAGTCTACAGATACTGGTGGTCATTGTCCTCAATGAAATTGCAGTGCTCAATATGTCCTGCCAAGGACGTTGCAGGTCTGACCAAGCACAGGGTGCTGTTGATTAGGATATGGACTGAAAGCACCAGGGTTGGCAGGCTATTCTGTACACCGAGAATCAGGAAGTAGGTGAGTAGTCAGGTCAAGTATGTGGTGGCCACTGACTGCTGACGTGGCGTGAATGCTGTGTGATGGCACTGTGAGTTGGTATCATGACATCGTCCCCAGTTGCAGTGTGCCCCACCATGATTCTGTCTGCTCTTGTCTCAACTCTGGGCCTCAGAGCTACTGTGGTCTTGTAATCGACTGTGCCAGTCCAAACGACCTTTCTATTATTATGTGAGTCGGTGGTGGTCACCAAACGTGGGCAATGCTGTAAGAAAAGCTGGGTAGTTGCCACAATGACACCTCTTGGAGATCTTGTTATGTGGGAGTGGATAGAGAAAACCCTCACTACCTCAGGGGTCTGGGGAAGTCACATGAGGGAGGTGTTCATCTACTAACTTGAAGAAGCTGACTCAGTTATCGAAGTCTCGTGATCCATTGGTAGGCTGGTGCTATGTTAGTAGCAATCCAGCAGGTGGGACGGCAGTCTGAACGGGTCAGTTTATTGCACTGCAGACCCTCGTGTCTCTGTGATGTACATCGTAATGTTTACATGCCCCTGGGCTCCTATCAGGCCACTCCGACACAAATGGATCAATGGTGGCCACCATTTGGATTTGCCAGGGAGCCGGAGACAAGGTGGATATAAACAGCAGAATGCCGGTAAACACTGTGGGCCCAAGTCACAGAACTAACTTAAGACAAAATCCTAAACTTACTACCATTTTGGTATTCACAGAAGGCACTTACTCATTTTGGTATTCACAGAAGGCACTTACTCATCAATGAGTAAGTGCCTTCTGTGAATACCAAAATGAGTAAGTTACTCAAAATGAGTAAGTTACTCAAAATGAGTAAGTTACTCATTTTGGTATTCACAGAAGGCTCATTTTGGTATTCACAGAAGGCACTTACTCATCAATGAGTAAGTGCCTTCTGTGAATACCAAAATTAGTAAGTGCCTTCTGTGAATACCAAAATGAGTAAGTGCCTTCTGTGAATACCAAAATGGTAGTAAGTTTAGGATTTTGTCTTAAGTTAGTTCTGTGAATCGGGCCCTGGGTTCGGTGCGTTGAGGGAGTGGTGGGGAATAGACTTGGGGGTCGATTCCGATCTCGGCCGGTAGGGCACCGAATCGGATTCGGCTTAACCGGATCCGATTCGGAGCTCTATTTCCCGACCGATTCGTACGTGCGTCCGGGCGAGCGAGTACGATGCGTGCGCTCGCGAAATCGCCGACCGACTCGTTCGCAGAACCCGACCGCTCCAACCGACTCGTTCGCAGAACCCGACCGCTCCGACCGACTCGCTCGCACACGACTCGCAGCGCGCAATGGAGACGTTCCCCGGCCGGGTAAGTACGATGCGCGCCCCGAGCAGTCCGACCGACTGGCGCAGTCCGGCTCCAAAGAGCAGTCGGAGCCGGACTTTGGGGTCCGTGTCGGACCCCCTGTATGCGTAGCCGGGCGAGTCGCACACAGGGGGACCCATGGGTCCCCCCTACCTGTGCATGTACGGCGCAAGTCGCTCGCTGCGTACCCGCTGTAGGGCGCCCTTGTTCGCCTCGCACCCATTGAGTCAATGGGAGCCCGCGTACGCGTTGTACGACCGGCTCCCATTGACTTCAATGGGAGTCCGACCGAATCGAGTCCGATAGCATACGTGCGCATCGTGCTCATTCGGTCAGGCTAATAGGGTCCGATTCGGTCGGAAATCTCTCCGGGTCCGGCTCGGTCGGTGAGATTTCTGGCCCGAATCGGAATCGGCCCCTTGGTGTTCCGCTCTCGTCAAGGCTCCTTCTACGTCCTTTAGCTCATATTGGGTGCCCAATTTGCTGGGATAGAGCTCATGAACTAGGTGGCCATCATGCTTGAGAGCATGCCACGCCCCCCTTTTTGTACTATTTGTTAGCACAGAATGGTTCCTAGTATCCAAAATGGATGTGGGGACGCATTTCATGCTAAAATATAGCGCCAAATGGCGATTTAGCATTTTGCATATTTGTGCATCATTTTGCATGATTTTTCCAAAATTTTGCATAATTGCACGAAAGCTAACTTTTCACATCCTCAGTCTAGAAGGAAAGATACCCTCTCATAAACTTGAGATGCTCGTTTAATACAGACTGGCATTCTATCCACAGTACTTAAAAAACATGGATGGCTTCAACTTGTAGTTAAGCTTGTGCAAAATTAGAAGGCACTTCTTCAATAGTCACAGAATGTTATGGAATACGTTGCAAATCTGTGAAGGCTACAGAGCTTTTCCTTTTGCCACCTTTGCACGAAAATCGTGACATTTGAGATAATTTACTAACGCAGATATAATTTTTAACACTAACAAAATATTTCTGATTGAAATGCACAAAAACAACGTTCTTCTCCTGTGCAATAGCATTGTGCATTGAAAAACTTTCCAACCTGCATACAATTTCCAGGTGGGCTGTATTTCACTAACGGAAAAATTATCTTGCAATGCGCTTAAAAACTTGAGCCACAAAATCAGTGATGGCAAAGGTAAACCCGGAACCTTTGCGCTCTTTGCAAAGAGAAAACAAAATCAGAAATCAGAAATTATCGTTCACAAACAAAATAAAGCACAGCCCAACTTGTACTGTCAACTCACCCCCAACAACAAATTAAGGGTCATATTATCAAGGCGGCGCTATGAAATTATCGCCGCTTTTGCGTCCGTTTTCGGGCGAAAAGCAGCGATAATTTCATCGCCTTATCAGCAAAGACACGCTATCGCGTGTTTTGCTGACTTAGCGCTCCGTTCCAGCACGACTAACTTTGCATCGCTAATGAGATGCAAAGTAGGCGTGGCTGTGAAACCAACCAGGGAAAATATCGCGAAGGCAGCTTCGCGATATTAACAAGGAAGGGTAGCGATTTTTAAATCGCGTTAAGTATGCCTTAACGCAGGAATTTAACGTCTGTTAAATTCCTGACTAAGGCATACTTAACATGGGGGGTGGATTCTGTGGCTAAGACCACAGGCCCTATCATCTAGGATATCGCCGTTTTCCACCATGGAAAACGGCGATATCCACACTATCTCTGGAATTTTTATCGCCTCGGCGATGCACGTTGTTGATAACGCGCTAACCGGGCGATAAATTACAGAGATAGCCGGCGATAAATATGCAAGCGCTAAGCGCGCTTTGCAATATTTATCGCCGGCCCTTGTTAATATGCCCCCACCTTCTTTTAAAATATATTCAAATGAAAGAAAAAGCTATCCATGATATGAATTGCTGTAAATATTATCTCGATACCTGTTTTCCTTACAATGAAATGACCCCTGAAGAAACAGGACTGCAAAATAACAATGTTTTGTTTTTAGTGTGGGGGAAGCACCCTTACTCCACCTTCTCCCTAGTACTGTGGTGCTCGAAGACTGGCAACATTTGTAATTACAGCAAGCATCCACCCCTCTGTGACTGAGGTGACAGGGGCTACAAATCACACAGCCAAGCTAGAAAACTAGGTAGGGCTGCAGCAGGGCATGGCAAGATGACTGATGGCCTGCAGTGTGTTAGAACCTTCCTGCTCAGCTGTTCTCGAAACCCAGTGGTCTCAATGTTATTTGCACATTAATTGTACTCAAGAAATTTATGGGGCGTAGATCTGAAATACACAGCAACAGGACATTAGAGGCTACCAAAATCAGTGACACGAAATGCAGCGAGTAACACACATACATCAGTGGCTACCAGTGACAGACAAATATATAAGGCTACCAGATCAGGAGTGGCTTACGTACAAGGATCTGCGTCTACCAGCAATGGAGTGACTTACAACCATCACAGACTACTAAAAAACAAGAGTAACTTGAAGTCAAGTAGAAGAGGGTAGCAGAATGCAGAGATTTACATGTAAGCTTTGGAAGGTGCAAAATAAGCAGCGAGTGACATACAAGCATAGGTGCTACCAAAAATACAAGTGTCCTTTAAAAGAATCACAGACTACCACAAACCGGTGAGTAACATAGAATAATCTAAGGGTACCAAAAAATGAGCAACTGTTGTGCAAGTATCGGAGGCTTCCTAAAAGCAGGTATAGTCTACAAACACCAAAAGGTGACCAAGTGGGAAGAAGGGGGTATTCATAACGTAAATTTTCATGGGAGATAAATCTATACGTGTAAATTCACTCCTACACTTTGGACTAAATGTATATATATATATACTTCAACACCTTAGAGCTGCAGTCAACTCTGATCCCAATTATCCAGTAGCCAGACACCTTAAATTAGTACATCACAACAATTTAAGTGACTTGCAATATTTTGTAATAGGGGCTGGTCCCAAGTCAATCCGGGGGGGTAAGAGAGAGCACCAGTTGAGACAACTTGAATCTGGGTTTATATTACAACTTGATACCAAAATGTCCAATGGTCTCAATACGGGGGAAGATCTCCATAATTTTCTTTGATGACTCTTGTTAGAAGGTGGTTCTGACACTCTGGGCAGCCCGGATTTTTCGCTTTTTGAGCACCTATTTGTTGAGCTTTTACTGGGGGAGAGCCTCATAAGTTGGGACTCACCCCCAGTGAACTCATGGTGAAAGAGACTGCATGTGGATTTTACTGGTGTCCCCCTAGCTTGACTAGGCCGCTGCGCAGCAGCTGGAGTAAGGGGCACAGGGCTGGTTACATATAGACACATGTGTACATGCGTGTGCACACGTGTAGGGGCTGCGCAGGGGAGAATCTTGGCGTGCGCAGCCAAGGAGTAGGTGCAGATAGATTGGTGTGGCAGGACTTATGCAGAATTGGGTGGTGACATGGAATAGGCTTTATACACTGGGAAGAAACATGCCAGGGAAAGTCAGTGTGTTTTACTGTGTTTTTCACTTCATTATTCCCCTATGGGGAAGTGGAGCCCATGGGCTAGTGTCACTTTCCTAAGGCCTACAAATTCCAGACACGCACTAAAGTCCACTGTAACGGGTGTGAGAAGAAGTATTCTGCAGAGTCCAAAGTCATATTTGTACTGCTTTTGGGTCATCCAGGAATGTTATATTTCTCTGAGTCAGCTCATAACCAGGGCCTGGCTGGGGGCTGACCCCAGGAGCCTGGATTGATGACCTTCCCTCCACGGAGAGAAGATGGGTGGAGCTACAGGCTAATCCATCAGCAGCTGTCACTGGGTGCCAGGCACCAAGCTGCATCAGGGCGAAGGTAGCCCTGGGGGGAAGGGGCTCTCAGAGACCATGTGGCAGGAGACCCTGGACGATGCCATTTTGAACAAACCCAGAGGCCTGGGCAGGAAGGAGGGAGCAGGGGCAGAGAAGTGATGTGTCACTGTGTGATAGGGCAAACAGAGACTTCCTGCCAGCCCCCTCCCCAACTTCTTAAAAGAACTTGCACAGGAAGAGGAGCTCTCTCTGGGGTGTGGTCTGCTGAGGCAGAAGGTGCTGGAGCCTGGTACAATGGGCAGTTAGGAGGAGGAACCCCCTGATTGTCCCAGGATCCTGAACAGCGCCACCAGGAGTAAGAAGAGGCCAGAATCACAAAGATCGGACCCCTGGGGGCTGAGATACACCCCCCAGAAGGTAGGCGACCTTTGACCTCCGGAAGGACCGACGACGAAGCACGTGGGGCTCCGCCGCCGGTCCATGATGTGCCCCCGGGGTGGGTCAGATCCCGGGGGCTGCCCCCAACAAGAAGTAAAAGGAGGGGGTGCCGTCGCGCCCCCAGGGAGAAGTATTTGGGGGCCCGGGATCCCAACTACAGGCCCGAAGTAAAGTTGGGGTGCGCCGTCGTGCACCCCGTGAAGGTACCCCTGTAGGGTGGCAGGAGCCCACCCTGGCCCCCGCCAAACATGAAGCTGGGGAGCGCCGTCGCGCTCCCAATGAAGGTGTGCAGGGGGAGGGGCCTGGGATCCCAACTCCTGGCCCCGTTCATGTGAGGAGGCGGGGAGCGCAGTCGCGCCCCCGTGAAGAGGTCTTGGGGGGCCTGGGACCCCATCCCCAGGCCCCGAAGCAAAGCCGGGGAGCGCCGTCGCGCTCCCCGTGAAGAAATGGCAGCGGGGCGCCAGGAGCCCACCCTGGCCCCTGCAGTGGAGGCAAGTCGGGGAGCACCGGCGCTCCCCGTGAATCTGGTGAGGGGGCCCAGGACCCCATCTCCGGGCCCCGAAGAGGAGGAAGGAGGGGGGAGTGCCGTCGCACTCCCCCGCGGCCCCGCCCGGGGGAGTGCGACGGGATCCGGCGTGTCTGCCCACCGGAGCGGGCAGACCAGACAAGAGAGGTCGGCTCCTGTGGCAGCACGCGAGAGTGTTGGCCGATCGGGGAGCCGGCAGGGGCAGCCGGGGGTGGGCTCCCCGGGCTGCCCTCCAACGTGGGGACAATGCGGGAGGCTCGGGTGGGACCGGGCCTCCCTGAAGAAGGAAGCGGCCGGGGGTGGGCTCCCCAAGCCGAGACCCTGCACCAAGGGGCCCGGGTGGGACCGGGCCCCCGAAAGTTGGCATAAGCGGCCGGGGCTGGGCTCCCCGAGCCGTTTCACTCACCTGGGGGTCCGGGTGGGACCGGACCCTCCTCTTGGGCTGGAACTTTTGTTCTACAGCTGGAGGAGGATTGAGAAGTGCGCCGAGGGATGAAGGGCTGAGTTGGGGATGTCTGGAGAAGGGCATCCCCTGGAGGTGAAGAGGTGTAATTGCACACGTACTGCTTTTACTAATGTTATTTCTTTTAGAGGGACTGAAGGTCACATGTGTAATGTGAAGTACCTGTGTAAGGTGATGTCATAAGCAAAGTGTGGTTATGTTGCCAGACATTCCTGCTAGGGTGTTTGGCTGTATATCCGTAATCTGTGATGCCTTTCGGGGCTGTAATTGCAACGCATTCTAATGTCCAACAAATGGGATGAGTACTGTCATTCTAAAGTGCTGCTTAAACATGTATTCTTGCTGCTGCGCTTAAGTGAAGAACAACCCAGACTGTTAGTCCTGAAGATGTAAGGGTGCATACTGTATGAACAATATGAGATGCTCTGTCCGTGTTATGTGTCCCTGGTGCAGGTGAACCTATTTTTAATGCTTGTTTAGATGATGGGGTGGGAGTGCCCCTGGGATGGTGCCAGTTGGCTAGGCCCTCGCTCCAGGTTGTGTCAACCCACTGCATTAGGGGGCAAGATGACGTGCAGGCATGGGAGTGGTGGTACTAGACCCCACCCCCCTGCAGGAGGGGTGGAGATGTTATGCAATGTCACAAAGTAATTCCAACAGCTTATGTATATTTGTAAATTGGTGCATAGTATTGAGTAGTGTGTGTGTTTAATAAATGTACTCTTACTTTTCATAAAGCAAAGTACAGACTGGACATTCAATTATTGAGTGTTATTGCTGTGCACCTGTAATCGCGATTACTAGCCCACACCACCTCCCTTGTGTAAGCCTCAGACTGCTCTGCAACGCTACCCTCTGAGAGTCAGGCACTACAATTGGGTGTTTGGTTCCCAGTGAAGGAAAAATGTAGTCATGTTATTTGTGCAGGCCTCACAAATACTGCCTCGTTTTCCAGCAACTCTATTATGTAGGATTTTAGCAACTTACAAGTATATCACCCAGCACATTTATCTATTACTATTTCTGAATTTGATTGCGACTGATCTGATGTCCTGAAAAACTGTCTTTGTTGCTATTATCACTTTAGAACTGTATCAATTTCTGCGTTTCTTGCTGTGTAACACTATAGGTTTTATTCCACACTAATATGATCTGCCTGTTCTCCTATACTCGGTGTTACTATTTACACCACACGTTGCCCTTCAAACAGCATTCTTTGCTATATACATCGCATGGTATCCACAGGTTTTTATTGTGGATTTTCTCTATTGCTAAGTTCTGCTTCACATGTTGATTTGGGCACTTGCCCAGGATAATGTTGCCTCTATTATCTTTGTTTTTACTATAGAGGGCTTCCCCGGGGCTCCGGGGAGCTTATTAATTTTTTTTAGTAAGTGATTATTTTTTATATATGTTTGAACTAGCACGTTTTGCACTGTCATACCTGACAATTTAGCACTTCATGAGTTCTGTGCGATACTATACAGACCACATTGACTTGATTTGCACATCAGTAATAGTTTACATTTGTTATTTGCACATTTTTTCTAGCAGGAAGTGGTCTTTGTTTACCTTTGAAATACTATGAAAGTATTACAATGCACTATGTATATACTTTATGCGTTTCTTAGACCCATGAAATGAAGAAATTATGTCTTTTAACTGAATTTATATAAAATTCCATTGTATTTTTTTTTTTTAAATGGTTTTTTAGATATTTATTTACATCATGATGTACTTTTACGAACATACTGTCATGAGTCTGTTGTCTGTGTTTATTGATACGTAGCATGAGCCTAATTGTTCTCAGGTGTGAGTATCTAATTTTTTCACTATTTAAATGAAGTACACAAAGTAGCGCGTCATGTGAACAAGACCGAGTTGCCTCGGTCGAAACGCGCCATGCTGGGCACTGGCCAGCACTGACTGGTTGCTGTGTATTTTGCATTGAATAAAGCACCGCATTTTCAACTGTTCCATTGAGTGGTCCGTACCTGTTTTGCGCCGGTGGAAGGTGGTGGCGAGCCAGGATTTGCTTCATATATATATATATATATATTACCTAGTGGCGGTCGGCAGTAAGTAGTTATAGTTAGGACCTAGGGCCAGATGTACGACCATTTTTGCATGCGCAAACGGGTTTGCGAACCCGTTTGCGCATGCAAAAACAGCATGGGCCATGCACAAAGCCTATTTAGGGAGTCGCAATTTATTTGCGACTCGCTAAATAGGTTTTGTGACTCGCTATTAGGAATGGGCGTTTCCTTCCTAATAGCGAGCGCAAGCCCATGTATGAATGTTTTGCGACCGCAATTGCATTCGCAAAACAATCACAAATTACCACCCTCTTCAAGAGGGTGGTAATGCACTTGCAAAAGGGAAGGGGTCCCCAGGGGACCCCTTCCCCTTTGCAAATGCAGGGGAAAATATTTTTTAAGGACAGGCAGTGGTCCCAGGGACCACTACCTGCCCTTAAAAAATTAAACGAAAACGTTTCATTTTTTTCTTTTAAATGCATCACGTTTTCCTTTAAGGAAAACGAGCTGCATTTTAAAAAAAACTGCTTTATTTAAAAGCAGTCCAGTCACCATACCTGGGAGGGCCTGCCATTCCCAATGGGGTCGCAAATTGAGAGAGGCTCATTAATATTCATGAGCCTTTCAATTTGAGACCCCATTGGGAATCGCAAACAGTGTGATACACACTGTTATACATCCAAAATAGCGCCTCGCAAATTGCGAGTCGCAAAAAACTCGCAATTTGCGAGGCGCTATTTTGCGCGTTGTACATCTGGCTCCTAGTTTCCATAGGAAAAGCGTTTTTTGATTTGCCAATATCTTTGGCGCCGTTTGACGAATCTTCGTGAAATTTTCAAAACTAATGGGGCGCTCCAGTCAGCTCCTGTCTTAAAAGTTTCGGGGTGATTCGTCAAGCGGGGGCCGAGAAAAAAGGAGGGTCCCAAAATGTGTTTTCTCCATGTTAATTTCCATAGGAAACTTTTGTCGCGACTACAGCCCGAACTGCAGAACGGAATTACACCAAATTGGCAGAGAGATAGCTCTTTGTCCAGAGTGCACTCTTTGCTTTAAATGGTGTAAATCAGTTCAGTAGTTCCTGAGAAATTCAAAAATAAAAGTAATTATATATCTGGCTGCCGTGGTGGACCCGCGAACCCTCCCGATCACGAGCTTGTCTCTGATTGGCTGCCAGCACTTCAAACCAAGAAGTGTTGGCAGCCATCTTGTGAGTCGGTAGAACCGAATCACAAGCAAAAAGGGAAGAAAATGATAAAAAAAGGGGGCAGGGTAGAAACACCCTGACCCCCTAGGCCTGGTCAGGGGGTCCCAAAAAAACATTCAAAAAAATATTTTCAGCTGGATTCGCGTAGGGTGCGCGAATACGCCGACATTTTTTTTTAAAACGACGTGCAGGACACAGCGCTTCGTTACTTTTAAGCCCCCGGTTGGGCCAGGTCCCGGGGGCAATGTGTCATTGTAATAAGGGGGCCCGCAGGGGCCCCTGCAGCCCCGGGGACTGCCACCTCCCCGGGGCTGTGTTATTAATCTGCGGGGGCACGTGGCCCCTGCAGCCCCGGGGACCACCACCTCCCCGGGGCTTTTCTTAAAAGATGTGTGGCCCACGCTGCCCTGGGGACCGCCACCTCCCCTGGGCATTTCTGATTAATGGGTGGGGGGGCCTCACGGGCCCCCTCAAAGCCCCGGGGACTGCCACCTCCCAGGGCTGAAATTAAAATTAGAAAGTGTGGGGGGGGCTCCTGCCCCTCCCCACACACTGCCCCGGGGACCACCACCTCTCGGGGCAATTTTAAATTAAGGGCGGGGGTCCATTGCAGACCCCCTGCCCCGGGGACCACCACCTCCCTGGGGCTTTGCACATGAATGGTGGGGGGCCACGCGGCCCCCCTCCTGGAGCCCTCTATGGCCCTGGGGCCGGCTCCAGCAATGTCCCGGGGTGCCCAGCCCCAGGACATTGCAGTTTGCAATGACAGGGTGGGAGCACGGCTCCCGCCCTGTCATAGCAAACACTGCTTTGCTTCGTGGAAGCGAGAGCAGGAAACCTGCTCTCGCTTGCACGAAACAAAGCAGAATTGCTTTTGGGCAAAGGGAGCTGCATGTTAGCAGCTCCCGTTGCCCAAAAGCAATGCTGGCTCCTGCAGGAGGCGGGGATCCGGTAGGGACCGCAGGGGCCTTGGTGCTCGCCCCCGGGGTCCCCAAGGTTGAGGCCAGGCCCCAGGGGATGGTGTCCCTGGGGCCAAAAGTGGCCCAGGGAAGGGGGGCCGCGCAGCCCCCTCTCCCGTGAAACCAATTAAAAAAATTAAATGAATGAGGCAGTGCCCCGGGGGATGGGGTGACTGGGGCCAAAAATGGCCTCAGGAGGGGGCCACGCGCCCCCCCTCCTTTAAAATGAATAATAAAAAAAAAAATTAAATAAGTGGCCATGCCCCGGGGGATGGGGTTGACGGGGCCGAAATCGGCCTCGGGAGAGGGGCCGTGCGGCCCCCTTCCTGTTTTAAATTTTTTTTTTTTTTAAAGTCACAGGTCCTGGGGTGTGGGGTCCCCAGGGCCCATAAAATATTGAGAGAAGGGGGACCACAAAGCCCCCTTCTAACAAACATTTTTTTTTTAAAAAGCAGGCATCTCGCCAGAGGCCCCGCCCCCTCCCTGCACCACACTGCAAACGCACCTCCTGGCGCATTCTGGGTTGGGGGATTAAATCCCCTAGATCCTTAATGGTCCTTAGGGGCCCACAAGCCCACCTGGTACCTCCAGTAATCCCCACACAGTGGGATTGCTGAGAGGTGGTCCGAGGCCGCACCCCTTTTTATACCACTCTGCAAACGCGCCTCTTGGCGCACTGCTGGTGGGGCGATGAGGTCCTCTTGTGTCCTGAGGACCTCAGGACTAAAGTGGACTTCATCCCCCGAGCAGCAGAGCGCCAGGAGGTGCGTTTGCAGAGTGGTGTAAAAAGGAGGCGTGGCCTCGGACTACTCTCAGCAATCCAGCTGTGTGGGGCTTACTAGAGATAACAGAAGGGCTAGTTGGCCCCCAGGGACCCTCAGGGGGCAAGGGGACTTTATCCCCCAACCAAGAGCGCGCCAGGAAGCGCATTTGCAGAGTGGTGCAGAAAGGGGGCACCCCTTTCTCCATCACTCTGCAAACGCGCCTCCTGGCACACTACGGGTTGGGGGATGAAGTCCCCTTTACTCCTGAGGGACTTTGGGGGCCAAGAAGCCCTCCTGGTACCTCCTGTAAGTCCTACGGAGCAGAATTCCTGAGCGGTGCCCTTAGGCCCAGCCCAATTTCTGCACCACTCTGTTAACGTGACTACTACGTTATAGTTAGAAATTGGAATTTAAAAAACTTTAGAAATGCACTGAAAAAACCATAGGTTTCAGGACGTTATACTTAGTAATTAGCATTTAAAAAACCTCCGAAATTCACTGAAAAAACCATAGGTTTCAGGGACATTATAGTTAGTAATTAGGATTTAAAAAACCTTAGAAATTCACTGAAAAAAACACAGGTTTCAGGGACGTTATGGTTAGTTGGACATTTCACTCGTACAAAACCAATGAAATTTGGCCGTTATAGTTAGTTGAGCTAACTATAACTCGCGCCTCCACAATGCACTGCTGATGATGTCACATATTACATCACTCATGACATGGTCAGTGACATCACTGATGACATCTCAAATGACAGCACTGATGACATCACTGATGACATCATCCAGTGACTGTGTGTTTCTGAAAAGTTTAAGTATGCTTTATATATAAATATACGCCAAGGTGTATTGAAGAATGAGTGGGTGTATGAGTGTCTGACTGGATGATTTAGTAGGTGCGTGACTGACTGTGTAAGTGAGTGATTAAACATGTCTTAGTGAATGCATGGGTTAGTGTATAATCTGTGTGAATGTCTGTATCAGTCTTTCAGTTGGTGTGGAAGTGGCTGCATGGGTTGGTGAGTAGCTACATGACTGTTTTATGGGTTAATGATTGGTTGTCTGAGTACCTGTATGGGTGCCTGAGTGTCTGTGTGGATGGGTGTGGTGTGTGTGACTCCCTGCATGGATGTGTGAGTGGGTGATTCACTGGGTTCATGAGTGCGTCTGTGAGGGGCTGTATGGGTGGGTAAGTGTGTATATGGCTGTGTTGGTGAGTGAATGGATGTCTCAGTGGTACATGTGTGAGTAACTACATATGTGAAAGGCAGTATATGTGAGTGTTGGAGTATATAAGTGACTATAAGTGAGAGTGAGGGATTGTGAGAGTGGCTGTATGAATGAGTGTGTGCTTGTGTCAGTGATTGTGGAAGAGAGTAAGTATGTGTTAGTATCTGTATGAATAAGTGAGGTGGTGTCTGTATAACTGTATACTGAGTAAATCGCAGTGTGGTTGATTCTTTGGGTGACTGACTAGGTGTGTGAGTAACTCTATGGGTGAGTGGCGGTGTGTGAGTATTTGTATAGGTGTATGAGGGCATATACCAGTGGCCATATTGATGAGTGACTGCGTGTATGAGTGACTGTATGGGTGAGTGGATGTGTGTGTAGACCTATGAATAAGTGAGTGGGTATGTACTAACTGGTATTGGTGTGTCTATGGTTTCGAGAATGGTAGTCTGTATTTTAGAGTAGGTGTATGAAAGGTTATATTAGGGTGTGAGGAGGTGCATCAGATATTAAGTGGATGATGTGATCAGTGATGTCATCAGTGATGTCATTTGAGATGTCATCTGTGATGTCATGAGTGATGTCACTGACCATGTCATGAGTGATGTAATATGTGACGTCATCAGCAGTGCATTGCGGGGGCGCCAGTTATAGTTAGCTCAACTAACTATAACAGCCGAGTTTCTCTGGTTTTATACGAGTGAAATGTCCACTTAACTATAACGTCCCTGAAACCTGTGGTTTTTTCAAAGAATAGATAAATATATATATATATACATATACATATATATATATATGTACACACACATATATATATGTCTATATATATGTGTATACATATATATATATATATATACATTTGCCACGATTAGCGAGTCAGGCCCAGATTTAAGTGAAGGTGAAGGAACATCACGGGCATCACGCAAAACTCCTTCTTTAGAAGAGAGGCAGCTCATATACATAGACCAAAGACCAATGAGAGGGAGAGCAGGAGAGGGAGAGGAAGAGGAGGAGAAAGGGAATGTGTATGTGGACGTGGATGAGGAAGAGGACATTCACCAAGCCAAACTAACATAGAAAAACAAGAAGGTGGTCCGTAAAAACAAGAAGGGGGCTTGGAAAAAACAAATGTTACCCCCTGCACAATCGGCAAAAGAAGTAATGGACCTATTGGAACCCAGAAGTGATACAAATTTGGTTATGAATCTCTCCAAGTATACATTAACTCATGATTGGTATTTTGGACAAAGGTTTGACTTTCTGACCAGAAAAACACCATGACTAAGTCGAGACAAGAATTGATCTATAGTAGCTCATATAGAAGCTAAAATTAGGCAATTTGTTTTCAAAAAAGGAATCCAACAAAAAAGTTGAAACCTAACCTCCCAAACCGCCCGTGAATCGACAATTTGATCAAATATCGGATGTAAAAACAGATTATGATTTGACGCATAATCTTGAAGATGAAGAACTGACTGAAACACAAATACTTGAAGAGCTAGGTATCGACACTGAGGGCCATAGATACACTGATCTCAAACAAAATCCAAGTTTTGCCCATCTCTGACTCCTAGGAACAGATTTGATACGTATCATGAATTAGGGGTGTCTGATCTTGAACAACTGGTGAGCACTGAGCAAAAGAACAAAAAAGAAAATGTGACTCTCTAAGAACACAAAGCATTACAGGAACTGATGGACAATGACACCATTGAGATTAAACCCCCAGACAAAGGGGGAAATATAGTTATTCTGGAGAAACACGAATATATGAAGGAAACAATGAGACAACTCAATGTGATCACACACTACAAGAAATTAGACAAAAACCCTATTAATGATCTAACACTGGCATTGAACATAAACTTGAAAAAATGGCACACTGAATGTATACTCAGTGAGGATGAAGTGACAGTCTTAAGCAATGAAAATCCAGTGAGTCCAACCATATACTTTCTTCCCAAAATTCACAAGACATTGGTGGTGTTGTTCCCTTTATGAAAATCTATCCACATATGTTGATAATTTCCTAGCCCCCATAGTAACAATGCTTAGCTCCTATATAAAAGACACAGGGGATTTGTTTAGGATATTGGGCAGTACAGGATGGCAGGAAGGTTACTTGCTGGTAACAATTGATGTTATATCTCTAAATGCACCCATCAGACATGACCTGGGTTTAAGATCTGTCAGATACTTTTTACAACAGCGAAACATTCAGGAACTGAAACACTCTAACATGCTACTGGAGATGATCGAATTATGCCTTAGGAACAATATATTTTTGTTCAATCATCAGCTATATTCTCAGATCTGTGGGACAGCCATGGGAGTTTCCTTTGCTCCAAGCTATGGAAACCTCACCATGGGGTGGTGGGGAAAAACCATAGCTTGGGGAGAGGGAAACGAGGAACATATGGAAAAGGTAGCCCTATGGCTTGGATATAAAGATGATTTATTCCTGATCTGGAGTGGTACAACAGATGAATTCATGAGGTACTTTGAGATCTTGAAGGAGAATGAAATAGGCTTACAAAACACAAGCAACTTGAGCACCCCCTTAGTACAATTTTTGGATGTTACGGTTTATATCGAAGACAATCAGATACAAACTACAGTATATCGTAAACCTACATCCACCAATACCATCCTGCACGGATTGAGCTTTCACCCTAATTCACTAAAAAAGAGCATTCCATGTGGTGAATTTATTAGGATGAAACACAAATGCTCCAACAACAAGAGTTTAAAAGACAAATTGAAGGAAACAGAGAACAGATTTTTACAACAAGGATATAAATATACAGACATCAGAGAAAGGAAGAAGCGAGCAGAATCTGTGACATTTGCACAGACATTAGTTAAACAAGTGGCCAAGACTGCAAAAAATCAGGATACAACAATCAGAATGATTGTGACATATAGCAAGGAAAATCACAAAATTGTTGAAATCTAAACAAATAATGGAATATATTGAAAAAAGATCCAGACATTGGAGAAACCTTGGGATCACGACCTGACATATCATATCGAAAACCTCCCTCTTTAAAGGATATCCTAGTAAAAATCCATTTTGAAATCAAGGAACCAGACACAAGGGACCACCGAGTATAAGTCAAAACAATACCCTTTCAGGCATAGAGTGACACATAAATTATGCAAAAAAGAAGCAGAGAACTCTGGGTAGTTCCCAAGTTTAGGTACATATACAAAAGACGACTCCCCACCTTCATAAAAGAAAGCCACAGCACTCCGGGCGAGTTCAGATATGCAATTTAATCTTGATTCAGAAATATGCATCAATGCAATTTGGAGTTTGCACGCCTTTGTCACGACGCCGATCATTCACTTCACAGTCCATTATATACGCATTGACTAGTGCTGACAAAACAATAAACATAGTAGAGAGAAAAAACTCATGGAGGCACTTTACATTGCCATCTTGGAGAGGATTTTTGTACATATAAAGTCATGCAGCTTGTAAGATAATGCATTGCATTTAACCAACTAATAGCATTCAATAACTTATAGTGGCACTGCTAAAATTCACAGTGTTATCCAAAGCCTCTAAGTGCAATCTGTTATCAAGTACAATCATAGGTGATGACAGTGTTCGTACCTCGTATAAGGTCACCATCTTGCAATAGAGGTGCATTTTCAAAGTCATGAAATTGCCCCATTGCATTCACGAATACAGCCCTAGTTGGCAATTTAAATCAGGACATCATCATCAGCGCCTATGTATAGATGCTAATGTACAAATAGCCTGTTATACAGTAAATTAACATTTTTCAAATTGTCTATTGATTCTAAGAACCCCCAGTACACATTGATATTTAGTACTTTTGCGTAACAATTGAGCAAACCAATTCTCTATAATTAGTACGGATACAGCCCCAGTGGGCTGCTAACATGTCAAAAACCACTCATGATGCTCCCCTAATCTCACAATATATGTATTAGTCAGTGGAGCTCACAAAGTAAGTCTACCTAGTCAATACGAGGCTCATAATACAAAAACAACAGAGGGAAAAAGCTCAGTATAAGGTTATGTCAAGCCCCAGTGGGCTGTAGATGCTAACAAAATGCTTACCTTGATATGTCTGTAATTGTAAGGGGCTATCTGGGCTCTCAAAAGATATTTCTCAAAAGAATCTTTGAAGTGACATGGGAGGAGGAGATGTTGATGATGAGTTTAGATGTTTCCCCTCTCTACACTAGCTTTTGACATGGTGATGGCCGGAAGGAATTACAACATTTCCTAAGAGCCAGACCACTCAAATGCTACGCACACAACTATAATGCTACTGAAATGATTGAATGGTGCCTGAGCAGAAATATTTTCCTGTTTAACGGTTAAATATTCCAACAGCAGAGGGGGGCTGCAATGGGTACCTGCCTCTGCCCCAGCTGTGCAAATTTTCATATGGGCTGGCGGGAGGTGCAGTAACTGCATGAATCAGAAATGTTTGTGCTGTGGAAAGGAGATCAAGTCACAGCGAATCAGTTTGTTGATTTCATCAACGCTAATGCCTTGAATTTGCATTTTACAAGTCAGATTAGCTGCACACAGCTTGATTTTTGGTTGTCAGGATCCTAGTACATAACTCAAGTCTCAACAAAATGGTGTACAAAAAACCCACTTCTGGTAACAGTACACTCAACACATGAAGTGTTCACCCAGCAGCCTTATAAAATAGCATCCTATTTGGGGAATTGTTGAGGGTGAGACGTACATACAGCAACTATGATACAGTTGAGACCACCCAACATGATATGCTGCCCAGGCTACAAGCACAGGATTACACTGACAATACCCTTAATGCAGAGAAACAAAGAGTTTCTAAATATAGGAGGGGGATTATCATGACATGTCAATCGCCCACTGGGGCTGTATCCATACTCACTATAGACATAGAGAATAAGTTTGCTCACCGGTTATGCAAAAGTACTAAATATCAATGTGTACTAAGGGCTTCTGTCCAAGATGGTGACGAAAAGTGCCTCCATGAGTTTTGTCACTCTACAATGTTTATTGTTTTGTCAGCACTAGTCTATGTGTATATAATGCACTGTGAAGTGAATGATCAGCATCATGACAAAGGCATGCAAATGCCAAAAAAGCATTGATGCATATTTCTTTGCTGTAAAAAGATTAAACTGCATATCTGAACTCTCCCATAGTGACGTGGCTTTCTGTCTTGAAGGTGGGAAGTTGTCTTTTGGATTTATTGCAGTGCTTGGAGTAGCACTGCTCGCAGGCACCGACGTGTGTGTGTGTGTGTGTGTGTGTGTGTATGTATACATATATATATATATATATATATATATATCACCACGAAAATCCCAGGAATGTATCCGCTACGGCAGCAGCGCAACACCACAGGCACAGACTCCAAAGGCAGAAGTATTTAACAGATGGGTTTATTCACACATCAATGTCCAAAATGACGCATTTCGGCCGCCAGACATGCGGCCTTGATCACACAACGCGCTGCTGGTGAGTACGTGCATTATATACAGGTGATAATAGTAGTCTTTTTTTCATGTTTACCTGCATGACCGGGCGATTTTACGACAATAGAGAAAGTGAGTAGGTCATTTACAACAGGCTTTCGCTTTACTGTTTAAAATCAGGCTGAGCTATATATGGTATTCAGTGAGTATCCCAAACATGGTGAATAGACATGTGGCACATCAACTGTAATAAACCCACACTGCGTGTGCCCCAATCAAGATGGACATGTATAAATAGTGCTAGATGTGACTGTGCCGGCTATGAATAGCTAAAGGATGTGAATCATGAGCATATCGGTAGGTTAAACCAATACGTAATAACTGCATAATACATATTGCATCAATGATTCACTGCGTTATTTGTGTCACAAATACAAGTCAGTGCATGCAAATAAAAAATGGCAACGATCCCAGGTGGGAGATAGTACAGAAGTGGAGCCCTGCTTCTCGGTATATTGTCGCGTGCGTGCGCACAATAGTTGTCCTCACATTGTGTAGAAATGTTCTCTAGGGGATATATATCGTATATCATGTAATCTACGTTATGCCTGATTTAGATAAAATGCCAGCTGTGGTGTTGAGCAAATAAGCGAGTGCTACTACTAATAAAAAAGTGCTTAACTTATTTGTAGTGAGAGGTAAGGCAGTGCCAAGGTAATGTGTAACGAAAAATTTAAAATAAATGAATGAAAAGAAAAAATGTGAGCGCATAACATACGCTGACCTAGGTGTTAAAAGGAAATGTTATGTAACATATGTTAGCGCACATAGTGTTCTATATACAGTGTGGTGATCCAGAAATTCAATTGAAAAATTAAATCAAAAAATTAAATCAAAAAATTAAATTGAAATGGCTCAGAATGCGCAAATGGGAATACACCTTGCGGTATTTATGACAGACATTAGTGGTAATGTATGGCTATAACAAATATGACTGCGTTAATGCAATAAGTCTTATGTGTTTCGCGCGATAACAGCGTGTAAGTCATATGAAGAAAGAGGACATCACAAATTAAAATTAAAATTTAAAATTAAAATTAGGTGCTATACCTATATGTGCCACTTAGTTCAGACCCAATAGGGAATAACAAAACCAAAGATTGCTGGGAACATAAAGTGGAGCACTAGGCACAAGGAACAAAAGGAACAGAAAATGGCCACATGATTACAACTCTACAGAAAATTGTGCAAATCCTCACTGGTGTTAAGGCCTGAGGGTGTCTTAGTGTTGAATTCTAGTATATATTTACTTTCAAGTTGGCGTAACAGTTTTTCCCGGTTCCCCCCTCTTCTTAAGATAGGTCTACAATCAATTACAGAGTATCGGAGGTGGTCCAGATTGTTATTATGGACCTCCCTAAAGTGTCTGGCTACTGGGTATGCTGGGTCATTGTTCACTATGGCTTTCAGATGTTGCAGGATGTGTAGATGCACCTGTAGCTTGGTGCTTCCAATGTAGCGTAACTTGCACTCACACTCAAGCAGATAGACTGCGAATTCAGTTCTGCAAGTCAGACGGTGTTTGATGATGAGGGGTTGTTTTCTAAAGGTAGAATCTACCTGGGTCATGTTTCTGCCAAACTTGCAAGCCCTGCAGCTGTGACATTTGACAAAACCTTTCATGTCGGAAAGCCAGTTGGATTTTGTGACTATCTCAGGGCTGTTTTTCACTAGAGCATCGCGCATTGAGAAGGCACGCCTGTAGGCGATATCAGGATGTGCTGTTACTATGGGGCCCATGATTGGATCTGACTTAATAATGCCCCAGTGTTTGTTTATCACTGATCTGATCGCGCGTTCCTCTGTGTTATGGGTGATGATAAGTCTGGTAGTCACTGTGTGTGCCTGTAATTCACTACTGGCGGTAGTGCTGGCTAAACTGGGTCTACCTGTGAGGAGTTATATATATATATAGTTATAGTTAGGGCCTAGTTGCCATAGGAAAAGCATATTTTGATATGCCTATAACTAGGTCTGGGCGTAAAATTCCACTCCGCTAGTGGAGTTTGCGGAATTCGGCAACTTTGCGATCCCCACAGAACACGGAGTTACCGATCAACTCCACAGTCTGCAAAGGAGCAGATTTGTTTTCCTTTGGCGCTCTCGCCACATCATTTTGCATGGGTGGGGAGCTAGATGAGACTTGACGGGTGCTTGCGAGAGCCCGTGAGATTTGCTACCCACCCACGAGCTCCCGCTAGATTTTGGAGCCATTAATGCGGCTTTAGGCCACACCAGTGACTTCTTTCACT
This sequence comes from Calotriton arnoldi, assembly GCA_963921515.1. NCBI lineage: Eukaryota > Metazoa > Chordata > Amphibia > Caudata > Salamandridae > Calotriton > Calotriton arnoldi. The sequence continues at coordinate 62,648 of CAWUFW010004816.1, forward strand.
TCTTTTGTGACATAGGTGAGCACAATCGAGTGCGAGCGACCACATCTGCAACCTGGAGAAGATTCTCTCCTGGAGAAGCAGCTAAATCTCTGCAAAAGACAATATTGGAGTTAATCAACTTCACAAATGGACCGCTCGCATTGGTTTTTTGTGTGAAGAGTCCTTTATTATTTTACTTTTTTTTCATCACTGGGAGGAGCCTGTCAAGAAGGCTCCTCCCAGTGCTTTGTCCACCTCCTGGTCACTTCTCATTTGGATTTGGAGCTGGAAGGAGTACTCTGTCTGCTGCATATATACCATTGGATTTGAGGACTTTGTTGTTTTTACATCAGAAGTAAGTTCAAAAACCTTTTTATAAGTGTGTTGTTTGTTTGATAGAGGGCATGCACCAGGATTAATTTGCACTTTTTTTCCAATTTTTAAAATTTATTGTGGTGGGTGGCCAGCAGTTTCAGTAGGGGCCTAGTTAAATTTTTGCATGCAATTTTTCTTCTTTTGTAAAGGAAAAATGTTGCACAGTTCAGTACATTTTCTCTATGTTTTTTTTAAAATAAATTTGCAATATTAATTTAATTCACGATGTGGCATAGTCTGCCAATGGGCCTTCCAGCCAGTAGGCCCAATACTAGTCATGGGTGCATGAAACAACTGTTTCTGTGGTGTCTGTTGAATTGAAGCATCATTTAGGCCATGGATAGCATTGGATTATATTACAAAATGTGTTTTGGGGGGTATTTCACGTTTTTTTCTGTAAAAAGTGTATAGGTGGGGTAATATGTTTTATGCATTTGAAGGATGTGTTTTGTTGTAAAATTTTGCAGCCCAGTTAATTTTCGTTTTTGGAATTGCTAAATTAATGCTCTTTTCTCCTGTGTTACCATGCCTCCAGTGTGTAAGTGTGTTTGCTATAGGCCACCATTCATCTTTGTTCCCCATGCCATGTGGCCAGGGGCCATTTTGTATAGTCAGTATCCATAGCCCTGCAGGTGTTCTTTGTTTTCCATGCCTCCTTGCTTGTTGTTTGACAATGTGGCTGACTGCTATTTTGAGTAGCCACTACCAGCCAGTGCGCTTTTGCCATAAACCTGCATGTTTTCCGTGTTGTGGTCATGCCTCCTTGCTGGTTTTTGTTGTTTGACCATATGGCTGGTGGCCATTTTGTGTAGTGTTGATCAAAAGGAAGGGACAGGGGGCTTTTTAAGGAGGTCCAGCATAAGGGCCCCGGGACACGGTTTGAACAATCAAGGGGTCTCCTACCCTAACTATAAACAAGAACTATAAGGCGCTGGGCTGAGTATTATGTCTCAGATCGTGGTGCTCTTATAGATGGTGGGTCAACATGTTTCACGCCTCTTGGACATTCTGTGGGCGATTCGTCAGGACCGGGGTGAATTTCTATCTACAACTTAAAACAAATGACGTGGTTACACACTCACATCACCATATAACTCAGTAGTCAGATACCTGGTAGTACTGGAACTACCTGTGGACAGAGAGAACAAAGTGCACTTTGTTCTCTTGTTTTTAGTTAGGGTAGGAGACCCCTTGATTAAAATTGTTGTCGGAAGTACTCCAAACCCTATTTTAGACTCACTTACTCACACCCTCATCTACACACACTAGCGCCCTCACCCCCACCTCACCCATCGGCAATTGGAAAAAGATCTCCGAGAAAGTGCCCCTACTATAGGGAGCCCGTCGGGTATTGCACCTGCCGACCCGATGAGGAGCAGCCCAATGATGAAGCATGACACCTGAGAAGGTGTGTGAGGGCAATATAATCCAATCAAATGGATTCCCAACTGTGAACCATCAGGGTCCAGTTGTTCTCCTCTTCCTTGGTTTTGGCTCACATCTTGTAGGAACAGCATAACTCTTTTGTTCAGGCAATTTTGTGTAGCCAGGCAGTGTGCTTTTGCCATAGGCTTGCATGTGTTCTCTGTTGTGGCCATGCCTCCTTGCTGGTTGTTGTTGTTTGACCATGCAGGTGGCAGCCATTTTGTGTAGCCAGCAAGTGTGCTTTTGTCATGGGCCTGCATGTGTTCTTTGTTGTGGCCACATCTCCTTGCTGGTTGTTTTTGTTTTACCATGTGGCTGGCAGTCATTTTATGTAGCCACCCAGTGTGATTTAGCCATAGGCCTGCATGTATTCTTTGTTATGAGCATGCTTCCTTGCTTCCTTGTTGTTGTTTGACCATGTGGCTAGCGGCCATTTTGTGTAGTCACCCAGTGCGCTTTTGTCATAGGTCTGCATGTGTTCTTTGATGTGACCATGCCTCCTTGCTGGTTCTTGTTGTTTGACCATGTGACTGGTGGCCATTTTGTGTAGCCAGGTAGTGTGCTTTTGCCATAGAACTGCATGTGCTCTTTGTGGTAGCCATGCCTACTTGCTTTTTGTTGACCATGTGGCCATTTTGTACAACCATCCTTTTTTTAGTTTTCAAAGCCATTTTGTATGTAGAGGCTTAAGCCTTTTTGTTTGTGCTCATTTTTTTCACTTTTCCCTAATATCAGTTTAATAATATGCTTGAGGCCTAGTTGCTGCTCAATTCGCATAGTAAATGTACTGTATGAACAGTGTTTTATATTATTATATGCTTTTTTTTTATTTTCACCTGCACCACTCCTTGTCTCCTCAAATCCCAATGGTTTTCTTATGGCATTTTTTGTCATTTTTTTTCATTTGTTTTTCATTTTTAAAGTTTTTGTAATTACAATTTTTTAATGATGTTTTTAGTTTAAAAAAAAAAAATCCATTTTTTTTGTGCAATTTTCTGTTTCACATTTTCCCAACATCCATTAACACCAGTCTGCCATAGGCACACAGATGCACAACAGCATTCATTTTCTAAGGCTTTTTCCATTGTCACCTGCACCTCCCTGAGTGCCAAATCCCAAATTGAGTAATGAATTAAAGATGCCACAAAGGATTTATTTATACAAATATTTGCTATTTTGGAAAAATCCAATATTTTAAATTATGATTTCAATAATTTAATTTACAGGTATTAAAATAAAATCTTATTTTCTAAAAAAAGAATAATTCGAAAGCAGGTTTTGTAATTTGACATTTTATATTTAAAAAAAGATTTGATATAATAACCTCTGTCATTGTGTTCTTTGGGATCAATTCATAGTGAACCCATATATATTCCCTTGAGGGCTTGGGTAAATAATTAAGTAATGAATCAAAAATGCCCACAAAGGATTCATTTATACAAATATTTGTGATTTTAGAAAAATTCAATATGTCAAATTATGACATCAATCATATAATTCACAGTTATTCAAAGAAAATCTTTTTGTAATATATGATACAGTTTCAAACTCTGTATAGGATTTGGACGTTTTAACACACTGACGCATGGTTTTGTAAGTTAAGAAAAGTGCATTTATAAGCACTGTCATTGTATTCTTTGGGATCGATTCATTGTGAACCCACTTATATATATATCAGTGTTCTGTTCACTTTATCCATCTGATGACAGACATGTGGACCAGTTGCCAAGTCACTGATTACATGTGCATCACATCTTTTGTGGGGGTTAGAGAAATGATATTTGCAGGTGTTAACACTGCTGAAATTTTTAATGGCGCCCGGGAGCAAGCAACAGTATCATTCAAAATTTCCCCTTTATTTTTCTACAAAAAAACCCACCCTCTCCATCCACAAGAGTATCACCACTCTGTCCAAACAAATGGCCCCATCCCCAACCAAAGTCCAAAGAAAAGGATCATAGTCCAAACTCCTGGTCCCGACTCTCTTACCAATTTCCACCCTCTCCACCCACAACAATAGGCCCTTCTACCAAAACAAAAAATAAAAAAAGGGCTAAAAAAGGGTGTCATCTATGCGGGTCCAGAGACTATCAAGGCTCTGCTCCATCCGAGCCATCCTACTCTCAAATTGGTCCATACGCTGAGTTGGTGGGGCAGCAGTGGTGGCTCAGGCCCCGATCAGCTGGTGGCAATGGCGGTGTATTGGCTGGAAGGCTGGAGGTTGTGGCTGGCTGTGAGAACTAGTGCCCGGGGCAGATGCGTCTGCCTCTTCCTCCTCCTCCTGGGCCTGGGTATTCTGCCTGAGTAGTTTGCAGCTGCTGCCGCTGCAGCCGGGCCACTGTCTCCTGCCTGTTGGTTGGTACTGATGGACTAGCTGGAGTAGCTATATCAAGAAAAAAACTAATAGAAAAAAAGACAAATTGTAAACAATGCTCAGTGCAAACACTTGTTCAAAATTAAATAGTGTCACAGTTGCAGTACATTGCTGGTCCCCTAGGACCATTGGAATTTGATGTAATTAGTAGAGTCACAGGGCCATCTTTTACCCACACATGCCTCATATAAAATCACTGACTGTCTGGCTGAAAAGAATCAAGGTAGAATAACACCAGATTAAAAAAAACAGACTAATTTTAGTTTTTTCTTTGAAAGGCTTTCCTAGTAAAAAAAACTAAACAAACACTTTGTGTGGAAAAATAAATCTAAATTACCTCTCATTAATGAGTCAGGCATTATGCACTATTTAGTACAAGTTGATGTGCTAAATTAATAGAGGCATGCTGGCCAGCTCGTTGGGCCCTTTGCTTCTCTCTGCAATCTGCATCTGGGGCAACTGTATTGGACAATTATCTTACTTCAATTACAATGACACTGCTCTTCATCTCCAAATGTCTTTCAAATTCTACCCTTACGCCACACAGCCAACACTGCAGCCGCAATGCTGCACTTAGGCCATGGTGGCGAAATGCAATGGGCAGAGAGGGAAGAGATGAATGATGATGGGTGGGATACATATCTGCATCACTTAAAAAATACAGTGAGTCAAGGAAGTAGACCGAAAATTACAATAACCCCCAATTTGAACCATAGCTTTTATAAAACCAAGGAAGGAAAGTAGGTGAGCTTGGCTCTTTCCAGAAGAGCTCCCTTGTTTCTTTTCCAAGCAATTACTCATTCATCCTTTCATTCTTCTACATTTACCCATTGATAGCCACTATGATTTGAGGGTTACTTTCTCTCATCCAGTCTTTCACCTAAATTTCTAATCCATATATCCATCTATTTAGTGTCCACCCTTTCAACCTTCCTTTCACCCATCCATACAATATGACTTACCACTGCCCGTCCCTGCCACCACTGTGTCTTCCCCTCCAACCGCGGCCACCTCTGCAGCAGAACTGGCCCCAGCACTGGTAGTCTGTGTGGCTAGAAAAAAACATTGCACATTTTTTGATGCCAGATACACCTCCCCTTTTTTTTAAATAAAAAAATACAACTGCAATACATCACTACAGTTTGGTTAGCAGTATATTCTATCAAAAATATCACTTTGGGCAGTCAGTTGGTTAACAATGTTCGAAAAGCCAGGTAGTCAAGCCAAATAAAAACTTTTCGTAATGGAAGGGCAGAGCTATAGCCTATGATGATGACTCTGAGTCATTGAAGCGCAATGAAAGGGTGGAATAATGGTCAATGAAGGACATATGGTGTTGGTTGGCAAATGCAACGGGACCTAATACTAATTTCCTGCCATGCTGCATTGTGATGCAAACTTCTGGTATACTGTATAAATGAACCATGGCCACTCTCTTCTTAACTGTTAAAGTATGAACAAGATAAAGAATACTTTCTCAACAAACATGTGCTGAATATTATTTATGATACTAGCTTATTTGGGCATGCAGTCTTCACAGAAGACAGTAGAGCACCAAAAATCTGTTCTTAGGGGCCGATTCCGATCTCGGTCGGAGGCGCACCTAACACCATTCGGTCGGGAAAAAAGCCATGCGAATGCCTGTTTCCCGACCGATCCGCACATAATTCCGAACGAGCAAGTACGATGCGCACAACAGCATAGATTCCGACCCAGTCGTACTCACCCAATCCATGTCCTCTTCCCCGACCGAGCCTGACCCGGAATCGTAGAATCGAGCCACACGGAAGCAAAAACGCAGCCCCGTCCGGCCGGACAAGTACGATGCGCTTCCCGTACGCGCCGAACCCATCGCTACGCACGGCACGTCAAAGCATCCGGGCGAGGCGCACATAAGCTCCGATTCGCGCCACAACACGATCCACGGCTACGAGACGAACACGACGAGGACGAGGCGAAGCAAAGAGAAAGACGAACGAGACAAACCAACCATGAATCCCTTCGTGCCGATCCTACCAATATTCTACCTCTATTACAGGAACAGGCACGGACGCGTACGGCGCAGAAGGTAAGTCAGACACCAACAACAAAAACAAACTACACGTACCCGACACATCACACACAGAGGGATGCAGAAATACCTACACCAGCAACAGCAGCACCATAGGGGCGGGATGGCCCTCACCAATGCCACACATACACATAGGGGCCTGTATGCCTAACACTACTGCCACCCCTACCCATGGGGTGCTGGATGCCTGTTACTACTACCACCCTTACCCAAGGGGGTGCCAGATGCCTGTCACTACTACCACCTCTACCCATGGGGGGCTGGATGCCTACCACTACTACCACCCTTACCCAGGGGGTGCCAGATGCCTGTCACTACTACCACCCTTAACCAGGGGGTGCCAGATGCCTGTCACTACTACCACCTCTACCCATGGGGGGCTGGATGCCTACCACTACTACCACCCTTACCCAGGGGGTGCCAGATGCCTGTCACTACTACCACCCTTACCCAGGGGGTGCCAAATGCCTGTCACTACTACCACACTTACTTAGGGGGTGCCAGATGCCTGTCACTACAACCACCCTTACCCAGGGGGTGCCAGATGCCTGTCACTACTACCACCTCTACCCATGGGGGGCTGGATGCCTACCACTACTACCACCCTTACCCAGGGGGTGCCAGATGCCTGTCACTACTACCACCCTTACCCAGTGGGTGCCAGATGCCTGTCACTACTACCACCCTTACCCAGGGGGTGCCAGATTCTTACCACTACTACCACCCTTACCCAGGGGGTGCCAGATGCCTGTCACTACTACCACCCTTACCCAGGGGGTGCCAGATGCCTGTCACTACTACCACCTCTACCCATGGGGGCTGGATGCCTACCACTACTACCACCCTTACCCAGGGGTGCCAGATGCCTACCACTACTACCACCTCTACCCATGGGGGCCTGTATGCCTACCACTACTGCCACCCCTACCCATGGGGTGCTGGATGCCTGTCACTACTACCACCCTTACCCAGGGGTGCCAGATGCCTGTCACTACTACCACATCTACCCATGGGGGCCTGTATGCCTACCACTACTGCCACCTCTACCCATGGGGGCTGGATGCCTGTCACTACTTCCACCCTTACCCAGGGGTGCCAAATGCCTGGCACTACCACCACCTCAACCCATGGGGTGCCAGCTGCCTGTCACTACTACTACCTCTACCCATGGGGGCCTGTATGCCTGTCACTACTACCACCCTTACCCAGGGGGTGCCAGATGCCTGTCACTACTACCACCTCTACCCATGGGGGGCTGGATGCCTACCACTACTACCACCCTTACCCAGGGGGTGCCAGATGCCTACCACTACTACCACCTCTACCCATGGGGGCCTGTATGCCTACCACTACTGCCACCCCTACCCATGGGGTGCTGGATGCCTGTCACTACTACCACCCTTACCCAGGGGGTGCCAGATGCCTGTCACTACTACCACCTCTACCCATGGGGGCCTGTATGCCTACCACTACTGCCACCTCTACCCATGGGGGGCTGGATGCCTGTCACTACTACCACCCTACCCCAGGGGGTGCCAGATGCCTGTCACTACTACCACCTCAACCCATGGGGTGCCAGATGCCTGTCACTACTACCACCTCTACCCATGGGGGCCTGTATGCCTGTCACTACTACCACCCTTACCCAGGGGGTTCCAGATGCCTGTTACTACTACCAGCTCTACCCATGGGGGGCTGGATGCCTGTCACTACTACCACCCTTACCCAGGGGGTGCCAGATGCCTGTCACTACTACCACCTCAACCCATGGGGTGCCAGATGCCTGTCACTACTACCACCTCTACCCATGGGGGCCTGTATGCCTACCACTACTGCCACCCCTACCCATGGGGTGCTGGATGCCTGTCACTACTACCACCCTTACCCAGGGGGTGCCAGATGCCTACCACTACTACCACCCTTACCCAGGGGTGCCAGATGCCTGTCACTACTACCACCCTACCCAGGGGTGCCAGATGCCTGTCACTACTACCACCTCTACCCATGGGGGCTGGATGCCTACCACTACTACCACCCTTACCCAGGGGGTGCCAGATGCCTACCACTACTACCACCTCTACCCATGGGGGCCTGTATGCCTACCACTACTGCCACCCCTACCCATGGGGTGCTGGATGCCTGTCACTACTACCACCCTTACCCAGGGGTGCCAGATGCCTGTCACTACTACCACCTCTACCCATGGGGGCTGGATGCCTACCACTACTACCACCCTTACCCAGGGGTGCTAGATGCCTACCACTACTACCACCTCTACCCATGGGGGCTGGATGCCTACCACTACTACCACCCTTACCCAGGGGGTGCCAGATGCCTGTCACTACTACCACCCTTACCCAGGGGTGCCAGATGCCTGTCACTACTACCACCCTTACCCAGGGGGTGCCAGATGCCTACCACTACTACCACCCTTACCCAGGGGTGCCAGATGCCTGTCACTACTACCACCCTTACCCAGGGGTGCCAGATGCCTGTCACTACTACCACCTCTACCCATGGGGGGCTGGATGCCTACCACTACTACCACCCTTACCCAGGGGTGCCAGATGCCTACCACTACTACCACCTCTACCCATGGGGGCCTGTATGCCTACCACTACTGCCACCCCTACCCATGGGGTGCTGGATGCCTGTCACTACTACCACCCTTACCCAGGGGGTGCCAGATGCCTGTCACTACTACCACCTCTACCCATGGGGGCCTGTATGCCTACCACTACTGCCACCTCTACCCATGGGGGGCTGGATGCCTGTCACTACTACCACCCTTACCCAGGGGTGCCAGATGCCTACCACTACTACCACCCTTACCCAGGGGGTGCCAGATGCCTGTCACTACTACCACCCTTACCCAGGGGTGCCAGATGCTTGTCACTACTACCACCCTTACCCAGGGGTGCCAGATGCCTGTCACTACTACCACCTCTACCCATGGGGGGCTGGATGCCTACCACTACTACCACCCTTACCCAGGGGTGCCAGATGCCTACCACTACTACCACCTCTACCCATGGGGGCCTGTATGCCTACCACTACTGCCACCCCTACCCATGGGGTGCTGGATGTCTGTCACTACTACCACCCTTACCCAGGGGGTGCCAGATGCCTGTCACTACTACCACATCTACCCATGGGGGCCTGTATGCCTACCACTACTGCCACCTCTACCCATGGGGGGCTGGATGCCTGTCACTACTTCCACCCTTACCCAGGGGGTGCCAAATGCCTGGCACTACCACCACCTCAACCCATGGGGTGCCAGCTGCCTGTCACTACTACTACCTCTACCCATGGGGGCCTGTATGCCTGCCACTACTACCACCCTTACCCAGGGGTGCCAGATGCCTGTCACTACTACCACCTCTACCCATGGGGGCTGGATGCCTACCACTACTACCACCCTTACCCAGGGGTGCCAGATGCCTACCACTACTACCACCTCTACCCATGGGGGCCTGTATGCCTACCACTACTGCCACCCCTACCCATGGGGTGCTGGATGCCTGTCACTACTACCACCCTTACCCAGGGGGTGCCAGATGCCTGTCACTACTACCACCTCTACCCATGGGGGCCTGTATGCCTACCACTACTGCCACCTCTACCCATGGGGGCTGGATGCCTGTCACTACTACCACCCTACCCCAGGGGGTGCCAGATGCCTGTCACTACTACCACCTCAACCCATGGGGTGCCAGATGCCTGTCACTACTACCACCTCTACCCATGGGGGCCTGTATGCCTGTCACTACTACCACCCTTACCCAGGGGGTTCCAGATGCCTGTCACTACTACCACCTCTACCCATGGGGGGCTGGATGCCTGTCACTACTACCACCCTTACCCAGGGGTGCCAGATGCCTGTCACTACTACCACCTCAACCCATGGGGTGCCAGATGCCTGTCACTACTACCACCTCTACCCATGGGGGCCTGTATGCCTACCACTACTGCCACCCCTACCCATGGGGTGCTGGATGCCTGTCACTACTACCACCCTTACCCAGGGGTGCCAGATGCCTACCACTACTACCACCCTTACCCAGGGGGTGCCAGATGCCTGTCACTACTACCACCCTTACCCAGGGGTGCCAGATGCCTGTCACTACTACCACCTCAACCCATGGGGGCTGGATGCCTACCACTACTACCACCCTTACCCAGGGGTGCCAGATGCCTACCACTACTACCACCTCTACCCATGGGGGCCTGTATGCCTACCACTACTGCCACCCCTACCCATGGGGTGCTGGATGCCTGTCACTACTACCACCCTTACCCAGGGGTGCCAGATGCCTGTCACTACTACCACCTCTACCCATGGGGGCTGGATGCCTACCACTACTACCACCCTTACCCAGGGGTGCTAGATGCCTACCACTACTACCACCTCTACCCATGGGGGCTGGATGCCTACCACTACTACCACCCTTACCCAGGGGGTGCCAGATGCCTGTCACTACTACCACCCTTACCCAGGGGGTGCCAGATGCCTGTCACTACTACCACCCTTACCCAGGGGGTGCCAGATGCCTACCACTACTACCACCCTTACCCAGGGGGTGCCAGATGCCTGTCACTACTACCACCCTTACCCAGGGGGTGCCAGATGCCTGTCACTACTACCACCTCTACCCATGGGGGGCTGGATGCCTACCACTACTACCACCCTTACCCAGGGGGGTGCCAGATGCCTACCACTACTACCACCTCTACCCATGGGGGCCTGTATGCCTACCACTACTGCCACCCCTACCCATGGGGTGCTGGATGCCTGTCACTACTACCACCCTTACCCAGGGGGTGCCAGATGCCTGTCACTACTACCACCTCTACCCATGGGGGCCTGTATGCCTACCACTACTGCCACCTCTACCCATGGGGGGCTGGATGCCTGTCACTACTACCACCCTTACCCAGGGGGTGCCAGATGCCTACCACTACTACCACCCTTACCCAGGGGGTGCCAGATGCCTGTCACTACTACCACCCTTACCCAGGGGGTGCCAGATGCCTACCACCAACACCACCCCCACTCATAGGATGGACAATGCATGACACAACCAGCACACCACAACCTAGGGAATGCAAGAAAAAGACATCCCCCCAACACCATGACAAGCGTGTGTAGACTGTGTCAAATGCCTACAACACTGTACATGACTTCGAACATACAATGTGACCCCCTATCACATGTGCCACACATACATGTGTGTGGCCCCCACAATGCAAGCAGGCCATGACCATTGTGGCAATGGGGTCCAAAACCCCATCATCACAGTGACCAAAATGTTAGTGTGGGGTCCATAGCTGAAGCACATTCAGAACATTGTGGCAATGGGGTCTAAACCCCCATCATCACAGTGACCAAAAGGTAAGTGTGGGGTCCATAGCTGAAGCACATTTTGAACATTGTGGCAATGGGGCCTAAACCCCCATCATCACAGTGACCAAAAGGTAAGTGTGGGTTCCATAGCTGAAGCACATTTTGAACATTGTGGCAATGGGGCCTAAACCCCAATCATCACAGTGACCAAAATGCAAGTGTTGACAAAGAAAAAGCTGCAACTGCCAAACTGCATGGATGATTCCTGGTCACAGAACATAAAACACATCAGTGGCAAAGTAGTGCATGTGTCCCATTGCAACATAGATTGGGGGAGGCAAATACTGCAGTGCAAATAAGACATACCTTTGGCCATGTGCAGACAAACAACACCCATGGGGGCTGACACTGTCAACATTCATCAATGACACAATGACAGAAGTGACCATCAGAATGCAGACCCACATATTTGCACCAATGGGCACACAAATGCAGATACCCTGTGGAGACTGTAGATGTGAGGTGAACAGATACCATACCATGGCAGCAATGGGACACACAAACCATGTTCATTGTGCTGACCGATGACCTAGGAGTCCCAGGGACAGCAGGGGAAACCCACCAAACATCATACAGCCAATTGGCACCAAAGATATGCCAATGCAGTGGTGCAGATGCACAAACACAAACAGGCAGACCCACACTGCACATCAAACACAACAGGTGAGGGGGGGGTGCCAGTGTCCCCAGGCAACCACACAACACATACCTGAATACCAATTACACAGATGTGCATACAGTGCCACACAAAGGTAACTCATGGATCCAAAGCCCCTATGTGGGCAATCAGGCATTGTCAGATGAGAGGGAGCACAAATCACACATGTCACACAAGCATGTAGGAACAGCAACTGACACAGCAAGACACAGACACACCACAGCACTACCCCCAGGGCCCCCACAATGTGGTGACCCTGGGCTGCATTACAAACCCACTGTGATGACAAAGCCAAATGTCGTTCACACTGTGAACCACAGTCATGTGTCCTGAGCAACAAACTACCATCACAACTACACAAGCACAAATCAATCAGCACAGCCAGTAAGCCAAGGCCAACATGGAGGCAGGGGTCTAGCCGGGCAAGAACTCTCATCTGGACACACTCAACACCACACACCTCGACCTCCAACAATGTGCAGCAGTGAAGCACACATGCACTGGTGACATTGCACATGCACCCATGACAATCCCAGGCTGGTGGGTGGGAACCAAGGTGCAGAAACACATCACACATGGCCACTCAACAAGACTCCTGAATGTCTGACACACTGCACACTACGCTGTACATGGACATGACGGCAATACCACAACAACCAATGGGATCCCAGCCACAGTCACACACCAATGAAGAAGCCAAGGACACCCACAAAGAACGCACATAGACAACTACCAACATTGCAGCCTGGACCCTAAGGAGTGCCAGCAGTCACACACACAACGTGTCACAATCACTGAAAGATAACACAAACTGGAAATCACATGACAGGTGTAAAAAACAAGTGCCAAGGGGAATCCTGACTGTGACCCATCTGCGTCTGCACACAAACTCAGCCCTGACAGCAAACACACCTATGGGTGACACCCTGATGACCAGTAATGTGCCATGCACCCACATCACAGAGAATCCAGGGAGAAGACTTGGGGGGAACATAGGTCAACTCAGCAAGCATCACAAACAGGTACAACACTAGGGATCCCAGCATGCACAGCAAAACGGAAGTGAACACACAGACATGCTCATATAACACACACCTTGGGCGCAGGCAATGTCACAGGAGTACACACTGCCATGAGGGGACTCCACTCCTGTGTGAGGAAAGCTGTGCCATATGTTGCCTCAGTAGGGCTCCATCATGTCAGCTGAGCACTTGGTCACACAGTCAACAATTAGCACCAAATGAATGCTCCCGTCACATCAGCCTGGTCATGGGAGTGCCAACGAAATCATCAGCACAGATCCAACACACTTGTATAGCAATGTTTCACTGACAACACAGATGAGTCCTTCCCCATTGATGCCCAAACCTGCATGTCCAGTGGAGATGGCCACATGGTCAGGGAAGTAGACGAATTGAACAATGGCAGGCACAACAGATGTGCAGGGGTGGAAGCCACAGATGTGAAATTGCTAATGTAAGTAGGAAATCCCATTGGCAAATATTGAACACATGACACCCTCAGATGCTGCTAAGGATGACATGGATACACCACAGGATAGGACACATTCCCCCTGGACCACATGTGTACCTGCACAGTAACACTTCATTATCATGAGACCAAATATCACCATCACTGCAGCAAGGGCATGGTTAGCATCATCAACAACATGTACATCAGAAGCAAAAGCACTAGAGAACAGAAAGGTGCTTTATTCAGCATATGTGGGTCTAACAGCTGATGTCCAGCAAAAAATTAACAAAGGCCAATGGCCAGTCCAACTTGAAAGTCAAAACAGGGTGACAGTGGCAGATGTCACCCTACGCATGCCTGCACTGATGAAAGCCAGGGACAATCCCCTCGGAGGGGCATACGGGGGGCAGGCCAGGCAGAAGGAGGCAGGGAAGGGGTGGTGGGTGCTGGAGAGCCACTGACAACTGCAGTGGAGGTGTCTGACATGGTGTGTGCCGGCACAACTGGGGGGCATGACTCTGATGGTGTGGGTGCCGGCAAGACTGCAGGGGACCGTGCAGATGGAGTGGACAGGTTCCCCACTGCAGTGCCCAAGTCAGACAGGGTGGTAGTGGACTCCACTGCAGTGCCTACCTCCAGGGGAGGAGAATGGGGATCAGGTAAGGTGGGCAGGACAGAGGGGGAGGACTCCGTCTCCACACCAGTGGCACAGACAATCGCAGCGGGGGGTGTGGGGCCGGAAGAGCAAGTGGCAGGGGGAGAAGGCCTGATCCTTTTGGGGATGGTGAATCTGTGGGTGGGTGAACCTGGGGCAGGGTGTGGTGGGGGCACCTGTGGAGTGGGGGCCTGAGGGATGGAGGAAGGAGACTTGGTGCCTGAGCTGCAGGGCGGTGGCGGGGTCTTGCTCTTCCGGGTGCGGGGGGACTTGCGGATGGGGGCGTCAGTCGGTCTGTGCCTGGGGGAGGGTGTCCGGTGGCGAGGGGCACACTGCTCCGTGTGGGTGGGCTTCCTCTTCCCCCTGAATGCTGTATCAGCTGGATCGGAGGGGAAGAGGCCGAGGTCACTGAGGAAGAGCCGCTGGGTCTTTGGGGTTGCAGGTGAGGCAACGGAGGGGGCTTTGGAGGGAGAGGCAACTGTGGACTGCGCAGTGCTCGTGGATGCATGTGTGTGTGACTGGGCCCCATCCCCTGTGAGTGTGGTTTCAGTCCCCTGACTGTGCGTGCGTGTGCGTCTTGTCTGTGGCGTGTGTGTGTGTGTGCTGCTCGTGTCTGTGCTGGTGTGTGCCTGTGCCGGTGTGTGTGTGCTTGGGACA
Organism: Calotriton arnoldi; assembly: GCA_963921515.1. Classification (NCBI taxonomy): domain Eukaryota; kingdom Metazoa; phylum Chordata; class Amphibia; order Caudata; family Salamandridae; genus Calotriton; species Calotriton arnoldi. Next base: position 77,722 of record CAWUFW010004816.1, read on the forward strand.
GGTAAGGTGCTGGGGAGTGTGGATGGGGCAGAGACAGGAAGGGTGAGGGACTGTTGGAGGAGGGACACTGCTGCCGTCAGGGAGGAGTCCATGGACCTATTACCCCTGTGTAGGGCAGACTTGCCCGATGAGATGCCCTCCATGAACGACACCAGCTGAGTCAACAGAGTGGTGTGTGCATGGAGGACACTCAGCATCGCTGTCTGCCCTACATGGAGCTGCCGAAGGAGGTACACAGACTCCTCACTCAGGGCAGCAGGGGACACAGGGGCAGGGGTGCGGTGCCTGGCCCGAAGGAGACACGCTCCCGTACATGGGAGCCTCCACGGACCTCGGGAATGGGAGCCGATGGGAGGGCGGTGGTGGTGGTGGTGGGGACAGCAACACTAGCTGGGGTGTGGTGGCTGCTGACACCCGCCTCCATAAGGGAGTCATCCTCCGAGCTGCTGTGGTCCTCAGCTGAGGTGGATGGTGCTGAGGACTCCTCGTGTGGCTCCCCTCGCCCTCCGTGCCACTGGGTCCCTCCGACCACTCCTCGGCTGTTGACCCAGTCTGGCTCTGCGGCTCCTCCTGGTCCGTGGAGCTGTCCCCTCCTGTGGCCGTGGATGTATCTGCAAACAATAGGGAGACAGACAGACATCAGTCACCTGCACCAAACGCACACACCACAGTAAGTACAGCACAATACAGAGCAAGGCCTGGCATCCTTAGTTGAACATTGCTAAAATTGCCCAAACAGAATAGGAGAAGCCAATTGTCAGTCTGATCGTCAACCATGGCACTCACATCACACCTGGCCTTGCACCCATCTGTCTGGCGTCTGTTGGCTGGCAATACCCCAGTGTGGACACATGCACCACCTACACAGTAGTTGGACGGTGCAGAGAACACGGTGAAGCATGTGAACATGCACACATCACATCTCTTGCCACTGAGTCATTACAGGTGCCCGGATGAAAGTGATGCCCAGAGTCAGATATATGAAATGCATGTGATGCATACCAGCGACAGACACCACGATGCACCCATGTGCAGATAGCCATTGCCACTATGGTGTGCATGTAGCACATGTCACTCCCCTGCAGGATCACTCATAGGAAGTCACATGCCAAGGCACAGGCATGCCTGCTAAGTCATACATCACTGTCTCCAGTCACATGGGCAGGGCAGCCACACAACAACAGTCTGCACTGTGTCACAATAGTAGGTCATGGGGAATGCAAGTCCTGGAGCTGAACAAGTGCACATGTACATCCATCACACACCACATCATCTGAACCCTTATCTGTCCAGGTCATACTGATTGGACATATGGGTGACCTGTAACACAAGCCTCTGAACCTGAGCACCTCACAATCTGCTGTGAATGGGAAACAGCTGCATGGACCTCACATTTGCATACCCCAGTCTGCACGGTCAGGTGTTCAAACACCTATGTGTCACACAAGTATCGTCTCCTATGGTCACATCTCCGGTGGCATGCTGAGCCCCAACCGATAAACACCCCAGCAGTCCTGACATCGAAGCCACAGCACACTGACACAGAGGCTGACACCTGAGGGGACATATCACTGAGCACAACGTGTCAGCTGATACACGGGAGTGGGAGTACAGAGTGCATTGCATGGCCTGGAGAAGGCATGACTGTCCTGCCCCACATGAATGAGGGATGAACCCTGGACAGTAGGCAGCTGGCTGAGTATGTGTGACACACGTAATATACACACTCCTGGGGCCCAAACATTGTTCCCACCCGCAGCTTGGGTGTGTGCCAGTTACCCCAGGCACATGTGGTGGATCAGCTCAGCAATTGGACCACAGATCAAAGTAACACGCAGATTACATGTCAGAACACAGGCATTGTGTAAGCAATGGACCCACCCATGATGCCCACCACAGTTAGGGGAACAGATGCTGTCCCCCACCTTGAGTCAAGCAAACTGCAAGGACACAGTACCCAAGTGACACAATTCCCTGACTGCAAGGGCCACACCTGGGTATCAGATGAGGAGTGGGCAGTGCACAATCGAGGGACATGGGTCCTGGACCACATGACTGATGTGCTGTGGAAGTTTAACCAGGCCAGAGGAGGGCACATAGCATGGCAGACAGAGTACACAATGCAGTCATGGACTCACCCCCTCCGTGCTGCTCCCTGGCCTTCAGCTGCCCATCCAGATCAGGGAAGACCACCGCCAGCATCCTGAGCATGTGGGTGGTCATGGTCCGGTGTCCGCCCCTCCTGCGAGGAGGCAACAGCTTCAGCTGGACCCGTGCGATCCTCCGGGTCCAGCCCCGAAGGTCCTGCCACCTCTTCTGGCAGTTGCGGATCCGGCGCTTGTAGTCCCCCATGGATCTCACTGCCCGGACGATGGTCAGCCATATCTTCTGCTTCTGGTGGGCATCAACCTGTGAGGATGACAAAGTGAGGATGCTATTACTACACATGCAACATATCCGTGCATTACACAGTTGTGTATACATGTCTCAATCACAGGGGCACATGATGTACACAGGCAGTGCAACGATGGCCATGGACAGTATGCCAGCAGTAACTACATGGTACCATTGCCTGGGAAGTAAAACCTTGTTTAAATGCACTGTCACTGCACTATACCTGTCCAGTGCATGTGACTACACACTATGGGGGTGACAACTACTCAGTGAGCCTGCTAGCCAGTGGCGTGCAGACTGTTAGCCTTGCTAGTCAGACAACATGCACATTTAGGAAGGCAGTGGACAGAACACTCACCTGCTCCCCTGCTTTCCCATACAGCTTGCTGTAGTGTGGCAGGAGGCTGTCCAGCAGGGCCTGGTTCTCCTCAGTGCTGAAGGCTGGGGCTCTCTCCAGAGTACGTGCCATTGCAGGGTCCAGAGGGTGCAGATACAGCAGCAGTGGTGGTGGCAGATGTCGTCCTGGAGCATGTAGTGCAGGCAAGTGAACTCTCAGGGGAACAGCCAGCATTATATGTGTGCTGCAGAGGCAGTTACTGTCCCACGTGTCCAAAGTGATAGGTCCAAGTCGTTAGCATCTTCTGAATCTGGCCAATCCATGGAATTGTACCACTTACACACGCCCACAGCATCCTTCAAAAGTTCAACTTCATGACACCCTTGAATTTGCAACATTGTTGTGGGTGACCAACTGAATTTCCAGCATCAGACATGTTCAAAATTTGAAAACGTGTCCGTTGCCAGGCCAGGCCATAGCCAATAGGTGCACACCGATCGGTCCATTGCTGTTCAACGCGTACCTAGGATACAACGCGTACCCGCACACATTGAATGCAATGGGCCGGCCGGGCACACCGATCGGTCCATTGCTGTTCAACGCGTACCCGGGATACAACGCGTACCCGCACACATTGAATGCAATGGGCCGGCCGGGTACACCGATCGGTCCATTGCTGTTCAACGCGTACCCGCGATACAACGCGTACCCGCTCACATACGATGCAATGGGCCGGCCGGGCACACCGATTGGTCCATTGCTGTTCAACGCGTATTGCGAATACAACGCGTACCCGCACACATTGAATGCAATGGCCAATGTGTGCGCACCGATCGGTCCATTGCTGTCCAACACGTATTGCAAATACAACGCGTACCAGCACACATTGAATGCAATGGCCAATGTGTGCGCACAGATCGGTCCATTGCTGTCCAACGCGTCCCTGTACATGTCATTGGCATATGTCACCATGCCTGACACAGGTGAACATATGCCAGCCACATATACTTCCCAGGGAGTGAGGGGCACACCTACAACACCACAGCCTGTCCAAACGGTATCCTAAGGCATGTAAGGCTGCATTACCTATTCCGTGTATGGGGGTGAACATGTTGTTCTGTGGGTGTCACTTGGGGCAGCCACCCCCAGGCTGTGCACGTGTTCATGGGGACAGTATCCTTGGTGTTTCGTGTACATGACCACTGTGATGTGCAACAGTTCATATCTGAGCATGTGGCATGGTCACATTTCACGGTGGTGTATGTGTATGTCATGTCACATGCCCCCTGAGTCCCATGTGGGACGGTATGTTTAACCCAGGTGACCCATTGGCACAATAGTGATGGTCCTCCACAGTCTGTGTGCATGTTGTGTTTACAATGTCTCTGATTTCATGTGCACAATGGGAGACAGTCTCCACACCCACGTTGTTTGTGCATGGACTTTGATGTTGTGCGTGTGTGTGTCACAGACATCCATGTCTGTCCTGCCGAGGCAACAGGGACCACTACCTGTGGGGGTCATGGTTGTTTTGCTGTGGTGTATACATGATACGCCATGTCATGCCAGTGTCCATGTGGCAATACAGGGTCCCTGGAAATCTACCTGTTGTTGAGCTGTGATGCCTGGGGCACATCTGTCCTCACATGTCACTGTGGGGTGTGTTTGTAACGTGGCAGCAGGAGATGGGAAATGTGACACATCCTCATGATACCCAATGGCACAACCTGGGACTTATTGATGCCACTTGTTGAACTGTGATGTTGGATGTTGGCCATGTATGTGCCATACATGTCCTTACGGAACTGCACACATCATGTACTTGTGCCTCATAATGATGTATCGTGTGATATTGAGTGTGTACAATGCCACATATGTGGGGTGAGTGACAATCTTTCTTTCTTCACCTATGCACTGCAGGGCACCAGCTGTCCATAGACCATTCCCTGACCTGGCAACGATGGTGGAACGTGACAGCATCCGACGGTACTGCTTCACCAGGCAGCTGATTGATGATTTGGCAGTGCGCTTGGCACCACACCTGCAACCTGGCCGGCCGTACCCTACAGCGCTGACCCCCAAGGTGAAGGTGATGGCAGCCCTACACTTCTTTGCCACCAGTACCTTTCAACACACTCTGGCGACTGCTGGTGGGATGTCACAGACCATGTTCAGCCGTGTGCTCCGCGATGTATTGGAGGCTATGTTGATATACCTGAACCAGTACATCTATTTCCCAAGACTCCAGCAACTCACTGACGTGAAGAGTGACTTCTATGCCCTGGGGAGGATGCCGCATGTCAGTGGCTCCATTGATGGGACACATGTGGCTTTGGTACCACCACAGGCCCAGGAGCAGGCATACAGGAACCGCAAGCACTACCACTCGGTCAATGCACTGGTGGTCTGTCTTGCAGATATGACCATCACACACGTGTGTGCCCGTTTCCCCGGTTCTGCACACGATGCCTACGTGATGAGGAGTAGTCGCATCCCGAGGATGATGTCACAGATGCGGAACCAGCGTGCCTGGCTTGTTGGTGTGTACTGACTTTGTACCATTGTGTGTGTTCTGCAATGTAGTGTTCCACCCTCTTTTCCAACTCAGCTAATGTGCAATTGTCTGTATGTAGGTGACTCCGGATATCCCAACATGCCATGGTTGCTGACGCCCCTCAGGAACCCTGTGACACCAGCCCAGATGCGCTACAATGAGGCACATGGTCGGACGAGGAGAGTGATTGAGCGGACATTTGGTCTCCTGAAGAGCCGCTTCCGCTGCCTGGACAAGACAGGAGGGTCCCTCCCATATGCCCCGGCAAAGGTGTGCAAGATTGTCATCGTCTGCTGCATGCTACACAACCTGGCAGTGCGGAAGGAGTTGCCTCTCATCCTGGATGACGATGACCAACGTCCGCCACCTGTGGAGGATCCTGGCCTGGACCACGATGCCAGTGATGATGATGGTGATGTCCGCACACAGCTCATCACCAACTTCTTCAGTTGAATGTAAGTATCCAGAGATGTCATGTAACTGATGTGAGTTTGCATGATATGTGTTGGTGGTGCTCTGGTGCTGTTTGAGTGTGTCCATGTGCTACATGACTGTATGCGTGTAGCGATGTGTCCTTACAGGTAGTCTGTACTCCCCAACAGTGTTGACATGCTAACTTGGTTCTGGGTGGGTATCTTGTGACATGTATTGGGCATGAGTATTGCAGTTCTGTCCTGTTCTTCAGTGCTTTTGACTGTGTGTCATTTCTGTCCTTCACAGGGTACTTTCTGAGTCGTTTGGTCAACTGTGATCCCCAACACCGTGATTCGACTTCCAGGGTGGTAGCTGTCGTGTCCCTACAGGTGATGTGCACCACACCCATGGACTTCCTTCCTTCTACACTTGTTGACTGTGTGCCCGCTGCCAGGTGGGATTACCTTGCATCTGTGGTGGTTACAACATGTTGCAAATGTGTAATAAACCTGTGCTTCACTTTGTGATGTGCGTTGTCTGTGGTCACACATCTGACTGACATTTGCTTACTGCACCAGTGGGCTAGTTGACACAGACTGTGAATAGGTGTTGGGTCTGTGCAATGCAACGTATTTCCTGGCAACATCAGTGTAGGCGATGAGTCAGATGGCCATGGTGTGTATGTGTTGTGTAGCCCTGGTGGTGTGCCTCCCTCATATGTGTGACGTCGCCATGACTCACATGCCGGTGTTGTACTTGCTGTAGCAGTTAGCATGCACAGTGTCATTTCCCAGATCATCATCGCCACTTCAGAGACAACGTAGGAATCACAACAGAGGCAAGTATGGTGTATTAGTGAGTTTATTGACATACATGTGTGAGTATAGTGCACAGGATGGTGGGTGCTGTACATTGTGATTGTAATCCAAAGTTCCTAGATGATTTGGAAGTCCTGGTAGCAGAAATGTCCAGAGTAGAGTCCACAGTCATCTGAGACATTGGTCCAACTTGAGATCCCCATGTCATGTGGGAGAGTTGTGTTGCAGTCAACAGGGTGAACAGTTTGCGCACAAAGGTGATTATCCAGAACAGGTTTTGGCTTCCTGGGGGTTGCACATGGCCATCGGCCTCTCACTTGCCCCTCCTCGGACGACCCCTCTTCTTTGGGGGGACCCTCAAGTGCAGGCTGCTGCGGTGCAGGGGACTCTCCGCCAGAGTCATCCTCCCTCCCTGTGGCAGTTGCAGTTGTTTCAGCAGCAGATGTTGTGGGCACACAGGGAGGTGTTGACTGGTTGCTGCTCATCTGGCGGAGGCATTGTAATATGTCCCTATGCACCGCCGTCATCTCTTGCAGTGTGTCCCACTTGGACTCCACGCGGGACATGTGTGAGTCCAAGCGGGCATGATGGGCAGCCTGCTGCTGTTTAATGTCCCTGAGGAACCCCACTACCTGGCTGAGCTCTCCGGTGCTGGACTGGTACGCATCGGCTTTGCGTGCCAGTTGTGGGTCATCATGCAGTCCAGACCCCTCTGCAAGCAGCGACCTTTGTCTCCCACCCCTCCCACCACCCCTGGCGACACGTGCAGTACCTGAGGTGGCATGCACAGGTGACCCTGGGCCCCCTTGGGGGTTGTTGGTGGTGTTGGTGTCCATGGCCCCACGTTGGTCCAGGGTCCCTGTGCTGGTGGTGGTGGTGCTCCTTGGTCTTTCCATGTCGGCAGGGGTGGTATGTGTGTTGACAGTCGTTGGAGGGGTGGGTGCAGGGGGTGCAGCTGGTGGTCCTGCTGGTGCTGCATGATGACTTGCTCCGGAGGTGCCAGGTTGGTCTTCTTCATCCGAGGAGGGCAGAGGCTGTTCCACACCAGTGAGCTCCGTATCCTCTTGAGCCTGGGTTGGGGACTCCTCAGCGTCTGCTGCTGTGTCCCCATCATCACCTGTTTTTGGGAGACACACACAATGTATGTTATGTTTCTGCAGGCATCAATGTTTGACACACCTGACAGTTGTGACTGTGCCTCTGGATGCGGGCCTGTACATTGCATTGTCCTAAGTTGTCACAGTCAGGGGTTGATATTGGTGTAGCACATTGTCCTGCATTATGTGGGCATTTCTATGTGAATGTTGGGGTGTGTACATGGTCTGCATTGGTTGTATTTGGTTGACATCCGGCCCTCCTTCCCACCCAGCCAGATATCCCACCATGGAACGTGCTTCCGTTGCAGGGAGTGCAAGTTGTCTTTCAGGATGTCAGTCAGTGGTGTCCTGCTGTTGGTTGGTGCCCAGTTCCCAGCAGGGCCATGTGCTCCCCACAGCAGTAGCCAGTGTCAGCCATCTTGTCAGTTGTTTTCCACTCCCTGTGATGTGCGCATGGTTCAGGGTGGTGTTGATGGGACAGTTGTGGGGGTGACCAATATCTGTGACTACCACTCCCATCATTCTATTGCCTCCACCCCCTTCCCAGCATGCCCATACTTACTTGCTTTTGGGTGGACTTCACTGTGTGTGAGTGTGAGAGCAATGGCAAGATGGCTGACAGTGGTGTCCTGCTGTTGCTTGGTGCCCAGTTCCCAGCAGGGCCATGTGCTCCCCACAGCAGTAGCCAGTGTCAGCCATCTTGTCAGTTGTTTTCCACTCCCTGTGATGTGCGCATGGTTCAGGGTGGTGTTGATGGGACAGTTGTGGGGGTGACCAATATCTGTGACTACCACTCCCATCATTCTATTACCTCCACCCCACTTCCCAGCATGCCCATACTTACTTGCTTTTAGGTGGACTTCACTGTGTGTGAGTGTGAGAGCAATGGCAAGATGGCTGACAGTGGTGTCCTGCTGTTGCTTGGTGCCCAGTTCCCAGCAGGGCCATGTGCTCCCCACAGCAGTACCCAGTGTCAGCCATCTTGTCAGTTGTTTTCCACTCCCTGTGATGTGCGCATGGTTCAGGGTGGTGTTGATATGACTGTTGTGGGGGTGACCAATATCTGTGACTACCACTCCCATCATGCTATTGCCTCCACCCCACTTCCCAGCATGCCCATGCTTCCTTCCTTTTGACTCTGCTTCCCTGTGGGGTTGTGTGCCTGTGCTGACAAGATGGCTGACAGTGTTATCCTGGGGTTAGTTTTGCTACACGTCCCATGTGTGTCCCTGTGCTTTACACTGCATGACCCAGGGTTGTGGTTCTTTGTGGGATATTTGATTTGAGTGTGAGGCAATGCATTCTCCCAGGTGAGTTGTGTGGAGTTTGTGTTAGGGGTGTGTGTGAGTGGAGCTTCTGGTAACTATGGTCAGTGCTATGAGTCCTCCTTCCCACCCAGCCAGATTCTCCACCATGGAACGTGCTTCCGTTGCAGGGAGTGCAAGTTGTCTTTCAGGATGTCAGTCAGTGGTATCCTGCTGTTGGTTGGTGCACAGTTGCCAGCAGGGCCTTGTGCTCCCCACAGCAGTAGCCAGTGTCAGCCATCTTGTCAGTTGTTTTCCACTCCCTGTGATGTGAGCATGGTTCATGGTGGTGTTGATGTGCGCATTGTGAGGGTGGGCAATATCTGTGACTACGACTCCCATGATGCTATTGGCGACACTGACTTGCCCAGCATACACAGGATTCCTTCCTTTCAGTGGGATTCACTGTGAAGTGGTGTTGTAGTGGTGGCTACATGTCTGGATGTGTTTGTTAGTTATATTTGTGCCACTGCCTAGCTGTAGTTGTAGTTGTGTTTGTACATGTGATGACACAGTTACATATCACTATGAGATGGCATGTGTTGTGTTTATCTGACTGACATACGCATTTTGGGATGATTCTGTTCTGGTTGGTGTGTATTTGCTTAGGGTGCATGGTTTGACTCTCCCCTTGACAGTGATGTGTGTGTATTGTGGCAGAATATTGTGTACATTTGTTGTGTACTCACCAGGCTCTGGGATGTTTTCTAGTCCATAGACGCTCACTGGTGGTAGGATGGCCCGCACCTTCTCCTCCCAGGGCCTGAGGTATAGTGGTTTGGCAGGAGGGCCACTGCCGGTGTGTTGGCTCAAGAGGTAGTCCTTCTTCAACAGCTCCTTGATCCTCCTGCGCACGTCATACCACCTGTTCTGGATGTCTTCCTTTGTGCGCAAACATGGTGATTGTGCGTTCACCCTCTCAACGATCCTCGCCCACATCTTGGTTTTCTGCGACATGGGGGTCTGTTGGACCAGTGTACCAAACAGCTGTGGCTCTACCCTGAGGATCTCATCTACCAGGACTTCCAATTCACTATCTAGGAACTTTTGATTCTTCTTGGGTGGCATGGTGATGGGTGGTGGTGGTGAGTGATGTGTGTGTTGGTGTGCAAGTGAGGGTGTGTGAGTGTGTGTTTTGCTGGGTGTATGTGAGGGTGCTATTTGTTGAGGTGCTGATGGTGTGTGGCTTGTGTGATGGATGAGCTGTGGGTGTGTGGTTGCTGTCTGTTGAGTGCTGGCAGGTAATTTGAATTTGCAAAGGATCATGGTAGGGATTTGTGTCCTTTATATGGGTGGAGTTGTGGGTGTGTCTTTGTTCCCTGTTTCCCCACCCAGTATTTATTTGCTTTGTGATTGCTTGTTTGGCCTTTTTTTTGTGTTTTTTTTTCCTTGGTTCTTTTTGTGCATGTAGGAGACGTTCTTCTGACTGAGTCGGACCCTCCAGTTGTCTCGTGCGAGCCTCTCCGATTCGTTCACGCTGTGTTTGTGCTGTTTTCTGTGCTGCGTACGCGTCGGTCGCGGGGTTTTGGGTTGCTTCGGCTTGCAGTTTTGAATGCGTGTCGGTCGTGTGGCTTGGGCTCCGTGCGACTCGGTCGTGTTTTCCACGCGTTGCATCGTACTTGGCGGGTCGGAGTTCGCGGGTACGTTTCGTTCGGGATTCTTCCTGGTGCGTGTCGGTCGGTTCGATTCGCGTGGTTTTCCGGCCGGATGGCTGTTTTCCGCGCGGCTCGGTCGTTCGGCTTGTGTTCCGTACGAGTCGGTCGGATTTAGCACGCTTTTCATCGTACTTTGCGGGTCGGGCTGCACGGTACGTGTCGGTCGGTATTTATTCCGGCTCCGAGTCGGTTGGTATTTTTTCCGGCCCGAATCGGAATCGGCCCCTAAGTCTTACAGTACCACAAGATACATAGGGAAGAGGGAAAGATTACTAACAAAGCAGAAGAAAACTATAGACTAGTAGAGACAGGAGAAAGCCAGCTACAAAAAAAACATGAAATATGGAGGGAAAAAGGATAATGCAGGGATAACAAGAATTAAACATAAATTTGATCGGGGAGTTGGAAAAAAGGAGACAGTATAAAAAATTAAACAAGGCAACATTTTAAATTAGCATAGTGGGCAGAGGAAAACGAGCTAATCTATTGTGCTGTGCATGTGAAGATTCTTATCTTGTCCTCATCACCACGTGAAAGGAAGACGGCAGGTAAGGGTGTCAGAACAACTTTATTTCACACCAGCAGCACCAGGCTCCAGGCAGCAACTCCCATCTGGAACCCAGCACCAACATTCCAATACCCCAAGATTCTACCCTAAGCCCACAACAATCATACAATCTAACATTAAGGAAATAATAATAATAAATAATAGGGCTTACTGAAGTTTGCAGAGCCCTCGGCAAACAACACTGGTGGTCGAGGACTCCTGAATAGCACCTATTGGTCCTGCCTCCGCAACACGCCTCTTCTTGCCCTGGGGTGCTGATGTAAGAAATAAAGAAGACAAATAATAGACTAGTGGGAGAGTTAATCTCCACAAAATTATTATGACAGCAAACGCAGACACATTGTACTTATCTAAAAATAGATCGCCTATAGTACTAGATTCGAGTCTATCGACTGCCGTTGAGTTGTCAAACCAATCCTAAAATCCCTGTTTCAAAGTTCCTTAACAAAACCTACATTTGGAACTTATGCATTACAATGAATGATCTTTGATTCTATTCTCATTTCTCAACCCCCTTGATGGACCTACTCAGTCTCCCTTTTTTGCAATGAATAGATGCATGCACATCATTGTGAAATAGCTTGGGACAATCCGAGATATATAAAGAAAGTCACACAGAATGCTAACTCACTGATATCACTGATTCACTATGCTGACAGGAGGACAGCAGAGTCTGCAATTGTTTCGTATTTAATCAGCCAAAGCGAGCGTCAATCAGTATGATTAGGTAGTGCCGAGCACCTGCCTAGCTGGAACTCTATCACATAATTTTCTAACGTAAACTAAACATAATTTACCGGCTCTGAATGTGAGCAGCATGCTATCTGGAAAACAAAATGTTGGCATTGTAGACCACAAACACAACAATTAATTAATATTCACTGAGCCCGGGAATCTCAATGCCTGCCAGGTTGAGCAGGTCATGTTATAAGTCTAAGCTATCTATCCAGTGGTGTGTCAGCTGCTAGGGGGTGTGCAGGACTCCACTGGTGTTTTGCACACACCTGCCTACCCTGCCCCAATGCTGCTGATGCTCCCACAGGGGGTCTCCTCTGCCTGGCCTGCCACCTGCTGTAAACATGGAGGGGAGGTGGTGCTGCACGAAAAAACCTGTGCTGCCACCCCCATCTCACAAAAGATTGCCTGGGGCTACACCCCTGGGTATTGCAGCTTCCTGCAAGATAAGTGGCTCCTGCTGCTGGCTGTTCGGGGGTGGGCCTGGTGCTGCCGCTCCCCTGGTCACTCTGCTTTGCCATGGTGCTGGGTGGGTAAAGAAAAGATACAGCAAAAGAAAGGAAGAAATAAGGAAGTAAAGGGAAAAATAAAGAAAAATACAAAAAGTCATGAAAAAACATGCAGAAAAGAAGAAACGTGAAATACACATACACAAAAACACACACTAATACAATAAATAAAAATGATGTGTAGATTAATTAGTAGGGGTGGGTGGCAAACTCCGCTCTGCCGGCGGAGTTTTGCAAACTCTGTGCTTTGCTTGGAACGTGGAGTTCTGCAAAAATTCCGCCAACCGCCGGCGGAGCGGAGTTTACAGGCAATCACCTTTATGGACTGGGTAAAGGTGTTACTTACAAATACCATGTAACCATTTGGCAGCTTTGCCTCTGCTGGTTCACGCATAGCCTGCTCTTTTTCTTCTAGATCACATAAATCAAATGTAGTGGAGCTTTCTCTAATCCCCTGCTGTACTACTGCTCCATTTGTTTTATGAGCAACTACACCATGCTTGTGGGCATGCTCTGTACTAAAGGGGGGTTTGCTAAGTCAAGAAAAGTGTTTCATTTGAATGCATGCTCAATAATACACTGTCTTTGAGAATGCACCAATGAGTAGTGGCTTACAGTTGCGCTCGCTCTGTGTGTCCAGGAAATCTGAGCATGTCTTGGTAGTTAGTGGCTCTGAGTCTTGTTTTGAATCCATAGTAGAACAGGCACCATGGTACCCATCTACTCTAGGCTCTGTTAAGGGTTGGGTTTCGTGTTCTCAAGACGCTGGTGTGACTTGTGCATTTCAGTAATGGGCAAGTTTCAGTGCTGTCTGGTAAATGTGCAGAAATTGCACCATTGTTGAATAATTGTAAGACTGCAAGGAGGGGCATGCCCCAACAGGAAATAGTGAAGGTAAGGTCTTGCCCCAAAGATTGCTGATTTGAAGGGCCAGTCACAGCTCGTCATTTGTTTTATCATAAAATGTGCCCTTAAATTAATACCAATGCTGTATGCCACATCTGAGTGCTGCGTTCACATAGTGAGTCCTCATCTGGCAGCCCTGGCTCCTATGGTGGCTCTGTTTAGTTGTTATGTCATGCTATTTTCGTAGTGACTGTGGCAGACGGTGCTGCCCTGACCCGGGTCTGTTGTTTATGCGGTCTAGACATGCATGGGGCATGTGGGGATGTGATTGGCACATCTTATGTGTTGCACCTAATGTAATCAGCACAATCTCCGATCTTTTGTCCTACATTGTGTTAATCCTCGATCGCGTTTCCTGATATGTAATGATCTGCAGGTAAAGGCTGGCATCGGTGCTGGGAACAGTAGAATCAAGACTTGCAATATATGATGTGTATTTTTTGGTTTTACTGCCGTGTCAGGGGCTCTACAGTGTATTTGTTTCACCACCTGAAACTGCACTGCCTGTTTATGACATAATTGTTTGGTGTTTGTGATTTTTATTTTCTGTGTGCATTACACTTTGCATGTTTACGCTTTGCATGTTGCTGCCTATGCCTCTCTGCTAGATCTTACTGTAAGGTGCACAAGAGATGGGAGCAGGCCAAGCTAATTGTCTAATTTATTCATTGATCCATTAACCCATACAGCACTGCTTGGGCTAAGCTTGTGCTTATTGTATGGTGCCACAGCACACCCTGCTGGCGAAGGCTGGGTTGAGTACATCATCTTTTATCAAGTGATTATACATGGACAGCTCCTGTCACTGTCCTTACAGTATGAGGGCCATGTCAGGTCATTTTTTGTTGGCGTGGGTTTACAAACTGTTTACCGGCTGGCTCCATGTCATCAGGCATAAATGAGTAGAAGCCGACTTTAGCAGCACTCCTGTTTATCCTAGTTTTGTACAGAACGGTAGTGTATCCCTATAGCTTTATTGAGGAGGAAGGAATGGTTTTGTGACTTTCGTTGTATTGCTCCACCTGCCTGCGGAACTCCACAGGATCTCGCTGAGTTTTTCAGTAACTCTGTGGAATTCTGCAATGTGAACCTCCACAAGCTTTACCCAGGCCTATTAATTAGGAGGGCGGAGGATTAAAAAGAGTAAGAGGGGATTGAAAAACGGGCCCAGCACCAAAAACAGAGTAAGAAAACAAGATGGCTGCGCCCATGCGAACCGCGGGGTGCTGTTCACGCATGATTTTGAATGCAAGGATGTACTCCACATTGTGTTTGAGGTAAAATGCAATGCAACTGGGCATGCTGGGAAACTCTGCCCATCTGCGGAACTCCGTGTAGTGCAGTGGAGTTTTTTAACCACTTTGCGGAGTTCTGCGTAGCTCAACTCCGGAAACACCGCCCAGGCCTACTTATAACTTTGGTGCCGTTAGACACATTTTCACTAAGTTTTCCCAAAAAAGTGGCACGGTATGTCTAGTTCTGCATGGAAAGTTTCAGACTGATCCATCAAGCAAGGGCCGAGAAATGGGGGGGGGTTAAAAAAATGAGTGGTTCCGATGCAATTTCCCATAGGGATTTTGAACACGACTATAAGTCCGAACTACTGTATGGAATTACACCAAATTCGGCAGAGAGGTAGCTGTTGGTCCAAAAAGCACCCTTTTTGTGATTTGGGGTAAATCCATTCAGTAGTTGCAAAGTAATTAAAGAAAAAAGAAATATAGATGTCTAGGGATGCGGACACTCTGCGGATCCCCTGCGATGGATACGTGAACTCAGGCACCACCTGCAATGCTGTGATTGGCTTACCACAACCTGACTGGGAGGTTACAGCTGCCATTTTAAGTATCGGGGAATGGTCAAAGGAGGCCTCAAAAGTTTTCTGCAAATTGACTAATGGGGTCAGGGTAGAGGTACCCTGACCCCATGAGCATGTTAGAGAAGTGTGAGAGGGATCTATGGGCCATATGTATCAAAGGATACATTAGCGATTCTCAAATAGCGATTTTTAGAGAATCGCTATTTGAGAATCGCAAAACGCTATGTATGTAGGATTTGCAATAAATTTTGCGAATCCTACATATTCCTTAATTGCGAATCGCAAATTGCGATTCGCAATTAAGAATACCTCCCATTCATTCCTATGGGCCTAGAGGCCCATAGGAATGAATGGGAAGACATTCTCAATTTGCGATTCCCAATTAGAGAATCGCAAATTGCAAATGCAATTTCAAGGGTGCCAGGGTGTCAAAAGGACACCTTGTTGCACCCCTGAAATGAGCATGGGTGCAGATGTGGCGCACATACATGCCCTAAGGGCATGTATGTGAGTCACATGGCACTTTGAAAAATGCAAAAAAGTGCATTTTTCAAAGAAATCGCAAATTACCACCAACTTGAAGTTGGTGGTAATTTGCGATTCCTTAAGTCCAAGTTGCACTTTCTCTGTGCTTCTTACATTGCATTTAAGGAATCGCAATTTGCGATTCCTTGAATGCAATCGCAAAATAGGGAATCGCAAAATTTGCGATTCCTTATTTTGCGAGGGGTGTTTTGTGTCATACATTGGACACTGCAATTTTGCGATCGCAAAATTGCCTTCATACATATGGCCCTATGTTGGGTATAAAATTGAGTTATATCAGGGTATTTTCCCACTTTGGGAATCTTCAGCTCCCCCATGATGCTCAGTGTGGACCCCATGTAAATCCATAACGGATTCATGAATCTTGAAGCACTTTTAAAAAAAAACACTTTCAAACCCACTCAGGCACGTATACAGGTACTCTCACACCCATTTACAGACCCACCCAGGAAGTCACGCACCCACTCACAGACCTAAGCAGGCATTTACACACCCAATCAAAGAGCCATGCAGGCATTCTCAGACCTACTCACAGACCCAGATAGGCACTCACACACCCACTCACAGACATATGCAGATATTGACATACCCACTCACAAACTCATATAGACACCCATTCACAGACATACTCAGACACTCACACACCCTCCCACAGACCCACACAGGAACTCACTCACCCACTCACAGCCCTAATCATACATTGACAGACCCACTCAGAGATCCACACAGCCATGCACATGCTCACACAGGCACTCACACACCCATTCACAGACCCACACATTCACTCACATACCCACACAGACACTCACACACCCACTCACTGACCCACTCAAATACTCACACACATACTCACAGACCCACTCAGCCACTCTCACACCCACTCACAGACCTACTAAGACACTGACACACCCACTGATAGACCCACTCAGACACTCTCACACCCACTCACAGGCCCACTCAGACACTGACATACCCAGTGACAGACCCACACAGGTACTCACACACTTAGCCACTCACAGACCCACTCACACACTCACAGACTCACATAGATACTCACACATCTACTCAGAGATCCACACAGGCACTCACAGAGCCACTCACATATACAGGCACTCACACACCACCATACCAACCCACACAGATACTCACACACCCACTCACAGACCCACACATACACTTACAAACCCATTCATAGACCCATAAAGACACTCAGACATCTACTCACAGACCCACTCAGGTACTCACACACCCACTCACAAACCTACTCAGACACTCACACACCCATTGACAGATTACACATCAACTCACATACCCACCCACTCACAGACCTACTCACAGACTCACACAGACACTCATATATCCACTCAGAGATCCGCACAGGTACTCACATGCTCATACCAGCACTCACACACCCACTTACATACCCACTCATAGACCCACACACACACTCAAAGACGAAGCAGATATGCAGATATTCACTCACAGACCCATTCACTCACAGACACTCATATCCCCACTCACAAACCTACTCAGACACTCTCACACACACTCACAGACATACTCAGACACTCACAAATCCACTCACAGACCCACTTAAACACTCACCCCCTCAATGTTCCACTCACATACCCACTCATATACAGAGGTAGGCACTCACACTTCCACTCACACACCACTCACAGACAAACACAGAAACTCACACAGCCTCTCACAGACTCACTCAGACTCTTATACACCCACTCACAGACTCACATGGACACTCATACACCCACTCACAGACCTATTCAGATACTCTCACACCTACCCACAGACCCACTCAGACAGTCATGCACCTATTAACAGACCCAGTCAAACACTCTCACACCCACTCACAGATGTACTCAGACACTCACACACCTACTCACAGACCCACATAGGTACTCACACATCCACTCACAGACCTACACAGGTACTCACACACCCACTCAAAGACCCACACAGACATATACACTCCCACTCATACACCCACACTGATACACACTCACAGACCCATTCAGACACTCACACACCCAGTGACAGACCCACACATGAACTCATACATGCACTCACAGAGCCACTCACACATTAACAGGCCCACTCACAGACTCACACAGACACTCAAACACCCACTCAGAGATCCACACAGACACTTACAGACCCACTCACAAACCCACACTGGTACTCATACACCCACTCACAGACCCATTCAGACACTTATACACCCACTCACAGACCCACTCAGACACTCTTTGACACCTACTCACAGATCCACTCAGACACTCACATACCCACTGGCATGCCAATGTAGGCTCTCACACACCCACTCTCAGAGCCACACAGGCACTCACACACCCACTCACAGACTCACACAGACATTCTCACACACCTCACAGACCCACACAGACACTCACATACCCAGTGACCGACCCACTCAGATGCTCACACACCCACTCACAGATCTACTCAGTTACTCACACACCCAGTGACAGACCCACACAGGAGCTCAAACACCCACTCACACAATCACAAGCCCACTCACAGACCCACACAGGCACTCACACAGCCACTTAGCGTTCCACACACACATCCACTCACAGGCCTTTACAAGCAAATGCTAAATGTGTTGCTTTGCTTTGAATGTGTGCTTCTGGTTTGTGGATCCGTGACAGATCCGCGGAGTTGAGTAAAAATTGTAAAAGATGGATTTATAAAGAAAATGAATCATTGTTTTGGAAAAAGGTGGCTCTGAAAAGAGCCCTTGTGTTTATGGTGTGTAGATGATAACTCACATAAAACATAATGCAGTCCTTCAAGTTGTTGAGGAACACCATTTTGCCTTTCTCTATGAAATGAACTCCATTGTTTCTATATATACCATTCATATCAAAGCGTAAATTGTTGTGCTATATGGAGCCCATGTTGTGGTCTCTGAGGAATGCAGAAACAGTTTTATTGACATGTTTCATGGATCTGTCTATCTGTGGACAGAATTCATCTGGCCACTTCCACTTCTGCCTTTGGCAGATGTTGGAGGACAACAAGGAAGTGTGTGGGAAAGTGCCATTAATTAACCAAAGGTATCTTTCATTAGGATTTCCAGTCAAACCCCAGTAAGTGTGCCAAAGTCATAGCCACCATACTGCACAATCATGAGGTCTGGATGTTGGCAATCTACAACGCTTTCAACCAAAGCAGCAATTTATGCCATATTAATCCTCCAGGGTCAAATCAAGTAATGTGTACCTTAGGTAAACCCAACTCCCTGCCAATGCCACTCTTTCTAGCACTCTCTCTGGCCCAAAACACAAAACTATGGCCCACAAGCCACACTCTAATAATTTTGGAAGCAAACTGGAGCAGCACACAGGAGAAGGCTGTAGCTGAATGAGATAGTTCTAAAATTGAAAGGCAGTTAAAATGTGGGACAGCACCTACATTAAAAAATAACATATTTGATTGGATGCTGTTAATATGTAGGTAGCTAAATGTAGGTAGTGATTTTGAGAACAAAGTAATTACTTCTGTGATTGACTCAAGAAAAAAAAAGTTATATTGTTTGGTATACGCTTATAATTCTAAACAGTCAACCACACCTACTATAGTTCAATTTAAAGGTAGTATGGTTCTCACAGAAAGGGTTATGAAATTTTTACCTAGTGCTAACAGTCAGTTTTCTAAACATGGTTACCATGGAAACAAAGCCCAAAGTGCTGGGGGGAAGAGAACAACAAAGAGTAGATTGTAAATCTGAGAAGCAGAGTGGTATGGAAATATTGCTCATTAGGGAGTGCTTGGGTTGTCATTTAGTATTTTTTACAAAGTAAAGTATAAATGCCAAGCTTTGACAGCAGATTGTTAAGTGCCTTTATTGGCTCCAGTGTGAATTCACGGATCTACTGCAATGTTACATGGAGGGTTACGGTGAGTGCTGCAGTGGATTCACGGATCTGCTCAAAGCCACTACCAAACTGGGCTTCTCAACAGGAGTCTTACAAAGGGTTAAAAAATAGTGACCATTCAGAAGTGGTATAACAAAAGTAAAATATGAAAGGAAGGACGTGGTTTGCTTACAACATCAGTGTCACTGAAAACAGAGTGGCAAGGATTGCCATTAATGGTTCCACTAATGGTTCCTATGTACTAAGAATGGTATACCATTCCTGTATTGGTGATTTCAGATTTTCACTATGTCAGTTGGGTGTACTTTTAAAAAGAATATGCATATAAAAAGTTATAAGTGTATTTCAGGTGCAATAAAATATATAGATTCTACACAACAGTAAAAAATAAAATAAAAGGAAGGGTAGATGATGATATTAAGAAACACCATAGTGAGCAGCAAAAGAGGAATAAAAATGTGTGAAGGGAAAATATAATTATTTTATTAAGCTCCAATGAATTGATGTGTTTGGAAGTAGATGTAAGTGATTTATTACACTATATAATTTGAAAGTGTATTAATTCCCATGCACACACACACAGACACTGATACACTGACACACTGAGAGGGACATCAATAAAATAATTGACATAACCATTTATTCACCTAGATATCTACTTACATTCTTATTTTCACAGGTATACAGACACTGTCATATCCTCTTAGATACATATACATCTTTTTATCAACCCAGTACTCACTCAGTTAGAGAGAGGAATGCACAGAGCCATACACCCAGTTATGTATGCAGTTGTCACCCCACACAGCCACTCATATACCTATTTACAATACCATAGAGTTACTCACACACCCAGTCAGACAACGACAGAGGGACTTACACATTCACTCAGACAGTTACATACCACGATACTCACTAACACAGCTAGTAAGCAATCCATACAGGCACTTATATACACATTTACAGACCCATGGAGTTACTAAGAGTACCAGTCATATGCTGACATAGTTACTTACATGTCCAGTGACACACCCACAGAGGGACTGATACACTTATTCAGATCTGTACTGAAGAACCAACACTACCAAATTACCCATCCAGACAAGTAGGCCTTTAAAAACTTCTCAGGCATACTACTGCAGTTTTACTGCCAGGCCAATTTGGCATTTAAAACCCCTTGCCAATTCTTAAAGTCTCCTACTAGTACATATAAGTCACCTCTAAAGTAGGTCATAGGTAGGCTATAGGGCAGGGTGCTATTTGCTAAAAAGGTAAGATATGTACTTTAAAGTTTCAGTGAGTTACATGCGCACTTAGAGGCCTATATGTCCAGTTATACATCCAGTCTCCCAACTATACTGCGAATCACATGCCTATGTACAAAAGCATAGAGCCACTAACACACCCAGTCAGACAGCGACAGAGACACTTACACATTTACTCACACACCCACATAGAATTTATGTATGCAGCAGTAACTAAGCTAGTTGTACAGAGAGTTACATAACCCCACAACTCAGTAAAACAGCCAGTAAGAGTTACTAAGAGAGCTAGTCATATACTAACATAGTTACTTATCCAATGAGACACCCGCAGAGGGACTGATACACACATTCAGATATGTACTGAAGAACTGACACTACCAAGTCACCCATCCAGACAAGTAACCCTTTCAACATGTCTTGGACCTGCTACTGCAGAACTTGTATGTGCAGTTTTACTACCAGGTTGACCTGGCATTTAAAACCCCTTTCCAAGCCTTAAAACTCCCCTTCTACTTCCTATAAAAGTCACCAATAAGGTAGCCTGTAGGAATACCATAGGGCAGGGAGCTATGTGCTAAAAAGATAAGACATGTACTTTGAAGTTTCAGTGAGTTACATGCACACTAACAGGCCCATATGCCCAGTTATACATCAAGTCTCCAACCCAAACGTCAACTCACATACCTATGTAGAAAAGCATAGAGCCCCTCACACAGCCAGTCATACACCAACAGAGGCACTTACACATTCAGTCACACACATGCACAACACTTATGTATCCAGCAGTAACTGAGCCAGTTACATACACAGTTACATACCCCATCACTCATCCATACACTAACTCATACATGCACTTATACATCCAAAGTAGCAGACTTACATTGCCTGTTACACACTAATATAACTACTTATGTAGGTATCTGATTGCCTATAGTATGTAATTCAATAATATGTAATGTAAATTAAATGTGTTGTTTATTTGCTTTTCAGACATCTACTTGTATTTACAAAGGAAGCTTAAAAATGCAGAAAAAGACAGAAACAAGAAAGAAACAGAGGAAACTGTACTATCTGCTTACAACTGATAATGAAAAGGGACATCATGCAGAAAGTTACGTTAAACAGAAAAGAGCTGCTGGTAAGAGAACAAAGATGTTTCTAAAAAATAGTATGTGGATGTTAGAAATGGGGGTCTCTAGTTGGCAGAGGTAGGTACCTTTGTCCAAATAGGGACCCTTGCTTCTAGTCAGGGTAAGGGGGATACACACTCTAGATAACCCCTGCTCACCCCCTTGTTAGCTTGGCAAGAGCAGACAGGCTTATCCCAAAGGCAATGTGTAAAGTATTTGTACCAACACTCACAGTAACACAGTGATAACACCACAAATGGACACCACACCGGTTTAGAAAAATAAAGTATCTTTATCTAAACTTTAACAAGACCAAAATGACAAAAATCCAACATACAAGTACTAAGAAAAATGACTTTCAAAAGTTTTTAGCAACTGAGTCCATAGAAAACTACAGATGCGTGATTTCTTGCAAAGTACCTGCTGTTGCGACAAAATTCACCAAGCCAAACAGCCGCAGCGATGGGAAGCGTCGAAAAACAAAGAGATGCGTTGATTCCTGAGACCTTCATGGATGCGATGCGACAGTTCCGCTGGACACAGGGGAGCGGTGCATCAGGGCGAGTCTGTAAGGGAAAGCGATGCATTGATTCGGCGATGACTCTGATCCACTGGTGATGCGTCGGGGAAAACTTGCCACACAGGGACGATGCCTGGAAATACGGGATGCGTCGGCGAATGAAGCGGCGAGTGGCGCTGCGTCGACCTTTTCAGCCGTGATACCTTGATGCGCCAATTCTTACCGCGGCGACAGGCGCTGCGTCGGTTTCAGCAGCGGCGGTGCGTGGAGATTCTTCTCGCACCACGGCGTTGCATCGGAAAAACTGCCGCAAGAAGAGCGATGCATCGATTTTCTTGTTGTTGCGTTGCTTTCCAGCTCCCAGTAGCAGAAACAACCTCCAGAGGCCACACACAGCCACAGACACTCCTGGTAGGTCAGAACTCCTAGCAAGGAAGTTCAGGGGGGCTGGAGGTGAAGTCTTTGTGTTCCTGAGACTTCAAAACAGGAGGCAAGCTCTACTCAAGCCCTTGGAGACTTTCCTCAAGCAGGGGACACAGCATACAGCAAAATCCTTCTCCTTTCCTTGGCAGAAACAGGAACTGCAGGCCAACCCCAGACACACAGCAAGGGCAGTACTTTTCCTCAGTTTCTCCAGCTCTTCTCCTTGGCAAAGGTTCCTCTTGATTGCAGAAGTAGTCTAAAAGTCAGGGGTTTTGGGTCTGATACTTATACCCCAAAATGCCTTTGTTCTCTTTGTGCAAGGGGCTCTGAACCCAGTTCAAACCAGTTCTGGGGGGCACTCTGCAAGTGCACAACAACATCCATTGTCAGTGTGAGCCTTGGCTCCAGACACACCACAGGGGGGCAGAGCCAGCATTGTGGAAGGCAGGCACAGCCCTATTCCGGTACAGGTGCTACTCCTCCCACCACTCCAAATGCAGTACAGGCCTATTCAACCTAGTGCTGACTCATCCTGACTCCTGGAGCCACTGTACCTCCCCAGCCCCTGTCACTCCAAAGCCAGACAGTCAATCCACAAACAGGCAGAGGCACACAGGATGGTTGAACAAGAAAATAGCCACTTTCTAAAAGTGGTATTTTCAAACTCAGAATGCAAAAATCACCTTCCCTAAAAGATGCATCTTTAGATTCTGAGTTCAGGCATACTAAACTTTATTTTCCTATCTGGTCCCAATGGTAAGTTATATTTATAAGATGTTATAAATTAGCTCCCATGCTTTCCTGTGGGGACAGATAGCCTTACAATAGTGAAAAACAAAATTGGCAGTATTTCACTATCAGGACATGCCACACACATCAGGGCATGTCCTACCTTTCACATACACTGCACCCTGCCCACAGGGGTACCTTGGGCCTACCTTAGGGGTGACTGACATGTAAGAAAAGGGAAGGTTAGGGCCTGGCAAGTGGGTGCACTTGAACCATGCTGTGAGGAGCGACATTTCACTCCACGCCCAGTCGCACAGCGAAAGTAGGTGTACAATAATGCTCCAAATCATTTCACTCCATATTACCCCACTTTTTATTCCAAATTTTTTTCATACTCTTCCTTCAAATCCACATGTACGGTGTCATGCTTTTTTAATGCTTCCCATTCTCAAGATGTGCCCATCCAGACCTCTGTCAAGAACACGATAAAAACGCATGATTCGTCCAAAGCAGTATTTCTTTAATACAACCCAATGCATTTCGGGCTTCAACAAGCCCTTCTTCAGGGGTCACTGTGAATACTGCATACACAATTTCCTCGCGGCATCCATTTCCATGAAATGAACGGTGTGCATACCATCACTGCCATGGAACATTCAAGTGGGTGCACTTGCCAAGTCGACAGGGCAGTTAACAACTGCGCACAGACACTGCGGTGGCAAGTCTGAGTTACCGTTTCAGGACTACTCGTGTGGGTGGCACAATCAGTGCTGCAAGCCCACTAGTAGTATTTGGTTTTACCAGCCCCGGCACACTCAGTGCACTCTACTAAGGACTGCCCAGTAAATCAAATATGCCAATCAGGGAGAACCAATCATAATAACAATTTACACAGAGAGCACTTGCACTTTGACACTGATCAACAGTGGCAAAGTGCCCAGAGTCCTAAAACCAACAAACACAGGTCAGGAAAAAATAGGAGGAAGAAGCAAAAAGTTTGGGGATAACCCTGCAAAAAGGGCCAAGTCCAACAGTGGAAAAATGGAAAATGTACAAAAATATGCTAACAGAATAGCGATGTTTAAAATCAGCTCAGAAAGGAGGAGGAAGTGAAGTTCAAAGTGAGAAATCTTATAAGAAAACAACTAGTTCAACACGAAGACAGGCTCAATTTAAGGACAGTAGAATGAGAATGTTTTGTCGTAGGGTAATACAGAATTTGGTATGAAACATGAAGCAATATAAGAGAAGAAGGGAAACACTGGAGCAAAAACAACATATTAAGAGTATAGTTGATAAAGAATTTGTTGTGAAGTGGAAACTATTTATTTTGATAGTGAAGTGAATGAGAACACTGGGCATGAAGAGAAAAAGTCAGAAAAAAGTCTTATTAATAAAAGTAATTTTTGTAAAATCTTCAGAGGAGAGTGGAAGCATGCGTCTAGTACTGAGCCTTTCTTTAATGAAGAAAGCTATTTGCAAGAGAACACATTTGTACATGCAGTTGAAACTACTGGTCGATGCTATGAGGTAAATGATGGCACTCCCATTGCAAAAGTAGAGATGGTTCCTAGAAATGTAGAGGAAGGGATAGCTGAAAAGGTACAAGGTAGGTATAGACATGCCCCTGTGTATAAATTTAGTGTTCACCAGGAGCCAATAGTTATATTAAGAAAGTGTCATTTTGCAGGTAAAAGTGTGAAGCAGAAAAATGCAATGTTATAAGGATTTAATTAGTGCAAAGTAAGGAAATATACTAATTTACAAGGACATTCACTGTTGTGTTTGTCCAAGGAAGCGTGCACAAGTACCTTTCATCATTTCCGAATGTTGGCTGTTCATCATTCAAAAGACTTTACTTTATAAAAAAGTCCAGCATTGTGTTTAGGAGAAATGAACAAAGCACTTTTGTATGATACAGTGTCCGAGGCCGAAAAAGTTTGTGGTGATACACAATTTCATTTCTTTGCTCTTGAAGTATAGTATGGGAAAAGTGAGGAGTCTGTTTGTCCAGGTGTAGAGGAGGATAACACAGATGTTAGTACTGATAACTTTTCATGAGAAATAGTCAAATGTAATGCACTTTCTATAGAGAAAACAACCTATGTTTGTATATGTGTCGGCACACTCACTACAAAGGCCAAACATGAAATGTTGATGTGTTGTCAAAAAGTGAGCAGGAAACCAGAGAAAAGTGGCTAGAATTCTCTGTGTAATTATTTGTAGAGGAACGATTCGATTTGTCAACACAGCAGATCATGTGTAAGTATTGCTATGACAAATTAGAGGACAACAAAATGCCTTTGAGTGCAAAACATAATAAGTTAGAGGTGATTGAAATTCCAGAGGAACTTTGGCATATAAATGTTTATGAAACAATATTGATGCAATCTATACACCCATTTCAGGCAATAGTTCGTATGGAACCAAAGACAGGGAAATTACCACTGAATGAGCTACAAAAAGACCTTAACTGTAGAGTTGTGTACTTACCTTTAGATTTTAAACATAATGTTGAAACTGTGGGTGTAGAGAGAGATACAGATGAACCGCTTATTATTCTAGTGAATTATGTGCCGACAAAAAACTAAAAAAACTGAAATAGAGAATAAGGCAAAGAATGCTACAATCTATCTGAAACAGAATAATGTCTATTGTAAAGATGTAGATGTTCTCACAGATGGAAGTTGCATGGAGGAAGTAATGTGACCTTCAAGTGCACAGTTTGAAAAAATTGATAAAATTAAATCTGAAGAAATCTATGAGCACAACAGTATCCACCCACTGCATTCAAAAGCAGTTATGGGGGATGCCATTGAACTGTACCAAATGAAACAAGCTAAAGAAGCTCCAATGAGTAGGAGAAAAGTTTAGAAGCTTGCTGTTTTTCACAACTATTTCCAACTGGAGTAGGCAGACGGTATGATGACTGCCAGTGCAAATATGAGCAGCTGAGTATAGGTCAACCAGAATATATTCATAGGACCCTAGATTTCATTACAGTATTCCATCTGTTATTTGAAAGTGATTTGACTAGACTATCATATGCTGTTAACCATATTCTGAAGACAGGAGTTAATCTACAAAATGTCCGCAAGAGACTTTGTCGAAAAAATTCATGGAAAAGATGAGAAGTTGGAATATAATTTGATAAATTTGATGGCATGCTAATGTGGCACCAATGAATATTGGTATCGTCTTCATGGTGAATGATAATGTATGTTACGAAATTTAGGTGCACCAACCTGTTTTGTGACCCTGAGTTCTGCAGAGTATGCATGGGATGACTTGCATGACTTTTTGAGAGAAGCAAACTATAATATTAAGGACATCAATCTGAAGACACCAGGAAAACTTTGCTCTTTGGATCCTGCTAATGATTGTAGGTATTTCAACCAGAGAATTCAAGCCATGCTCGCCTTTATCTGCAACAAAAAAAATACACCTCTTGGAGAAGTCACTGATTTCTTTTGGCCTAAAGAGTACAAAGCAAGGAGTGCTCTTCATATTCATATGTTGTTGTGTATTAAAGATGCACCAAAATTTGGAACAGACACAAATAAGTTTGTTCTGTGTTTTCGTTCACATAGATGTGGGAAATACTGTTGGCGAACGTACAGAGCAAAAGGAACATTTTGCACTAAATGTCGTTTTGGATTTCCAAGATCTGTTATTTCCAAAGGAAGAGTCAACAGTATTTTGTCTGCAGTCGGACATACACTGACTTGAAAATCACCCAAAAGCACCTACAACCTGAGGAGAACAGAAGCTTCAAAATATTTCAATGACTACAATCCTGTAATTCGCAAATTGTGGAATGCCAATATGGATATTCAGTTTCTGGAGAACACTCCAAAACTGTTGCTCGTTATGATACTTCATACATAACAAAATCTGCAAAGACAGAGATGAAGGATATGTGAGAAAAGATTTCTGCTGAAAAGTCTTTAACAAAAAAATTGTATAGTTTCATTTTGAAGATGCTTCCACACAGGGAAATTTGATCTTATGAGTGCTGTGATCGGTTGAGTTCAGCTAGTTTGTACTCTAAGTTGAGAGGAATTGTTCTGGGTGAGTCTTGGCCTAGCATGCATGCGAATTAGAGTGTTGAAGTCTTTTCCTGAAATTCAGTAGCTTGGAGAATTTGACCTAGAAAGTACAGATATTGTCAGTAACAAACTTTATTTTGCATCAATTAAATGCATAAAATTACAATAAATACACATAACTGTTTGACAATGGAGTATTTCTAAAACAACAGACATATTTGTACTATGTTCAATATAAAATACAGATAAAATCCATCACTTCAGATAATAATAATTTGAGAGTCCCAAAACGACCTACATTTATACCCTTCCTCTTGTTCATCAAAATCTAAATAAAAACACATGTGGAAAGACGGGACTAATGAGTTGTGCCCCATATTTCCCCTAAAATTGTCATTATAAGCCAGCCTTTAAGATCTTGATATAGTAACAAAGATTTAGAAGAAACTCTACCCTAACCACAGTCGCAACGACTATAAAACTCAGCAGTGTTTTAAAATTGCCCAGCGAAAAGAAGCAAAAGTGCTATATACATAGGGATCTGTCAATTGCTGAATAAAATATAGAGCTGGTGAACACTGTCTAAAAGCATGGTTATGTAAAAGGGGAATAATGTACTTCTTACTCTCTTCGCTATACAAAACGCAAAAGAATAAAAAATGCATACTAGACTGGATAGATTTTCCGTCACAAGGACAGGGCGACAATTGATTCAGTGCATAAGTGTTTTCGGGGAAACCAATGATAAGTGGGATAAAATTTAGTCAAAAGCATATCAAGACAAATCAATGATGTGAGTTTTGAACGTAGGACAAATATGAAAATGCAGCAAGATTCACAGGTGGTAGTGCCTGGTATAAAATTACTGTGCTTTTTTCTTTATTCGTACCCACTCAGTCATTTCGTAGAGATATTGTCAAAAAAAGCATACTGGACACCTACTATCCAAAAAGGAGTCCACATCTTCAAAATGTATATCTTTATGCAATACTTAAAAAATACAGATATAGAAACAATGTGACAGAAAATGTTGATGAAGGTAAATTTGCAGTATTAGGTTGTGATGATTGTTTGATACAACCTAGCACTATGCAGTCTAATTAATCATAGAAAACTGAGTTGCCAGACAACTCAAAAGAGTTTTTCTATTTGACACTTCTACAGCTCTTTAAGCCTTGGTCTTCTGAATCAAAATTACTAGGAGAGTTTGACTGCTATGAAGACTGTTTCAATGCTGCAAAGGATAGCAGTGAGTGTTCAGTATTTCCTAACTATTTGAAAATGTTACCTCATGTTGAACAGGAAGAAAATATTGCTGCTGATATAACTAAGGAGAGTTCACAAAGCAGCCAAAGTTCAAGTCCTCTAAGTCAAGATCCTCTTGGACAGCCAATAATAGAGAATTAAGATGCTATTGCAATGAATGACTTGGAGACTGCAATGCAACTAGCAAGACAGTAAACTATTGATTTGTAAATGTTAGTTGCCCAACTAAATGACGAGCAAAAATAAATATATATGGAGGTCAAAGACAAAGTTGAGCATGGATTCCTCCATGAGAAGAAAGAGTGTGTATCTGATGCAATGGAAGCTTTTTCTCTACTTCATCTTCACTGGGCCCAAATAAAACTATCTTTTTTCTTAGGAATTTCTACTTAAGACAGATTTTGCACTGTACCCACAGAGGCATTGGTCCTCTGATGAATCATTTATTGTCGTAGTGAGGGGTGAGACTTTAGATGTCTAACCTTTAGCCACCCAATGAGGACCATTAATTAGCGGCTGACTAGCAAGTTCAAAATGAGTTTCAAATGCACTACTCCCGGACCATACTGTAGAAATAAAGTATTGCAATTGGAAAACCCAACCTCCTGAAGAAGTTTATTCTAACCAGAATAATACAAACTAAACGTTCTGCAGTTGCCACACAAAATAGGAGCAGCAGAACTTGATGTTCTGAAAATAATATATGACTATCTCTGGTATGCATTCAGAATCTAATCTAATAACACAGTTTTATTTGAGAACATCAGGACATAATAGCAGACTCAGGCAATTTACAAAGTTGAGTTATTGTATTAAAGATCCAAAATCAATGCATACAAGCAACATTTTAAGTAGCTCAGTTAAAATGCCAATATCACGTAGTATAAAACCACACATTTAATCAAGGAATTTTGAAGAGGATGGTTGAACATTACTGATTCCCATTACCAAATGAAGGCAGGGGGATGGTTTCAAGAAAGACTCATTCAGTAAAGGGGACAAGGGGTCAAGTTAAAGTCCACCAGAGAAATGTCCACGGGCATGGGCAAAGGGATAATTGAGCAAAATCAGGAAAGTTCAGATCTGGTTTCTCACCAGACAGTCCAAAAGAGATCAGCAAGCAAGTTCCTTGCAAGAGAGAATCAGGAGCATGGATAAATAATCAGGTTGTTGGCAACAGAAATAGTCCAAATCAATCAGCAACTGCATGAGAAGAAGTCCAAAAAAACAAAAAAGGTCTGAGCAAAAGCCTAAGTAGCCAAAGGTTTCTCTGACTCCTCCTTTGGGGTATCTGTCTTTATAGTACAGATGATGCAGCTGTGACATCAGTAGTTGGACCACAGTGGTCACTGTGCGGTCATCTTCCTTTTGCCAGGTACATTTTGCTACTCCAGCATTGCTTCCCAAGTTAGTCATGAAAAACAACAGTCATTGCCATCCTCACAGGTTAGTTACTGAAGGAAAATTGTTATATTGCTCCTTCATGGGTACAGACCAAGAATCGGTTCCCACCAATTTACGTACAGGGAAGATTAGGCTTCATTCATAGTTGAATTGGTACAATAGGCAGGAACAGTTAAAATAACATTGAAGGGAACATGTCAAAGTTAATTTCCATAAGCCAGAATTAGTGCAGTCTAAGCAAAAGAATTTCAATTCATTTAAATGATCATTTCTTTTAGTAAATCAATTCATTATTAAGATTCAAAAAATAATGAAGTAAATCAAACATTTCATATTAAGAAATACTGGTAATTTTGTCAGTAATTATTGTATTGAAATGAACATGCCTAAATATGGCCTACTAATATGAATTTCAAAAAGTAGCAACATGTAAACTATTTCTGAAAATCATTAAAAGAAAATCGTTTTCATTAATATACGTTGTTTGTGATGTTAAGTACTTATACTGCAAGTTTCAAATATATAATTAACAACATTGACTTGCACCAATGATGAGTTTATTATACCACTCTACAATTGCAATCACTAGAAATGTTAAACTTTTTATTAGTTTTCATGACACCTTTGTTATTAATATAAAGTAAATCGTTACTAAACAACTTAAATTTATTATTTGATTAATCCTATTGTTTCTAGCTAATCAAGCACGCTTTTACGGTGCTCATACTTAAACTATTTTTTCCCTGTGTCTGTGATGGGTTAGTCAATGTGTGTAAAGTGCATGTTATGATTTCAGTGTAAAATTAAGTATGTATGTCATGTAAAGAATAATCGGTATCTACGCTGTTACATATGCACATCATTCAAGCCTTGATGTTGCATGTCAGCGGTGTAGCTGGCACTGGCAAAAGCTTTTTAATACAAGTTCTCACAGCTTACCTACAGAAGACTACAGAGTGTAATTTGTCATGTGTATTAACTGCATCAACTGTATTAGCTGAACATAATATCAAAGGAATTACTTTACATCAACTTTGGATACTGCCTGTGGAGCCTGAAAACAAAGTAGAATACCAAAATGTATCCAGTAAAGCTTGCCATGAAGTATCGAGAGTGCTAAAAAAGTTTAAGCTTTTAATCATTGATGAGGTGAGCATGGTCTCAAATGTAATGCTTGCCTTTGTATACATTTAAGAATGCAACATATTCTAAAAACAGACAACGATGTCTGATTTGGAGGCAAGCACTTGATTGTTTTTGGAGATCTACAGCAACTTACACCTGTAAAAGGACAGCCTGTGTTCAAAACACTGCTCTATGATGAAACTCAGAATTCTTTAGTAAGCATTGGAAATTGGTTAAACTTCCATTACAAATAATTACTTAGGAATATCTGACATTGAATATGGGTATATTTGGAAGGATATTAGAAAAGGTATTCTTTCTAAAGAGTCAAAGTGTCTGCTTGAAAGTTGTCTTCTTAAAAAAAATGTTTCCAACAAACAAGACAGCAGCACAGAATATGTTAACTTTCATTCAAGAAGGAAAACCAATTGTGCGTCTAATGCCTACACTAGCAGAGTGCTCCTCCTTCAACAAAGAATTGCTGCAATTCGAGAAAGAAGAAATTTTGGTACTGATGGCCGTAGACAAAAATAGAACACCAGTGTGTCACAGTATTGCTAAATGAAAGATTCCAAACAAAATTGGATTCAGTGGAAAAATCTGTTTAAAAAACTGTGTTTTCAAGAACAGTAGAGAAATTGTGTACCAAAAATTAAATGTTGAGGAAGCATTAGTTAATGGTGCCATGGATTGAATTATTGATTTCATTTGATTTCCTAACAGGAGTAAGATAGAGTACTTAGCAATTAAATTTGATCAGGTTGATAACGTAAAGCAGATTGGAAGGGCCATTGT
This sequence comes from Calotriton arnoldi, assembly GCA_963921515.1. Classification (NCBI taxonomy): domain Eukaryota; kingdom Metazoa; phylum Chordata; class Amphibia; order Caudata; family Salamandridae; genus Calotriton; species Calotriton arnoldi. The sequence goes on from CAWUFW010004816.1 coordinate 110,001, forward strand.
ACATCTTATTGTTCGTCAAAGACTTATATGTGCAACTGAAACAGTTTCCAATTTCTGTAGCACATGCTGTAAGTATTCAAAGATCTCAAGGTTTTAGTGTGGAGTCAGCCATGTTTAATGTTGGTAATACAGTTTTTAAGGAAGGAATGTCATAGGTAGCCTTATCCTGAGTTAGAGCATTGACCGGTTTGTATTTGGATGCATTTGATGACAGCAAATTAAGGTCTGATCTAAGTTGTGTTAAAGAGTACAATAGTTTAAGAAGTATTTATGCTCCTCATTTAGGACTGTATCCCAATTATGAAAAATGCGTCATCTGTCCAAAGCGAAAGTTTTCCAAAGGTGTTTCGTGATGTCGTCTGAAAGAAAGAAATGATAGAGAAGAAAGATGTTAAGAAAAGAAAATTACTATGAGGGAGATATTCTTGGTTACCAGTTGCCAAACCCATCTGGTGTCAACTGCTATGCAAATGTTGTTCTAAATGTACTCTTTCAATTACCTTATCTTTTATATGCAACTAAACCGAAACCACAGAACAGATTGTGTTCGCCACTGTGTGCTTTGTTGCAACATTTACGTACTGATAGGACTACAACTCATTCTGCATCACACATTCAAGACCTTGTAGATACGTGTAATGGATATGTACAGTTTGCTCCAAACACTCAACAGGAGGCACAGGAGTTTATAATGGTGATATTTGGTGTATTAGAAGATGAAGAAATATGTATTGATGAGATATTTGGACTTACTTACTCATGGAACCATAAGTGTGAAGATTGGTCATTCACATCAAGTACAAAAATGGATTTGGCGTGATTTCTTCATTTAACACTACCAGATTGCAAAACTGTGTCTTTTGACAGATTGTTCAAACAAGCTCCGCAAAACAATACCTGGCCAAATTCTCGATCAAATTCTCGGCCTTATGTCTACGAAGGAGAGGAAATGTCTTATTTTAATGCTAAAACGATGCGGAGCACATGGAATTAAAATGGAAACAAAGATTACAAATTTCAAAACAGGATAAATATCTAGGTCTGAAAGGAAATTTACTACCTTGGCTATTATATTTCATGAAGGATTCACTGTCACATCTGGTAACTACACTGTCTATGTTAAAAGTAAAAGTTGATGGACAGAATGTAATGATAATAACCTCAAATTTAAACAAAGACTGTTTCTGGAACTGAAGTTCTAAGTAGGAATACAGTTCTAAAAGTGGAATAGTCTAGTTGTAGTAGATACATTATCAGGATTTATGACATTATGTGGCCTGCCAGGGGTGATGACTTTATAATGCTTTCCACATGCTAGTGTCATTATATATCTAGAACCATTTTCCTATGAAAAAGGTCAAATTTACAGGATATATTTATTTACATTAGTAGAGGAAGTATAGGTAAAATTATTGCTTACAAAATTGTAGTAGTGCAATGCACAGTTTTGCGTAATTGCAGTGACATAAAGCCTGATTAGGATGGTGGTGAGACCGACAGCCCGTCGGTGCCGATCTCACTGCCATCCTAAGCAAGTTTCACACCCACCACATTAGGATGGCGGGTGGTTTGTTGGTGGTTGGAAAGACTGACCACCATGCATCTGACGGGCCCCTTGAGCCTGCCGGTGCGGTGGAGGGCCTCGTATTCCCTACAATGGTGGCGGTGCCTACCAGGCATCGCCATAGGGATTATGATGTACCTTTCCGCCCGCCTGTTCATGGCGGTTAACCCGCCATGAACAGTCAGGTGGAAGGGGACTTTGGGGGCCTGTAGTGGGCCCCCCTTCTTTCCTGGCCCTGAGCTGTGGGCACTGGGGGGCACCCATGGTGCCCCCCTACATATCCCTGCACCATGTGCCAGGCACTGCATGGTGCCTGCCATGTTGTGCAGGGATATGTACAGTGTCTTTATTTTGCACTACGGCGGGTGCTGCAGCCAGCAGCAAAATATAGGCATTGCGACCGCCGTGGTGGTGGTCGCATCGTAATGCCTTCTACGGGACCACCGACAGCCTGTCGGGCAGTCCCGTCTGCGATAGGGTGGCAATCCCAATCAGGCCCATAGTGTGCAACTTAGGGTTTTTTTCTACAATCTTTATGATTGTTTTTTCCCTACTGTTTAATGATGATTCTTTCAATCATACATTGTTTATGGTATATGAGTATAGAAACTGAAAACAGTAAAAAAGGGAAAATGAATTGCTTAATTACATAGCATTACAGCATAAGAAATAAATAGTAATGTGTTTGTTATTATGAAGTTATACATTATTGAAATTGTAGCTATATTGTGCAATTTTATAAATTGTAATACTACTTCATATTCATGCTTTTTTCTTTTCATACAAATGTATGCTATCATCTATTGAAGTCATGTTTTTCACTACTTACTTTTTTCTGCACTGTTTCATAAGATTACATTCTCAGGGTACACACCCAGGTTGACATTAATACATCCACTCACACAACTGGGTACACACCGACACAGACACCGACACACCTACCTACACATCAATACAGCTACTGATACACCCAGCCAAACTTCAATACAGCTACTGATACACCCAGCCAAACACTGATACAGCCTCTCAAATAGCCAGTCACATACAAAATACAGCCACTGACACATCCAGTCACACCCTGATACAGTGTGTGACACATCCAGGTATACATTGTTAGACACTGACACACCCAGCATGCACTGCTACAGCTAAAGAGACACTCAGCCACACTCCAATACAGAAACTGATACATTCATGCACACACCGATACTGCCACTGACACATCCAGGCACATATCGATAGATCCACTTAGACATTCAGCTAAACACAGATACAGCCTCTCAAACACTTATACACAGACTGTTATAGCCAAGGACACACCCAGCCACACACTGATGCAGAGTCTGACACACCCAGACCCACATTGTTAGACACTGACACACCCAGACACACACCAATATAGCCACTGACACACCCTGGCACACACCGATATTACCACTGACACACCCACGCACCCATTGATACAACTACAAACACACCCAGCCACACGCTGATACAGACACTGACACACCCAGGCACATATTCATACAGCCAATAACACACCCTCTCACATATCGATACAACCACTTAGACATTCAACCAAACACTCATACAGCCTCTCAAACACCATCACACATTCTGATACAGCCACTGATACACCCAGATACACACTAATACAGACACTAACACACCCAGGTGCACATTGTTACAGACACTGACAAACCCAGACAAACACCAATATAGCCACTGAAACACTCAGGCCCACACCGATACAGTCACTGACACACCCAGGCACACACTGATACAGCTATTGACACACCAATCCACATTCTGATACACATACTGATACCTTCATGCACACACCAACACAGACATTGACATACCCAGCTACACACCAATACAACTACTAACACACGAGTCAAACATTAATACACTCACTCTAACACCAATACAGACTCTCAAACACCTGTACACACACAGATACAGGCACTGACACACCCAGCCACACACTGATACAGCGGCTGACACACCCAGACACACATTATTAGACACTGACACATCCAGGCACACATACTGATACAGTTAGTGACACACCCAGCCACACTCCGATTCAGAGACTGACACATCTTTGCACACTCCAATACAGTCACTGACACACCCAGTCACATATTGATGCATTCAACCAAACACTGACACAGCCTCTCAAACACCCACGCACATACTGATACAGCCACAGACACACCCAGGCACACACTAATACAAACACCAACACACCCAAACACACATTGTTACAGACACTGATACACCCAGGCACATACAGACATACCCAGGCACACACCACTACAGCAACTGACACACCCAGACAGATACTCATACACCCAATAACACACCCACTCACACTTTGAAGTCGGGGGCTCCCTCGGACCCATGTCCAGCTTCTACCCTGGCATCAATAGCTGCGATCATCAACCCAGTAGTCAATCAGATTCTGAATGTCTCTCTGCAGCATGGGCTTGTCCCTACTAGGTGGAAGAAGGCGCAAATACTCCCCCTCCTGAAAAAGCCAACCCTTGACCCAGAGATAGCCTCTAACTATAGGCCCATATCTCTTCTACCTTTTCTTTCCAAAACGTTGGGAAAATATGTTAATTCGGTTACCACCACGTTTGTAGAAACTAACAACATACTGCATCAGAGCCAATCCGGTTTCAGGCCAAATTTCAGCACTGAAACGGCGCTCCTAGAAATCTCGGAGTCCATAAAGGACGTCCTTGATAGGGGCGGAAAAGCCGTGCTGATATTATTGGATCTGTCGGCGGCCTTTGATACCGTCCCTCATGACCGTCTCCTGTTGAGACTCCAGGAGTCTGGTTTCGGGGGGACGGTACTCAAGGGGTTTGCCTCTTTTTTGTCGGAACGCCAACAAACAGTCTGGGCTCTGCCTTTTTCGGCTCCCATTCCCCCCTTAAAGGTGGGAGTCCCGCAGGGCTCTGTTCTCAGCCCTACATTGTTTAAAATTTACATGTCCCCCCTAGCGAATCTGGCTGAGTCTCATGGAGCAAAAATAGTGTCGTACGCCGACGACACGCAGCTGCTCTTCACCTGCGACAAGGACACAGATTTCAATGGCGAAGTGATCAACTCTTGTTTATCGGAGGTGTTTGCCTGGCTTCAGCTAAATCAACTGAAATGTAACTCCGACAAATCGGAAATTATTTTCTTTGGCCTGCCTCCCAACAATATGTGGCGCAGCTGGTGGCCACAGGACATGCATCCGCCCACTACCTCGGTCAGGTCAGTTAAAAACTTGGGGGTGAAATTGGATGACACCCTAAATATGAAATCCCAGATTCAAGCGGTAGCCGGACAATGTTTCGGCTTCCTGAAAATGTTAAAACAGTTCCTGCCCCTTCTCCTGGTCCCCCACAGGAAAACAGTGGTCCAGGCCTTGATCGGATCTAGGCTGGATTATGTAAATATACTTTACCTTGGACTACCGGAATACCTACTCACCCGCCTCCAGGTGGTCCAAAACGCTGAAGCCAGGGCTATACTTCTACTTGGTCCCAGGACGCGGATGTCTCCCCACTTGAAATCTCTTCACTGGCTCCCGATCTGCAAGAGGATCCATTTCAAAGCTCTTGTCCTGGCCTTTAAGGCCCTTCATGACACCGGTGCCCCCTATCTTAGGAAAAGAGTCCAGCTCTATCATCCACGGCGCTCTCTGCGTTCCTCATCCCTGTCTCTAGTAAGCACCCCTGTGTTCCTCCGCTCTCGAATAGGAGGACGATCTTTTCAGGTGCAAGTTGCCAAACTTTGGAACGGCATGCCGCTTACCTTAAGACAGACGCACGATCTCCTCCCCTTCAGGAAGGCCCTAAAATCCTGGTTGTTCCAGCAATAGCCCTGCGTTGTCTTATCTAAACTAGCCTGTCACACTCACCTAGCGCCGGGACACTCAGCTTTGTAGCTGTGCGCTCTACAAATACCCTGGTAACATAACATAAAATAACATAACATTGATAGAACCACTTACACATCCAAGCACACACTGATACAGCTGCTGACACACCCAGCCACACTCTGATACACAGAGTGATACATTCATGCACACACCAATATAACCATTGACACACCCAGGCACACAATGATACAGTTACTGACACATTAAAAACAAAGAGTTAGCTTTTTTGCTTGAACAGATGGTGTTTCCAAAAAGAACCAATTTTTGTCCAAGCTACTAGCTTAAACAGTTTTTGTTTTCTTGTTTTTTTTTCAACAAAAAGTAAGCAGCGTATTAAAAGGGTAAGGTAAGAGAAATGCAAAAAACAATTGGCTTCAGTGTTCAAAAACATTAACTGACAACTGGAAGCAAAAAATAATTAACAGCGATGCTTCTTCAGTGTATCCAGGAATGCACCCACAGAAGACATTTTTACAGGAACAAACATGTGGCATTTCGCACAGTGATGGCCATCTCACTCAATTCTTCCCAGGCAGCTGGTATTGTAATGACTACAGCTGATGATGGTTCTCCCAAGGCTACTGTAAAGGTGGACTGTCCTGCTGCATCTGCTTTCTCCCACATCATCCGGTTGTAGAGCCTTTAATGAATTGTTTTTAGGTGCTTCCACATGGAACTCGTCCCATGTGAACACTTTTTTGCAGTGTCCCTGGATAACCTCTTGCCAGAAATACTGCACTGCACATATTTAGCGGTAACCTTCTTTTCCCCTGAAGGTATTGTGAAATACATCCAGACATCACTTTGTTTTCTTGCAGGTGGTAGATCTTCCTCATCATCCTCAATGGGTTCTGGATGTTCATACTGGACAGAAGATGCAGCTTCAGCCATTCTATCAATTTATTTATAAAAGAGAACAAAAAACATAGCACCAATTCTTCTGAATCCTCTTTTACAGAGTTCACTGGAGAAATGACTGTTTTTGGGTGTGGTTTTACATGTACATGGTCCTAATGTGCCCAATCAAAAGGCAGGTTTTAGTGTGTCATCAAGCTAATTCGCGATTCCAGTCCGCAGATTCGCGAAGTTGTGAAACTCATAATCTGAGTATGCTTGTTGAAAAAAAGATATAGGGTGTCATATATATACTCATAAGCATGTTCACACTGATGTCATTAATGAAAATAGAGGGATGTACATATTAAAAATAGATGTTAAAATTTGGGCGAATCTGGAATTTGTGGATTCATTGGCATCATGTGATCAGAATCAATAACCAAAGAGTACTCGTGGTCCCGTCTATGTTTTACGACCTGTGGAAGAACTGCAGTGCCCAAAAAATAATAATTAAAAAAAACTTGTTCAATTACATTTACAAAAACATTATATATTTTACATCAAGTAGGTATCTGATTTTTACCTTTAAAAATGAATATACAGTATATTTAAAAAAACAAATTATCATTTAAAAAATAAAATATTACTAAATTAACCAGCAAAATAAATTGTATTATACTTTGTGCTAAAAATAAACCCTAGAAATGAACTAAAAAAAACTAAACATTCCAGGGACATAATACTTTGAAAGTAGAATTTGAAAAACCTTTGAAATTCACTGGAAAAAAACAAACGTTACAGGGATGTTATAGTTAGAAACTGAAATAAAAAAAGCCTTAGAAATACACTGAAAAAAGCAAAGGTTATAGGGACATTATAGGAAGGCTCAGATTATACACACACAAAACCATGGAGCTTCAGCAGTTATAGTTACCTGAGCTAACTATAATTTATGCCCCTGCAATGCACTGTTTATGATCTCACATATTACATCACTCATGACATGGACAGTGACATCACTGATGACATTTCAAATGAAAAAACTCCACCACGCAATGGTTGGCAGAGTTTTGGCTTAACGCGGAGTGGGCAAAACTTTGTGAATTCCACTGGAGGAGCGGAATTTATTGCCCACCCCTAATATTAATACAACCTATACCAGATGCAACCTCTCAGTATAAGCGGGTGTCACTTTAAATAAGGCAGGCCTACTGGGTTTGTCAAGGGGTGACCACATCAATATGTAAAAGGTAAGCCTATTGGCTTTCTCAAAGGGTAACCACTCAATATACAAGACAAGCTTATTGGTTTTTTAGGTGTGACAACATCAACATACAAGGCATGCCTATTGCCTTTGCCAAGGGAATCCCACATCATTATTTAAAGAGAAGTCTATTGGCTTTGCCAAACTTTTCAGACACTCACCCCCAGTCACAGATCTGGGTTGAATCCATAATTGTTCTTTAGCTCACTTCTCCACCCCAGTTCAGACCCAGCCATATGCAAATCAGTCTTGACCTTGTGCCTCATGGGAACAGTCCAGACCAAACTGCCAAGCCGGACGGAGCGCTGAACCTTTCAGACACTCACCCCCAGCTCACTTTGCCACCCCAGTTCAGACCCAGCCATATGCAAATCAGTCTTGTTCCCATGAGGCATCAGTGAGCTAAAGAACGATGATGGATTCAACCCAGATCTGTGACTGGGGTGATTGTCTGAAAAGTTTTAGCGCTCCGTCCATCATCTCCTTGTGTTTGCTTTGTTCACCCTTAGTTGGCAGGGTATGCCCTGACGTGTGTCTCTTGCTCACTTTGCCACTGGATTCAAGCTATCCTGGCTGATGTGGGGTGTTATCCTGAAACCGGCTCCAGGATGCTTGTTTCCGGTTTATGGAAGACCTAACTTGGCAGTTCGGGCTGGACTGATCCCATGAGGCACAGGGTCAAGACTGATTTGCATATAGCTGGATCTGAACTGAGGTGGCGAAGTGAGCTAAAGAACGATGATAGATTTAACCCAGATCTGGACTGGGGGTGAGTGTCTGGAAAGTTTCAGCGTTCCGTCCATCATCTCCTTGTGTTTGCTTTATATTGTATATGACTCAGGAAACATAGGGTTACTTTTAAAAATTATTTCTGGGGGGCTGCTGCACTCCCTGCATACCCCCACTAGAAGTTTGTAACATATGAGTAGTGCATTGGCCAGATTAGGCACCCCAACAGAGAAAATAATATGCAAATTTGTCCTTGAAGGGCATTATGGGGCACTCCAGTACGGTAGCAGCTCTGGCCACTCATTTATTATTCTTTATTTTGCATTTTATTTTTTTATTAGTGGGTGCCCCGGTCCCACCCAGGGCAACCCATTTGTTTTTTTAGAGGCCATGGGTGGAGCCCCACTGCCCGATCGGGCACTTCATGCTCCTTGGGCAGCATACATTGTAGGTGCTGGTGGGAGCCAGCCCCTTTTTTTAATGGATGGGTGCCCCGGTCCCACCATTCCTGCAGACCCTTCCATTTCCCAGCCAGCACTGTTAATTACCTTACACATTAAATCACTCGTGACAGGTTCTGTGACATCACTGATAATGTTACACAAGAGATCGGAAATTCCATCATTGATGACAACGCTGTTCATGGCAGGGGAAGCAAGTTATAGTTACTTGAGATAACTGGTGAATTTCAGTGGTTTTATTAGATTAAAATTGTATGTTTTAAAGGACATTTCATTTTTCACCTAACTATAACGCCCTTTTCTCCTTTGTTTTTTAGTGAATTTCTAAGGTTGTTTTTAAAACTTAAAGTAAGATATAATTACAATTACAACTAAACGTTACTTTAACCTTTGTTTTTTACAGTGAATTTCGATTATTTTTTTAGCATAAAGTAAGATGCCCAGCACCGTGTGAGGCATGGAGTTTTCCGTAGGACCCCTTGTTGGTGCCCAGTCCCACACTGCACAATCTTTAACTGTGTGCCACATGTGACAGGGTGCAGGGCCTGGCTGCATGCCCTGGCCCTGCACTCTGCTCCCACAGGTGTGCATGGGTGACTATGTGATGTAACATAATGCAGGGTGTCATTTTAGTAAGCCAGACCTACTGACTTTGTCAAAGGGTCAGAACAGCAAAATATAAAAAGTGGATCTTCTGGATTTATTAAAGGGTTACATTACATAGGGCCCTGGGGGATGGGGTTCCAGGACCTAATGAGGCTTGCGAGGGGGGCAACGCAGTCCCCTTTTTAAAATGTATTTGTGTCCGGGGATAAGGTCCCTGGGGCTCGAGAAGGCTGGGGGAGGGGGCCATATGTCCCTCTCCCCTTTTAAATTACATGCGGCCCTGGGGGATGTGATCCCCAGGGAATAATGAGGCTCTGGGAAGTGGGCTGCATGGCCCCCCTTCCCTTTGTAAGCACATTTGGACCTGGATTGAGGGCTCCAGGGCCAATTAAGGCTCGGGGCTGCATGCCTACCTCCCTTAATATATGTTTTGGGCCCCAGGGATGGGGTCCCCAGGCCCAAAGGCCAACCAAAGGCCCAAAGGCTGTGTGTTACATCGGGTTGGCTAGCTACAGGGAATGGTGGCAGGCCAAGCCCTGTGGTCAACCCCCCTTCACACAGCCTTGTGCACCATGGGGTTGGCTGCCTGTGAGGGACTGGCGGCACGCCAAGCCCTGTGGCCAACCCTCCCCCCTATGTACGGCCGTGCGCACCGTGGGGATGGCTGCCTGTGAGGAGTTGGCCACCCTCAAGCCACGCATGACCGAAGGCCACTCTATGCCAGTCTCCTCTAGAACACCCCACTGTATGCCACTCCACTCTATACCACTCCACTTTACGCCACTTCACTCTACGCTATTCCAGTGTATGCCAATCCACTCTGACACACTCCACTGTAGTCACTGCACTGTACACCACTACACTGTATGCTAGTCCACTCTACACTATTCAACTGTACAGCACTCAACTGTATGCTATTCGACTCCACAGTATGCCACTCCACTGTATGCCACTCTAATATACCATATTCCACTGTACACCACTGCACTCTACACTACTCCACTCTATGCCACTCCATTCTATATTGCTCCACTCTACACCACTCCACTCTATGCCACTCAAGTCTATGCCACTGTACTCTACGCTAGTCCCCTCTACACTACCCCACGCTATGCTTTTCCACTGTACGCATTTACACTCTCGCCACAACACCCTATTTTATTCCACTCCACGCTACTCCACTCTACGCCATTCCACTTTACGCTTTTCCACTCTACGCCAAAACACTCTACGACACTCCAGTATATGCTATTCCATTCAATGCCACTCTCCTCTATGACATGCCACTATACGCTATTGTACTGTGCGCCACTACACTTTACCTCACTTCACTGCACGTTGCTCCCCTCTTCACCGCTTCACTCTACCCTACTCCACTTTACGCTATCACACTCTACCACACTATACTCCACTCCACTTTTCACTACTCCATTGTACACTATTGTGCTGTACGCCACTCCACTTTGTCACTCCATTCTACAACACTCCACTCTACGCTATTCCACTCTTTGCCACTCCACTATATGCCACTCCATTGTACCACACTACACTGTACAACACTCTACTCCGCTTTACTCTACACCTCTCCACTGTAAGCTATTTAACTATACAATATTTCCCACAACTCCCTATATGTCAGCACTTCTTTAAAACTGTCAATAGACGTCTAAGCAGGAGGCTACAACATCCCCAATGCAACAAGACCCTCACGGATGATTTCCGTGCTTTATAAATGTTTAATTGATTGTACACCCCTCTACTGTACCACATTCTACTCTACTCCACTATAAGACACTATACTCTACGATAGTACACTTTACGACACTCTCCTCCACTGTTCTGCACCTCACTCCACTTAATAACGCTCCACTCAACAACATTAAATTCTACGATTTCATTTTTTTTATTAACAAATAAAAAAGCATTGAAATTCAATAAAAAAAATTAAAATACACAAACATTAGAAATTCGTCAGTTATAGTCACATATTACATTCATAATTTATGCACCTCTTTAAATTATTATAACTTTATTCATTAGCTACAAAGAAAAGTTAAAGTCCACACATTTTTTTATTTTATTTCTAAAGTTGTACTTATACCTGTAATTAATGCAACACCTTCAAATTATTATAATCGCACACCTCCATGGTTATTATAGTGTGGCTACCGAGTTGAATACACTGCGTATGCAAGTGTGCATGTTATTATAATTTGAAGGTGTCGTGTAAAGATTTGTGTTTACGCCAGATACAGTATTAGCACCTGATACACAACATTTCATAAAAACAGAAAAAGGGGAAAAATAGTGATAAAATACCATCCAAATGCAGCTAGAAATGTAAAGGACTAAAGAACCAACAATAATCTCAAATCATTCACTGGGCAGGAAACAGATCTTATGTCAAAGAGCAATTCCAACAGTTCCTCCCATATTAGTCATGTGTAAATACGGGGTCACCCCAGATGTATGGCCAGGTCCTCATTCTTATTCAACCCGTTTGGAGCTTTTCTTTCCAATTCAGTTATCAATTATGACTTCAAGATTCAAGCTACCTTTTCTCAATCTTCTCCACAAGACATCTTCTCAATCCTGTTGATTCCAAAGAAAACAAGTAAGTCTGGATTACCAATATGGCCCTCATGAAAGGGTCTTGCCACAGGATAGAAACCATCATTCTTTCTGATAACATGTAAGTGCTCCAAGACTCTATTCCTGAGTGGGACAATAGTACCAAAGAGAAAGATGTTCTCCTAAGACAGTTCTTCACCATAAGTTTCAACACGTGTGCATGGTCCAATAATATTATAGATCTATCTTTCAAGAAGAAAGCAGTCACTTCTAATCCCTGATCATGGGCAATACAGGTACAAAGGGAGACCATGATGTAACTGGACTGTTAATGAATGTCATATATCTTCCTTAACAAGCCTACAGTATAATGGCAATGTAAGCACAGATGGTTACAGAAATTGGTCCAAATAGATAGCAGTGGTCTGCAATAAATCTCTGGGTTTATCGTTACACAAGCTAGGATCTTATTTCTATACCTCACTATAAAGTAACTTTAACCTTTGTTTTTTTACTAAATTTCAAAGGTTTTTTAATCGTTTTTTTAATCTTGGTATATGTGTGTAAGGACTGCAGGGCTGACAATTACCATGTGGCATGACTGAAACTTGTTGCACTGAGCTTAGCAAACAGGGCCAGGCCTCCAGTCTCTAACTGCTTGAAATCCTTTACAGGCAACCTACCCGACCCCTTCTGCTCAGCGTCATTAACTTTGTATAGAGTTAGTTTTATGCAGGTGTCTGTGTTTGGACATCTTGTTTATTTATTTTTTAAATTTTGTAACTCAATCTTTTTTTGGGAATGTTTTTTCACCAGCGTCAAACTGTTTTTTTATATTATTTTTGTAATTTTTTGATGTTTTGGAACTTTTTTACTACTTTTTTTTTCACAAATCTTTATGATGCTCTCTCAATTGCATCGCTGTCACTTTGGTGAAAACTTTCCTGTTGGTCTTGCCTGAAGAAACAACCTGGTGACATTTGTTGCAGTATGTGATGACATTCGACATATTACCGTCTTCTTCCTTCTGTATGCAGAAGCTCTTTCAACTTCTTCTTCGCTTTCAGGATGTTCTCTCTTGAGTTTGGCCTGGGAAATCTCTTTGGGTGCATTTGATCTTAGGTGATTCCACATTCCAGAAGTGCCCCAGGAGTAGTGCCTGGGGTGGCCTTAGTGACTATTGCACAATGTGCATTTAATATTCAGGACATTGATGTTTTTTTGCCCTCATTGAAGGGTAAAAAACATCCACATGACTGACTCCTTCTCTTGACTAGTGGATGGTGGTGCAGGTACCACAATTAAATCCTTAACCTGGGATGGGTATGTTAGATTAGGCCCAATACTTGCACTGGTTAATGGATTATTTTACCCAGTTTTACTAGATGCTATGATGGATTTGAATTGCTATTTTTTTCTAGGTGCTTCTATAAAAGGACAATAGCAAATGGTATTCAGGACGTTTCTTCCTGTTTACTTTTATATTCTGTGGTTTTGTTTTAACTGCTATTCACTTTCTGGCCAATCAAATCCTGATTTGATTGTTTTGATGTTACATTTATACAGTAGTCTTCACAAGACCCATAGAGTTAATGACAGAGTGCTGCGTCACTCCCATGAGGCCCTTATTTCCTTTTCCAGGTTCTGTGAGTGTCCTGTGTGACATTCTTTCCTGTGCCCTGACCGTCTTTTTGGAAAGCTACATTTTTTGGAGGTGTTTTAAAAACAATATATATAAAACATGGCATCTTGAGAAGAGGAGATGAAACAGCAAGATCCTTAGGAGGAGCAGGCAAGGACCATGTCCTTTTTCTTTTCCATCTGCGGAGACGAAAGTGTCAGTGAAAGTGGTCACTTGATACTTGTGACACAAGGGGCCTGATTCAAAAAGGTAAACTTACACTTTAAGGTAAGTTTATAATTGTTTGGTATTCACAAAGGGATTTATGAGTAGTATCTTTATGACTGCAGAGTCTGCGCACATAAAACGTTAGGGCAGTCCTATCTTTATGTGGAGATACTCCGCACCCGTTAAGATACTACTCATAAATCCCTTTGTGAATCCCATGCAATCGTAAACTCACTCAAAAGTGTGAGTTCATCATTGTGAATCAGGCTCAAGGAGTTTAGCTGGGATATCAGCAAAAAAATATTCCTTTGGATCATCAGGCCTGAGAAAGCATTTGAATGTGTGGCATGGCAATTAATACTATGCTGTAAAATGAAGACAGAAGGAGGAAGAAGAGTCTTCTTCTTCTGCAACACAACCTTTTCTCCAATCTGGAGACTCCATGCCTACTGAAATCTTGGCAACACAAAGGAATGTTAACCTACTTGGCTTCCATATCGAGATATACTGCATCAAGTGCCACAAAATTCTCCCTGTAGGATAGCAAAGTTCTGCAGCTCAGGAAAGATTAGTACTTGCACACCAACGCATCTACAAAAGATATATACCAAAAATATATATAATATTTTTAGATTCAAGTTCAGTCCACAAACTGGCAATTGGGGAGGGGGGGTCTCTCGGGTCCCCTCCCATAGCCAGTATCCTTCGGTCCCCAACCCCCGGTACGCCATCTAGTTCCCTGCTGGAGAGCGCGGACAGGGAAAGAGTAATGTGCTCCCACCCAGTGGGTGCACAAAACGTCTCCTGCCAGAAGGAGCACAAACCTTTTCCCTGCCCTCACTCTCAGGCAGGGAAATACTTAGAACTGCTCTCACCCTGCAGGAGCAAAATTAAACTGCTCCCACGGGGCAGGAGCAATGCCAGTCTCTGCTGCACTCAGGATGGGTGCATGTGGGGAGCAGGCGAGGCTGCGGCAGCTATGGCCCTCCATGTGCAACTTCCAATGAGGGACCTGCTGTGAGAAGCCCCGGGTGGACACCAGAGCATGCTACCAAAATAAAAATAAAAAATGTCACCTTCTGCAGGAGCAGGGAGCTGGTGGGGTCGCTGGGGCCATGCAGCTCCCCCCAGCCCCTAGCAAGAGCAATTGTCTGGGGTGAACTGGGTAGGCATTGAGCTTTAAATTAAAAAATAAATTCCAGCTCCTACGCGGCCCCATAGAGTTTCTTGCACAGAGCCAGCAGGAATGAAGGGGCCCTAGTGCTCCCCCACAGCCCCCAAGGGAAAAAAACTAGGTGTTGTGGGTGGAAATTTATTTTGAAAAAAAGTTAAATGTGAATAATATATGAATGGCCACACCCGCTCTATTATTATTATTCACTGCTCCTTCAAAGAGCACTCCATAATGCCCCTGCAAGGGCTACTTATATCTTTTTTTGGTATGTCCCTAGAAGGGGCAGGGCACCATCATTTCTTTTTTTTATGTTGTGGGTTGCCATGAGTTCTACAGTCCCTCAGCAACATTAGGAAAGAAAATAGTAATCTCCTGGGTCATTGAATCAATGACGCCAGGAGAACTTACCCTACTTTTATTGAATACGTCCCAGGCTGGAGCTTTGCTCTAAAGTTGGGAGTGAGGCACTCTCTAGGGGCTGGTTCTATGCTGTGTTTTATGTTGCCTAAAATGTATTAAAAAAAAGACACGCAGCCCTCTTGTGGTTGCTTTTATGATTGCATTTTTTGGGCTGACTCATGTTAAAACAAACACTTCTTTTATAAATAACATGTCTTTGACTATTTACTTTCACATTTTTCAATCACAAAATGTAATAATATAAACAGAAAGAGCCACAGATGTGTTTTTTTAAATAAAGCATTATTAAACATTTTCATAATAATATTAATAAACATTGCATTGTTTGAATTATTGAAATATACATTTAATTAAAATTATTGGTGATTGTGGAGACAGATGTTAGATTTGCCCTATCTATCTATCTATCTATCTATCTATCTATCTATCTATCTATCTATCTATCTATCTATCTATCTATCATCTATCTATCTATCTATCTATCTATCTAGAGAGACCGCGTGCCACCCTCCCCCTGATTATAATGTTGGGCCCTGGTGGATGGGTTTCCTGGGGTTGAAATTGGCCCAGGGAGGGTGACGTGTTCCCCCTCCCCCAAACAAGCATGCCAGGCCATGGGGGATGGGGGGCTCGAGCTGAAATTGGCCCAGGGAGGTGGTTCATGGGCCCCCTCCCTCTGGTCATAAAGCTTGACCCGGGGGATGGGCCCCTGGGGCAGAAATTGGCCCCGGGGGACATGCCCCCTCCCTCTAAAAAAACACACCCGGCCATGGGGTCCCCAGGGCTGAAGTTGGCCCGGGTAGGTGGAGCACGTGCCTCACTCCCACTGGTTATAATGCCAAGCCCCAGGGAATGGGATCTCAAGGGATGAAACCGGCCAGGGTAGGGGGGCACTCCCCCTAAAAGGCATGTCATGCACCAGGGGATGGAGTCCCCGGAGCTGAAATAGACCAGGGGAGGGGGGCCACATGCCCTCCTCCCCTGAAAATCATGCTGGGCCAAGGGGGATGGGGTACCAGGAGCCAAAATCAACCTGGGGAGGGGTGCCATGTGCACCCCTCTCCCCTTTATTTAAAGGAGTGGCATTGGGGGATGGGGTCCCTAGGGCCTGGCTCGAGTAGGGGGCCCACGCGGCCATCATTCCCTTTAGTAAGAAAAGGCCCTGGGGGATGGGTCCCTAGTGCCTAATGTGGCTCAGGAGGGGGGGGGGCTGCACCCTGTGACAACTGCCCACTGTGTCCAGTTAAAGCCATGTGCAGCATGGGGTTGTGTGCCGCACACGGCTGAAGACCGTGCACAGCGGGGTTGGATTTGCATATCACCATTAATTAATACTTTATGCAAAAAAAAACCTAGCAACTCACTGAAGAAATCAAAGGTTAAAGTAAAGTTATAGTTAGGTGTGATAAAAAGATCTGTTTTTATTTATATATTTTTAATTTAAAAAAACGTTAGACATTCACTGATAAAAACAAAGGTTAAAGTAACGTTGCAGTCAGTGATAACATTATGTTTTGAACTAAAAGAAAACCACAGAAATCCACCAGTTATAGTTAGCAGGTCAAATTACATCATTGCTGACATCACTGATGACATCATCCAAGCTTCATTTGTACCCATTGCTCTATAAACGAGTACAGCATTAGAGCTTTGAAAGTAAGTTCAAAATAGCTCAGAAGAAAATAAGACATCATTAATTTCATCTCACAAACAACTCCCTAAGGTGTAGAAAGCATGGGTTATGTGCCACATTGAACCTATAACACACACTTCACGGTCAGCATAGTTCACATTAACAATCAACCACAAATATTTGGGAAGCCCTCATTGCATATGGTGTTCAATCTGTATACAACTGTTCAGAGAAAGCCAAGTTCCTAAAAATACTGAAGTCTGTTCCAAAATGAATGCCCTACTACAAACAGCTTTTATCTGTATCAAACCCCTGACAGTCACCAAACCTACATGGAGAAATGAAGTTGATATGATTAGAGAAGAATTCTGTTTAATAACGCAAGGCTGCATACAATACTTAGTATGTAGTACATAGTACATAGAATCTTTGCCCTGCTGGAAACTTTTTCTGCAGTACAAAAAATCTTTTGTGGAACATAATGAACACAGGTCAACTGTCTTCTGCACATAGAGCTAGTTTTCAGTACAAAGATTTATAATGTGTTTAATACCTCTATCCACCTATGGTGCACTAGCAGCACATGCGCTTTGTAAACACTTTTACCGCTTTGCTGGACACAAGCTGTACAAAATTAGGTAGAAAAGAAATGTGGTAGTTACCCGCCACTATGTAAACTCTAAAACAAACAAACACACTCATTGGATCATGTCATCAGTTATGTCATCAATTATGTCATTGAGATGTCATCAGTGATGTCATAAATGATGTCATAGAACATGTCATGAGTGATGTCATATGTGAGGTCATAAGCAGTACATAGCACTACAAACCATAACTGGGAAATTTCTGTGTTTTTTTTTAGTTCAAAACGTTAATGTTGTCACTAACAAATTAACCTAACTATAATGTTACTTTAACCTTTGTTTTTTTCAATGAATATATATATATATATATATCGCTGGCTTCGTCTCAGAACATCCACTTTCACTCGGACAGACGAACGCGGACCCAAAGTTCCTTGTGCAGTTTTAAATTTATTTAGTTGCCCTGCATCTCCGCCATAACGCGTTTCAGCCCCACCTGGGCCTTGATCACATGTCATTTGAGATGTCATCAGTGATGTCATCAGTGATGTCACTGACCATGTCATGAATGATGTAATATGTGACGTCATCAGCAGTGCATTGCGGGGGCGCGAGTTATAGTTAGCTGAACTAACTATAACGGGGGAATTTCTATGGTTTTGTACGAGTGAAATGTCCAACTAACTATAACGTCCCTGAAACCTATGGTTTTTTTCAGTGAATTTCTAAGGTTTTTTAAATGCTAATTTCTAACTATAACGTGCCTGAAACCTATGGTTTTTTCAGTGAATTTCGATGGTTTTTTAAATGCTAATTTCTAACTATAACGTGCCTGAAACCTATGGTTTTTTCAGTGAATTTCAATGGTTTTTTAAATGCTAATTTCTAACTATGCCTACAAAGTTAGGACATGTGAAGAAAGAGGAAGAAAAGCGCAGAAAGAAGCAAGACAAATGCAGAAAGAGGCAACAGAAGTCCAGAAAGACGAAGAAAAGTGCAGGAAGAAGCAAGAGATGTGCAGAAAGAACCAACAGAGGAGCAGAAAGTCCTCCTGTGCCCCCAACTTTTTACTGACGGGTACTGGTGGTAACTGACTCTGAATAACCAGGACCAGAGCCAGTGCTATGCTAAAACACACTTAGAATACAGTGAAAACACCTACATACACTAGGGAACACTATGCGTTGGGGTACCCCTGTAATTAGCATGACCTCCTCTGTATTTGCCATGAGTTAGCGCCTGGGTCATTGCATGAGTACATGAGTAGTGACTGGCTGATTAGAGTACTGCAAGGACAGTGCATGGTGAATTTATAAGTGCCTGGGTTTTGGCGGAGTGATTGGATAAGTACACGCTGGGTGAGTGGAGGAGTGCATGGGTAGTGACAGGGCGATGGCTGGACTGCATGGGTACTGCTCAGGGTATTGTAGCAGTGCATGAGTTAGTGCATGGGTCATTGCATGAGTGCATGGGTAGTGACTGGATGATTAGAGTGCTGCAAGGAGAGTGCATGGTGAATTTATAAGTGCTTGGGTTTTGGCGGAGTGATTACATAAGTACACACATGTCACATCAGGCCCCGCCTCCTCCCTTCACCACTGTGCAAATGCGCCCCCTGGCGGGTTTTAAGTTGGGGGATTAATTCCCCTTGAATCCTGAGGGTCCCTGGGGGCCAACTAGCCCACCAGGTACCTCCAGTAAGTGCCACAGAGCTGCGTTGCAGAGAGGTGGTCAGAGGCCACGCCCCTTTTTACACCTCTCTGCAACGCAACTCTGTGGCGCTTACTGGACGTACCTGGTGGGCTAGTTGGCCCCCAGGGACCCTCAGGATTCAAGGGGACTTAATTCCCCAACTTAAAATGCGCCACAGGGTGCGTTTGCACACTTGTCACATCAGGCCACACCCCCTCCCTGCACCACTGTGCAAACGCACCCCCTGGTCCCCGGGCCTCGGGGGGGCCGCGCGGCCCCCGCCAATTATCATAAATGTTCTGGGGAGGTGGCAGTCCCCGGAGCAGCGTGGGGGGGTTGGGACCCCCCACGCATTTCTTTAGGTAGCCACGGGGAGGTGGCGGTCCCCGGGGCTATGGGGGGGGCTGCGTGCCCCCCGCATTTATTTTAATAAGCCCCGGGGAGGTGTTGGTCCCCAGGGCTGCGGGGTGCCCCTCGGGTCCTGGCCCATCCGGGGCTTTTTGAAAATGAAGCGCGGGAGCCCGCGCTTCGTTTTTTAAAAATTTTCGTCCAGATTCGCGCACCCAGCGCGAATTCGGCGGATTAAAAAAAAAAAAATGCTTTTTTTGGCCCTGGGGTTCCTTGTGGGACCCCCTGAGCAGGCCTAGGGGGTCAGGGTGTTTCTACCCTGCCCCCTTTTCTTTATTTTCACCTCTGTTTTTCTGTTTTCTTGTGACTCGGTTCTCACAAGATGGATGCCAACACTTCCTGGTTTGGAGTGTTGACAGCCAATTAGAATAAAGCTCGTGGTCGGGAGGGTCCGCGGATCCACCGCGCCTCTAGATATCAAAACTTTTATTTTTTGATTTTCTCAGCAACTACTGAACGAATTTACACCATTTAAAAAAAAGGGCTCTTTCTGAACCAAGGGCTACCTTTTTGCCAAATTTGGTGTAATTCCGTTCAGCAGTTCGAGCTGTAGCCGTGTCTAAAGTTTCCTATGGAAAATAACATGGAGAAAACATGTTTTGGGATCCCCCTTTTTTCTCGGCCCCCGCTTGGCGAATCACCCCGAAACTTTCAAGACAGGAGCTGACCGGAGCGCCCCACTAGTTTTCAAAATTTCGCGAAGATTCGTCATCCGGCGCCAAAGTTATTGGGAAAAGAAAAAACGCTTTTCCTATGGAAACTAGGTCCTAACTATAACTATCTACTGGCGACCGCCATATATATATACAGTCCGCCATGATGTAAATTTTGCGCAACCGTGGCGATTTGCGTTGCCGCAGTGGAGGCGCATTTTTTTTGAGGCATCGCTGCTTTGCAGCAGCGATGCATCACTTCTTGTAAATCTGCCCCACAGTCTCTTCAGGTTTCTGCCCCACCCTCAGAGCACAGGTTATATCCGCATCTTCTGATTCACTCCTTGTTGAGTTGTTGGGCTGATGAGCTCTGGAATGCACCTGTGCTCTGAGGGTGGGGCAGAAACCTGAAGAGACTGTGGGGCAGATTTACAAGAAGTGATGCATCGCTGCTGCAAAGCAGCGATGCCTCAACAAAAATGCGCCTCCACTGCGGCAACGCAAATTGCCACGGTTGCGCAAAATTTACATCATGGCGGACTGTGGCGCAACGCGGCAGCCTACATCAGAAGAACTGACATAGGTGCCGCAAAACTGCCGCAAGTCAGCCTGACTCAACTATTGAAAAAGTGACGTGAGGCAGTTTTGCGTCATGCAACACCAGCCCGAGCACTCTGCTGCACTCACCACTGCATGAAGTGGCGAAAAAGCACCCAGAAAACAATGAAAAAAAGTCTTTGGGGACCAAAGAGGAGTCTGCAATGGACCAGGAAGGACACTGCAGTAGTCAGGACCCTCAAGCAACCACCTGCAGCAAAAGCCCTGATGCACATGCAGAGACCCTGGCAAAGAGGAAGCGCAAATCGAACTTCAGCCAAGAGGAGAATGAAATACTAGTCACTGAGGTGACCAATTACCAGCACCAGCTCTTTGTGAGTTCTAAGTTGCCACTTGCCAAAAAGGAGGCGATATGGCAGACCATTGTCCAGAAGATAAGTAGCGTAGGACAAGCTAAGAGGACTATCGTCGACTGTAAAAAGCACTGGCACGACTGCAAGCGCAGAACAAAAGAAAAGCTTGCGGCAAACCGTAAGGCAACATTACAAACAGTAGGAGGTAGCCCAGCAGAATAGGAGGTTCTGGATGCCCTGGAGGAGTGGGTGGCAGCTGTCATCCCAGAGGAGTTGGTCACCGGAATATCAGGACAGGACAGTGCAGCCTTAGAAAATCAAGAGCAGTCAACGGATAAGTCACAATAAGTGCACATAAATGAGTAATGTGTCATGGTAGTGATTTCAGCTAGATATGTCCCTGTGCCACAGTCTGCTGTGTGCATCTTGATGTCTTGGGACCTGTCCCCAGTCCCACCTATCCGTAATGGAAGTGAATCACATATGACAATCACACTTTGCACATGCCAAAACACCCCTGCCAAGTCTCTCTCTCTGATGGGGCAGATATACAATCCTGTTGTCCCACACGAGAAATAAGTTGCATAAGGCACCATTGGCGCACTCTGGTGTGTGATCTTCACAAGGACAGGTAAAGCCACCTTGCGTGTCTTAACCGGTGCCTGTAAATATCACCCTGTAAATGCTACATTTGGCGTGTCAGTGGTGTGACATGTGTGTTGCTGTGGGTATGTTCATGCAACACCCATGTCCACTGATGCATGTACAGATTAATGAGCAATCGTAAATCAGAAAATGCATCTGAGTGCTATGCCACCCTACGGATGGCATAGTGAGGAGGAACATGGAGTAATGCTCATATGTGCCCAGCGTATTTATGCCAAGCAAATGCCTAATGCATTCCACAGCATGCATTGGAAGATTAATTCACCCCAACAGATTGTTCATGTGCACAAAGGTGCCCCTTCATGCACCAAAACAAACTACCCACCAAGCTGGCATCCCAGCACCATGGTGCAAGGGTGCCTGCTTTGGCAACGTGCCTACATATTTAGGGGATTATCAACAAGCCAATTGTGATGCCTGTGTGTTACTGTTAACATGATTAAAATTGATGCACTGGTGGAGCAAGTTGCCCATAAAAGAAATTCCTCAGTGCATGTGCAGGATGAAATTGTTTCATGCACCCTCGATGTTGTAAAGATGTTGATTGCCAAAATACAGAAGGGTTGCAGTATGGGGTGCTGCAAAGGAGGACAACACACTGCAATCACTCACTAATTTAAAAGTGCCTTCACAGTGTTGACATAAAAGTGTACACACCATCAAGATAAACATTAGCTAGGCAGTGTCTCTCCACGGGTCAGTAAAAATAAGTACCACTACACTGCATCACTGGTGTAATAATAAGTGGTGCAATGATGATGCAAGGGGGTATAGGTCTTGATCCTTGGTCGAAAGTCTTTTGTATTCACCATTGTTGGTGTAGAAAGTGCTGAGTATCTCTAGACACGCGTTTCAGCATGGTTGTTCTTCTTCTGTAGAGAGCAATAAGAGAAATGTGGGGGCTGGCAATTCTACTCTCAGGGTCAGATTTACAAGCCCCTTGCCCACCGGTGCATCACTTTTTGTGACACATCGTGGGGTTTTTTTACGCTAAATTTACAAGGTGATGAATCTATGGAGATGCGTCATGGAAAACGGAGATACGACGGAATGGAACTGCATGAGAATCTGCTGCGTCACGGAAGTATTAAAATACGCAAGGTAGGCATTCCGATGTTAAATCCAACGCATTACCGACGCAGGCATATTTACAACAATTCCCCATGGTTTCGCATCTTTTTGGATTCGTCACGCAACTCTGAAATTGCGCTCGCAAGCCTACGCCTCATAAACCCACGCACAGGAAATGACGCAAGTACCATTTAAATTGAAGACAAGACCAGCAGAGCAGTCTTGCAGCAGATCAGACAGCATGGACCTCCTAATCCTGCAGCTGGGAGTCAGACCAAGAAGACGTCAACCACCACCAGACCAAATACCACAACCGCATCCTTCACCATCACCACAAAGACAGCGCAGGAGAAGGGAGCGCATCTACCGGCAAAGGACCACCCTCCTTGGACTCCGGGATGAACAAGTCATCAAAATGTATCGCCTCAAGAAGGCGTCCATTGAGACCCTGCTGCGTCAGATCTCACCACGGCTACAGCCACCAAATGACAGGTTCTGCAACATTCCACCGCAGACAAAGCTACTGACAGTGTTACACATGTTGGCCTCAGGATCTTTCCAAGCAACAGCAGCACGAGTGACAGGTGTCTCACAGGCATCTTTCTCCATGTTCCTCCCTTCTGTCTTGGATGGCATCATTCAGCTCACACCACAGCCCATCCATTTCCCCAACATACAACAGCAGCAGATGGACATTAAACAAGATTTCTATGCCATCGCAGGCTTCCCACATGTACTTGGTGCAATGGACTGCACGCATGTCCAACTGGTACCACCTGCAGCAACTTCACACCTATACTGCAATAGGAAGCACACACACTCCATCAATGTCCAGGCCATTGTGGACCATCGGGGACTATTCATCAATGTACTGGCAAAATATCCTGGCAGTATACATGATTCATATATCTACAGGAACAGCATCATCAATGACCGTTTCCAAAATGGACAATATGGCAATGGGCTACTTGTAGGTAAGCATCAATCAATTAACACATACCAATACTCTGTAAGAATAGCTGGCCGTCTGGCACATTACATGCCCTTGTGTAAGAATGACGCAATAAGTGATTGTGAAAAGGCCGACCCACATATACACCATAATCACATTACATACAGTCAAAAGCTGCATACATCCATAGCAGCATAATAGAAAGTGCAAAGGGATACAAGTTGGAAATGCAAGCGAATATCCTGCCAAAAATTGTTAAGTAGAATAAGTCACACTGTCGACATATGCACACATCTCATCTAATTCAATTTACCTGTTCCAATGTGTAATGCATTGAAAAGCATGCATGGAAATAGGAATCCAGCCAAATGGAATGTGTCCATTTATTAAGGTGTCCCTTTGTGTCCGAAAACAATATACACATGATGCAGGCATCAGTGCACCATGGTACAAGGGTGCCTGTGCAGGGCCATGTCATCCGAATGTGTGACAATGCAGGGGCAAACACATTGAACAAAACAATCGATAGAAATATGTTGCATCACTGTGCCTTGAAAGTGACTCACTTATGCCTAGACAAATAATTTGTCACACTCCCATACTGAAATGGGCCTAGATGTGACATGCACAATCTGGGAAAGAGTGCATCAAACATAAGTACACAGGCATCACTTACACACAGCAATACCTCACATCTTGCAGTCAACAAATCATGCACTGCAAAGCACCATCCCTTGAAATGCCCATCAATTGATAGACAAAAAGTGAAGTGACACGTTTCACAAACAATGGGAAACTCAATGTTAAACACAACATCTAATCATCCCAAACAGAAATCCCACTTAAAATGTTTGCAAACATGACGTACAACACATGCCATGTATATTGAATTCTCACTAAAGTTAATACTTTTATCTTACTTTCCACTTACAGCTGATCAAGGATATGGCCTACAGAAGTGGTTGATGACACCATTTGGCAATCCCCAGACTGATCCGCAAAAGGCATAAAACCATGCACATTGCCGAACAAGAAACATCAAAGAAAGAGGCTTTGGCATTGTCACGTGGTCGATAGGGACATTGTCGACATCGCTAAGTTAGCATGAGCCCAGCAACCACGATGCTGCTTTTGCGCACGTTACTACATGGCTTTGTTTTTGCAACACTCTGTTTATGCCTTTCACATGAGAACCGTCTGCTTTGTTCGTTCTCTGCCTGTTCCTGGAGTTTAGTCTGAACACTGTGAATAAGGTCTATAAACAATGCCCCTTGTTATTCTGTTCTGATCAGTCCCTAGCACCTAGACAAAACATGCTAATGCAGCTGCTGCTGGAAAGTCGTACTTTGATATTATGGGGATGCATGTTTAGGTAACACACACTTGGAGAGGGACCTTTCCAGGGAGAAGAGCAATGGGGTTCCTATGATGTAGATATACTATCTAGGCACTAAGGTATGGGGTCTGCTGACAAAGCCCAGAGATCTTCTATTATATTATAATACTTCCTCTTACCAAGGGGAGGGTGGGGAGGCCTTATAGTCCTTTATTCACCGTCTTTATATGATGACATCTCCCTTTATGATATATGGCCTTGCTGCAATGCTAACTGTATTAGTTTTATGCATTTTTCTGCTGGCTGTGGCTCGTATACTGCGTTTTAGAGCACGATAGTTAAAATAAACATTTTAAACTATATTTGTGTTTCAGTCAGTTCTTATTGTGGACATGTACGAGAGAGTGAACGAAAAGGTGTGTCTTGTTTCCGCGATTCCTGAGAGATCCTGGAGTGTTGTGTTCAGGGGTGTCTAATCATTTGCTTCTTCATGAGTGTGTAGGAGAGCGAGTGAGACACTATAGCTAGTCGGTCCTGGGTTCGTGGGCACTAAGGTGGCGAGAAGGCTTAGCCCCTATACACCGAGGTCCCATATTCCTGCGCATAGTTCTGTGTATGTGCAGAATCCCTGCAAAATTTCGCCACCAACGTTTGGTCTGGTACTTATACGCGAGACCCCTGAGTAGCGCTTGTGCTTGTCCACAATACCCTCTCACCAGTTACGGAGACATCCGTGGTGCAAGGGAGTAACCTCCTATATGTGAAGATTATAGGTTTTTTCAAGCTTGAATTTTTAAAAGGTTTGGTTTTCTTTGTTCTACACCCAGTATTGCGCTACTGTTTCTCTGATAATTTGTCTATAATGGCGCAACCAATTAACATTGCTGCGCCTAACCGCGCTGCGGTTACTGCTCATTTGACTCGACATGGAGTCCCGGCTGCAGGAGCAGATTTTATCTTTGTTGTAAAGGCAGACGCAGCCTTCCGTTTTGAAGTCTTTTATTCTTGGGTTATGTTTCCAGCTGTTGACGGGAACGAACACGTCTTTCATGAATATGAACGCGGTGCGGTTCCACAAGTATACCGTCCGTATCGTTTACTTGAAGTTCCGTTGTCGGCTTGGGAGCACACCATATGTTTTTATGGTGCCCTTCCTCACCCTGTCTTCCTGGTCCGCCTCGGCCTGTTATTGGTTGACGGAGCAACATGGCCCATTTTAGCAGGATTTACTCCTTGTCTAAATTATCTTGAAGTTACTATTGTAGAGCTGCGTGCGTTATACACATCTTCAATTCATATACACAGAAGTGTCATACAATATAGGTCTTGTACTATACCAATGGCAATGGCTGGTGCCACTCAGCCACCAGGACATGGTGGTGGCGTGGTTATTAGTCCTATCATGATTAATTCAGTGATTGGGAAACGTCCACAGAATAGGGATGATTTTCCCTTCTGGTTGGCCGAAAAGTTTGAGCAACTCAAAGCTGTTTTTCCACATATGTCTCCTGTGGATAAACACAGGATACTGACCATGAGCTTACCTAAAGGCCTTATTCCCAAGCTGGCTGATTGCACCACTTGGGGGAAGGTGTTTGCGGCAGTTTATTCGCTGTGTTTTGGCACGCCCTCAATGACCGTGCTTTCGACGGTTCTTAAGAAGGGTCAGGATGAACATGGGGCGGAGGCCGCCCTGGAGTTGGGGATGAGATTAGTGGGTGCATTCCCTATTGTCTCCGACATGATCCTTGCTAACGTCAAGGGGGTAGCAGTTAGTTTACAGGTGAGTCAGCGCTTGGAGGCGGTAGCTGACGTGGATAAACAACGTGAACTACCGAAGATTATTGCAAAAGTATATAAATCTTTAGGACGCAATAATCTGGGAATTAAACCTTTTACTCAAGCACAGAATAAGCCGCCTCCTGAAAAGGAGGGGCGTCCAGTCTTTCCTAAAAAGGCTTGGAACAGAAATCAGCGTCAGCAACAGCAGAAGCAAGGTTCGCGTGCAGGTTCACCGACACCTGATGCATCGGAACGTAGATACGATTTGCGTGACTGCTCTAAAATTAAGACACCTGAGAGGTTTCAGGTTCCTGATCCTCATTCTCCAAGTTGCTTTCAGGAATCATTGGATCCGCAGTTCTGTGGCGGAGAGCGTCAGGATCGCAGACAAGGCAAGACCACTCAGCAACAATGTGATCAGCCACGCCAGTTTAACGTTAAAGCCTAACCGGAGGGAATACCTCCATTTTGAGCCCAGTTTCAGAAGAAGAAAGTTGCCGCTTTAACAGCAAACTATGCCTCAGACAGTGAGAACCCTGCTCCTCGATTGGAGATGGGCAGTGACACTCCTCGACCACGCGGCGAAAGTTACCATAGTGCGGGAGGCACTCCATCCTTGTCTGGAGGCGAGATCAACTGATACATTCTTTACAGTGGAAACAGCAGATACACGAGTTGCACCCCCTTATAGGCTTTATGAGATAGTCCTCCAAATTGAAGATGATATTAAACGGACAATTGAGGGAGTCTTTTGGGACAACCTTACCTCCTCTTATGACATTTTGTTGGCGGAGACAGATTGGCCTCCTCCATTTGTTTTGTCTTCTTCCCAAGGGGAAGACATGATACTCCAGAGTTTTTCCTGTTACGTCTCTGAAGAGGCTAAACAAGCTTACGCTTCGGAATGGGCTTTGGCCCTAGCGCCAGATGTGCATCGTAATCAGGTAGACTGGGATAAGGATTCACCAGCACATGAAATTCCATTACGATCTATGTCACAGCCGCAGGCACAATATCCGATCAGGCATGAAGCAAAAGCATCCGTAAGTGAAATTTTGACCCAGTTGGAATATCAGGGTGTCATTGAACCCAGTGTTTCATCCATGAATAATCCTCTTTTTCTCCGTATAGTTTTGGATTACAGACATTTAAACAGTCACTTTCGTACATATGCAGTACAAAACACACACAGCTCTGCATTAGTGAGTAATATTGTTCGCAAAGAATACAAGACCACCCTGGATATTTCCAATGGCTTTTATAGTCACATTTGGCTCCTGGTAGCCGTGACTTGACCGCATTTACCGCGGTCAGCAATCAGAAACGATTTAATCGTTGCCTATGGGCTATAAGAACAGTCCTGGGGCTTTTGCTGCGCGTGTCGTGTCTCTTTTACACAACATTGACCCTGATGCTTTCTCATACGTTGATGACATTTACCTGACAGATGATGAGTTAATACAGCATCTTGGACATGTGGATCGCATCATACTGTCTTTTGCTGACTTGGGGTACAAGTTTAATTTTGCCTAGTCACACATAACCTGTCTGGCGGTACTTTTCTTGGGCTACAAGCTCAATAACGAAGGTAGGGGTTTAGCCCCCCACTTTCTGGAGAAATGTGCACAATTGCAACCTCCGTCCACGTTGAAAAAACTGCAATCCTTGCTGGTATTTTAAACTTCGGGAGGACCTACATTACTGATTATGCCCAGCGTATCAAACCGCTTTACGCATTGGTACAACCATCTTTTTCATCTTCCAGCTGGCTTCCGGAATATACCTCGATTCTTCGGTCTTTGCAGTCTGATCTGCTTGCAACCAACTTCTTGTCAACACATGATAATTCTACGAACTTGGTCATAAGAATTGTCCCAGGGACTGTAGGCTTCACATATTTGACATTCAATGAAGGTGACACAGTACCAATAGCTTATAAATCGCATTTGTACACATCAGCGGCAATGCGATTTTCAACGGTTGAGAAAATTGACTGCGGTCCAGATGGCGATTCTGAAGGAACGCTCTCTGGTGCAGGGAAAACGCATTCTTATAGTTTTGCCGGAACCTACTTCAGAAGCAGTGACAAAGGCGAGTGTTCCGAATTCTAAAGCTTTGTATCCACGTTGGATCCAATGGGCAAGTTCTTTGACATCGGCTGATGTCACTTTTATCTTTGATCCCTCATTGTAGACACAGGAGTTTTTACAATATGAACATGTTCATCCTCCTCCGTTGTAGTTGCTTCCTTTGGATCAGTACAAATGTGTCATCTATACCGACGGGTCTGCTCAGCCACCCGTCAGGTCGAAGCATGCTTATTCAGCAGCCTGCACTATTGTAGAAGGCTCGATTGTAAATGGTGAATTTAACTCTCCGATAGTACATACACAGGTACTTGGGGACTGCACGGCACAATTGGCGGAGCTGCGTGCTTTGATTTTGGCTCTAGAATTTGCGGATCCTGATGTGAACACTCTTGTTGTGTGTGATTCCTACTACTGTGTGCAGGCTTTCAATGACAATTTGTTCTTTTGGTCTCAAAATGATTATAGAGACACTAAAGGTAGTGCAATAAAGCTTAAAATGCTTTGGGTCCGAGTGGCAGAACTTAAAGAATGCTTGCCACTCACACAGGTTATTCATACTCTTAGCCATCAGCTTGTGGGAACACATGCTGTTGGTAATTCTTTGGCTGATGAGGCAGCCAAATCTGCAGTAGCCACATGTTCAGTAGCAGCAGTTACTAGGTCCATGTCTAAGATTGATAATGATATTCTTGCGGCGATTGCTGCTATGAAGGGTGGGACAGAATTCCAGCAAGGTTTCCCTTCTAAGTATTCTTATCATTTGTCACCTGAGCAAGTCCCATTTGCTACGATACCGTCCATTGGGGATCGGCTGATTCCCAATGAGAACCGCAGACTTTCTTTGATCATAGCCGCACATGAAGGCATGGCTTCTGCACATGCCAGAGTTTCTGCGACTGTTTCTATTTTACAGCAACGTTATTGGTGGCATGGTTTATACAAACAAGCCCGTAATTATGTACTGTCTTTTGACATTTGTCAACAGATTAAACCATCTACGGTTGCACGTCCATCACATACACAGCTGTACATTTCTAATCAACTGTTTGGTCGTATTTATCTTGATCACTGCATTCCTTTGACTTCCGACACTGCATTTAAACATATTTTAGTTGCAGTTGATTCATGCACTAGGTTCCTCTGGGTTTTGCCACAACGCAATGCTGACGCTCGAAATGTCATTAGAGATTTGCGTGTCTTTGTCTGGACTTTTGCCTGTGGCACCTTCCATTCTGACCAAGGTCCTGCGTTTGCCTCTAAGGCTTACAAGGACGCAATGTGGTCTTTGGGGGTGCTGATGCAGTTTTCGTCTCCATACAGGCCTGAAGGCAATTCTATAGTGGAGCGAATGAACCATGACTTAAAGCAATCTTTGACAGCTAGAGTCTTAGGTACTGGCAGGGGTTGGCAGACTCATTTGTATGGGGTTCAACGTGCACTAAAAAATCTCCCAAGAAGATTTCTGGGTGGGCGGCCCCTATACGAAATGCTCTTTGGCATTAAAATGTTTGTGCCAGACCTTGATGGTCTAGGCGTTGTGGCAGCTGCCACAACATTTGACTTAGATAACCATTCTACTATGTTGCAGGACCTACAAAAGACCTGTGACACACTGGTGAAAGATCATTCACCCTCGTCCACTGAAACAGCGGTGCTGATTTCTGTAACTGGCTGGCTTCCTAAAGTTGGTGATCTGGTATGAGAAAAGCTGGAGAACAAAACAGAATTTGGTCCCTCTTATTGTGCACCTGTCCCAGTTCTTGTATTGAAGGGTACCCGTACAGTGATTTTGCCTCCTTTACCTGGCCGTAAGGAAAACAGATTTATTTCCATTGACAATGTCAAGCTACACCATATGGCCGATATTGAATAGTATGACTCCCAGCATTCCAAGCCAAGCAGTTTCACTGACTCCGATGGCTTCAGCTTCTTCGATTAATCCCCGCGTGCTGGAGGGGAAGTTGGAGACTTCTATTGATTTCTTGCCAGTTGTAACTTCTAATTCCCCTATTGCAGACGTCGAGTATGATTGTCCTCCAGTTGAGGTCCTCATAAACGTTCCTGACAATGCTATATATCATCCATCTGATGCTGCACAGCCTCCATTGTTGCGTTTGGGAGCAAGCGGTTATTACATGGATCGTACAAGTTTCTCTTACGATTCATCTTCTTCGTCCTCATCTGTGTCAACTGCACTGACACGTACCAGCCTTTTCATTACCTGGTTCGAGAAGACTTACCTCGTCCCACCCTGGACGTACATCTGGATGGTGCTCACGCTTATATTCTTTTTCATGTGGATTGGGTTTGTGACAGTGTTTTTTTTGCTCATCAATGGTCATTATTTGCCTGAACGCTCTGCTGTGAAATTTGTTGATGGAGTTCAGGCTCTACATACATCATCCCATATCATGAAAAGAGATCAAGCCCTTGTGAACATTTCGGCCTTCCCTGTTGCAGATGGCATTGTTTGGGATAAAGCTGCATTCGATATCCATGGTCCAACAGAGGTCCTGAACATTCCATACGTGTTCCACGTTTCACTAGGAGATGTGGTATCACAGGACATACACTCAGACAACTGGGATGTTCAGGCCGTCCATTCATTGTTTTCTGAATTAAAATATTATGCTTCTTTTGATGCTGAAGATTTGTATTTGAATTCGGCCAATTATGCAGATTTATTCTGTTACCAACATTATGGCCATAATTTCTAGCACAAAACGAACACGTTAAGACCAATTTTTAATTTTACTCAGTGGGAGCATTGTCCGACTCCTTTACAGGGGAGTTCTCATACTCTACGGAGTAAGTTCACATACTTTTCCGATTATAATACATCCAATCCAGAGTCCTATTTCTGTAAGTTAAAATTGCCATCTCAATCTAAATTCATATTGACTCACACTAAATTGATTTATTCTAATTCCTTTAGTACTGATTTGGCCTTACATGGTTACGAACATTGGAAAGACACCATTGATTTGAAATCCATTTGGGGTACTAAAGGTTGGCAGGTCCACGGTACTGAAGCTCTGCATCGTGCGTATCTAATTCCGATGCACATTTTGTTTTTAAATGACACGGTGCAGCAGACTACTTGTTTTGGTTTGGCTACAGCCAAAAATGTGAATGTTCCTTCCATTCCTTCATTGGCTGAGTACGATACGTGGCGTACACACACCAATCATATGATTGATGTATTGCATGCCCTGTTCAAAAATGGTAGTATGAATATTTCTGACGTCGATCCCTTGGGATGGTTGGTGTGACCCACAGGTGCCAATGCATGTCAACTGTGTTTTCTTAATGTAACAACAGGTTTCACACAAACTAGACCTGATCCATGATTCCCACATTCTCATTCAGTCACCATGTATTCGGTGGGGAAATTGTGTCAGCAATGGTTGGGACACTCCACACTGTCGTCAGTGAAACAACACCTGTCCCTTTTGTCGAGTGACATCAATTTGGCTGATTTTGTTTTAGGTCCTAAATCACCTAGATCAAAACGATTTATTTATGAAGCATATAATGAATTATGGAAACTGTCGCAGATGGAAGCTGCGGTGCATCTGCGCCAAATTGAGCAGGCTAATTTGGAAAAAGTTCTTGCAGTGGTGGATAATACCATTAATACATTATCTTCCCGTATATACACCTTGGATAATATTGTTTCATCTGTTATTGATATTGTGCAGACTGATGTATCTGTGTTGTATCAGGGTCAAAATCAATTGCACTCTGTAATGCAATTTGCATGGACGTTACAAACACTCAAAGTGGGGAAAGTTCCATGGGATTATTTGAATGCTTCTGCACAGTTTTTACCATTTAATTTGACTGATAAACAGAAATGTATGTCCATGAAGGATGCAACTTACACACTGTTACATATAGAACAATTAGAACAGTTACCTTTTTCTGTAGCTGAGATGGAATCAGCTGTGTGGTTAATATGTCACTGCCCTTCTCACTATTTCAGTTTACATCTTGCATGAAACACTTCCCGGTTTGGCGCTTTGAGCCCCTGGGAAGTGCTTTCATCCATGAATTGTGGTCTTTGCCTTTCACCTACAGATGTCAGCATGCGGCTAAGGAGGTCTTCCTAACAGGGGAGGATTACGATCCCACAGTAGGACATTCCCTAGTTTGCAAACAAGTTAAATTGCATGGCGCCTGTAACGTGTCGGCACCCAATCTGGCTTGTTTTTTAAAAGGTACGCCCGTCCCAGCTATTACTCCCGCACTCATGTTGTTTTCAAATGGCAGTTATCTTATTTTGAATAAGCACGACTGCTGTGGCTTACGGGCCGGCATCCCGTATATAGTAACTGTTTCGCAACGTGTTACTTGTTGCAGCAACGTCCTCTTTCCACTCCCGCATGGGATTGTAGATAGTTTGCTTTGGCCTTCCATTCCAACTTTGAAAACAGATTTCAATAAACTAAGCAGACTCAAAGCGCTATTGTTTCAACAAGAAGTGGCTCTCACATCAGCGCGAGAGACCTTCGAATTGCAGATGGCGAGAACCACAAGTGAGGTACACTCGCTATTGAACAAAAATCTCCCACTCCATTTTGGAGAATTAATACACCAAATATTTAATGCGTCTGATACTGAAGGCCTTGCTTATTTTTTTTAACTTGTGGGATCCGGCCTTGTTTCCTCTTTTCAGACGATTTTTGGAATAATACCGGCCTTTATACATTCTATTTTTTCCAGCACCTTCGGAGGGTTTCTGTTGATCCTCTTACTGGCGTGCGGTGTGCTGGTGCTTTTGCTCCTGTTACTCAATGGCTGCCAATCTTGTGGTACTGCACAGACCTGGCCAATTGCAACTGTACCATGACCGAATGCAACAACTGTTTGGATGTTTGCCTTTGGCGACGCTTGGTGTGAGTTATGGACTTACTTTTCGCTTCGCCTACTTCACTTGCGTGCAACCTGTGTTCTATTGCCGACGGTGCCCTTTCTATTGGGCTTGGATATATGCCTTTCCAATGCATCCAGCACTGACCTGGATTATGATCTGTTAGTGGGTCCATTACTGGCCCATGACCAGGCCTGTTCCGGGGATGGCCGTTTGATGCGTGCGGCTGCACTTGGAGTGTTGGCAGGGTGGAATACTTGTGAGGCTGCACAGCGCCTCTTGCAACGGAGTTTCATCGAGTATCACGCAAGTTGCCCGGATATGCTCCTGGAGGCATTGGATTATGAGGAGCACGTGTGCTCATTCGAACTACTCAACTGGATGGCATCCCTCTTTACTACGAACGACAGGGATGACCTTTTGGAATGACTTGCATTCCACGGTTCACGTAATCTGATGAATTTTCTGGACTCGCCTTAAAATTATTTTAAACTACAATTTTGACACTTTTACGATTTGGCCTTTTTTCCAAGCTTTTTGATTCTGCTTACCGTTGCATTCTGTTTTCTCTATACACTACAAACTGCCCAAGGGGAGGGTGTCACGTGGCCGATAGGGACATTGTCGACATCGCTAAGTTAGCATGAGCCAAGCAACCACGATGCTGCTTTTGTGCACGTTACTACATGGCTTTGTTTTTGCAACACTCTGTTTATGCCTTTCACATG
Organism: Calotriton arnoldi; assembly: GCA_963921515.1. Taxonomy (NCBI): domain Eukaryota; kingdom Metazoa; phylum Chordata; class Amphibia; order Caudata; family Salamandridae; genus Calotriton; species Calotriton arnoldi. Next base: position 144,801 of record CAWUFW010004816.1, read on the forward strand.
AGAACCGTCTGCTTTGTTCATTCTCTGCCTGTTCCTGGAGTTTAGTCTGAACACTGTGAGCAAGGTCTATAAACAATGCCCCTTGTTATTCTGTTCCGGTCAGTCCCTAGCGCCTAGACAAAACATGCTAATGCAGCTGCTGCTGGAAACTCGTACTTTGAAATTATGGGGATGCATGTTTAGGTAACACACACTTGGAGAGGGACCTTTCCAGGGAGAGGAGCAATGTGGTTCCTATGATGATCTAGGCACTAAGGTATGGGGTCTGCTGACAAAGCCCAGAGATCTTCTATTATATAATAATACTTCTTCCTACCAAGGGGTGGGTGGGGAGGCCTTACAGTCCTTTATCCACTGTCTTTATATGATAACATCTCCCTTTATGATATATGGCCTTGCTGCAATGCTAACTGTATTAGTTTTATGCATTTTTCTGCTGGTTGTGGCTCGTATACTGCGTTTTAGAGCACGATAGTTAAAATTAAAATTTTAAACTATATTTGTGTTTCAGTCAGTTCTTATTGTGGACATGTGCGAGAGAGTGAGTGAAAAGGTGTGTCTTGTTACCACGATTCCTGAGAGATCCGGGAGTGTTGTGTTCTGGGGTGTCTAATCATTTGCTTCTTCATGAGTGTGTAGGAGAGCAAGTGAGACACTATAGCTAGCCGGTCCTGGGTTCGTGGGCACTAAGGTGGTGGGAAGGCTTAGCCCCTATACACCAAGGTCCCAAATTCCTGCGCATAGTTCTGTGTATGTGCAGAATCCTTGCAACAGCATGCTCAAGTCCAGGTTTCACTGCCTGGATTTATCAGGTGGAAGGCTACTGTATTCACCAGAAATGGTGTGCAAGATGATCATTTCATGTGCAATACTACATAACATATGTGTCAAAACAAATGTGCCCTGGGATGAAGAGGAACAGCCCCCTCACCAAATGGATGATGATGATGACGAATCAGAAGCAGAATTACGTGCCATACTCAACATTGCTGCAGGGATAAGACATCACACTCACATCGTCACTCAATTCTTCACATGATGTTGCTATTCAACATTTGTACAACTAAGCACTAATGTCTCAATAAAAAAAATACACATTAAAGATTTACCTTTGTGTACATTTTGTATAGAGGTCATACAATACAAATGCATAATATGTAAATTGCTCTCATGACATGTAACATCTCATGTCATGAATCATCAACATGATCTGTGTATGTAACACGTGTGTACCCATGGATTTGACTCACACATAGAACAACATGAAAATTAAGGTGTTGCATTACCATGTGTGTTCACCCCATTGCTACAGATAGGACATGTGCATTCATCAGGCTATCAACATCTACAGATGTGACTCACAGATTGGCATATGTGCACCGCCACATGCAATTGGCAAACTACATCAGTCTTCACCATTATGTCCACCTGCCTCAAGCAGTGAGTGTCAAAAATGTTCAGGAGAGGCATTCACATTAATATATTGCAGATGTCGCCACACTTAATGCCAATAGGCAATGTCATTACATCTGCAAAAGTGCATAGTATGCAACAATGTGATGTGTCACATCACAAACATGAACATCTCCCATGTGAAGTGTCAATACTGTGCACAACTGTCCCTGTGAACGATAAAGACACACTGCATGTTTCTGCATGGACATTTTCAGAGTAAAGCTGGGTCATGAATGATACAAAAGGGGATGATGGATGGAACGTTTGAGCCAATCAAACACTCACCCCCAGTCAACTGATCTGGGTTTAATCCATCATCATTCTTTAGCTCACTCCACCACCCCAGTTCAGACATGGCCATATGCAAATCAGTCTGACCCTGTGCCTCATGGGAACAGTCCAGCCCGAACTGCCAAGCCATGTCTTCCCTGGACCGGAAACAAGCATCCTAGGACCGGTTTCTGGCATTTCAGCCGTCATCAGCCAGGCTTGCTTGAATCCAGTGGCAAAGTGAGCAAGGGACCCACGTCTGGGCATACCCCGCCAACTTAGGGCGACCAAAGCGATACAAAAGGGGATGATGGATGGAACGTTTGAGCCAATCAAACACTCACCCTCAGTCAACTGATCTGGGTTTAATCCATCATCATTCTTTAGCTCACTCCACCACCCCAGTTCAGACATGGCCATATGCAAATCAGTCTGACCCTGTGCCTCATGGGAACAGTCCAGCCCGAACTGCCAAGCCATGTCTTCCCTGGACCGGAAACAAGCATCCTAGGACCGGTTTCTGGCATTTCAGCCGTCATCAGCCAGGCTTGCTTGAATCCAGTGGCAAAGTGAGCAAGGGACCCACGTCTGGGCATACCCCGCCAACTTAGGGCGACCAAAGCGATACAAAAGGGGATGATGGATGGAACGTTTGAGCCAATCAAACACTCACCCCCAGTCAACTGATCTGGGTTTAATCCATCATCATTCTTTAGCTCACTCCACCACCCCAGTTCAGACATGGCCATATGCAAATCAGTCTGACCCTGTGCCTCATGGGAACAGTCCAGCCCGAACTGCCAAGCCATGTCTTCCCTGGACCGGAAACAAGCATCCTAGGACCGGTTTCTGGCATTTCAGCCGTCATCAGCCAGGCTTGCTTGAATCCAGTGGCAAAGTGAGCAAGGGACCCACGTCTGGGCATACCCCGCCAACTTAGGGCGACCAAAGCGAAACAAAGGGGATGATGGATGGAACGTTTGAGCCAATCAAACACTCACCCCCAGTCAACTGATCTGGGTTTAATCCATCATCATTCTTTAGCTCACTCCACCACCCCAGTTCAGACATGGCCATATGCAAATCAGTCTGACCCTGTGCCTCATGGGAACAGTCCAGCCCGAACTGCCAAGCCATGTCTTCCCTGGACCGGAAACAAGCATCCTAGGACCGGTTTCTGGCATTTCAGCCGTCATCAGCCAGGCTTGCTTGATTGGCTCAAACGTTCCGTCCATCATCCCCTTTTGTATCGCTTTGTTCGCCCTAAGTTGGCGGGGGTATGCCCAGACGTGGGTCCCTTGCTCACTTTGCCACTGGATTCAAGCAAGCCTGGCTGATGACGGCTGGAATGCCAGAAACCGGTCCTAGGATGCTTGTTTCCGGTCCAGGGAAGACATGGCTTGGCAGTTCGGGCTGGACTGTTCCCATGAGGCACAGGGTCAGACTGATTTGCATATGGCCATGTCTGAACTGGGGTGGTGGAGTGAGCTAAAGAATGATGATGGATTAAACCCAGATCAGTTGACTGGGGGTGAGTGTTTGATTGGCTCAAACGTTCCGTCCATCATCCCCTTTGTATCGCTTGTTCGCCCCTAAGTTGGCGGGGTATGCCCAGACGTGGGTCCCTTGCTCACTTTGCCACTGGATTCAAGCAAGCCTGGCTGATGACGGCTGGAATGCCAGAAACCGGTCCTAGGATGCTTGTTTCCGGTCCAGGGAAGACATGGCTTGGCAGTTCGGGCTGGACTGTTCCCATGAGGCACAGGGTCAGACTGATTTGCATATGGCCATGTCTGAACTGGGGTGGTGGAGTGAGCTAAAGAATGATGATGGATTAAACCCAGATCAGTTGACTGGGGGTGAGTGTTTGATTGGCTCAAACGTTCCGTCCATCATCCCCTTTGTATCGCTTTGTTCGCCCTAAGTTGGCGGGGTATGCCCAGACGTGGTCCCTTGCTCACTTTGCCACTGGATTCAAGCAAGCCTGGCTGATGACGGCTGGAATGCCAGAAGCCGGTCCTAGGATGCTTGTTTCCGGTCCAGGAAGACATGGCTTGGCAGTTCGGGCTGGACTGTTCCCATGAGGCACAGGGTCAGACTGATTTGCATATGGCCATGTCTGAACTGGGGTGGTGGAGTGAGCTAAAGAATGATGATGGATTAAACCCAGATCAGTTGACTGGGGTGAGTGTTTGATTGGCTCAAACGCTCCGTCCATCATCCCCTTTGTATCGCTTTGTTCGCCCTAAGTTGGCGGGGGTATGCCCAGACGTGGGTCCCTTGCTCACTTTGCCACTGGATTCAAGCAAGCCTGGCTGATGACGGCTGGAATGCCAGAAACCGGTCCTAGGATGCTTGTTTCCGGTCCAGGGAAGACATGGCTTGGCAGTTCGTGCTGGACTGTTCCCATGAGGCACAGGGTCAGACTGATTTGCATATGGCCATGTCTGAACTGGGGTGGTGGAGTGAGCTAAAGAATGATGATGGATTAAACCCAGATCAGTTGACTGGGGGTGAGTGTTTGATTGGCTCAAACGTTCCGTCCATCATCCCCTTTGTATCGCTTGTTCGCCCTAAGTTGGCGGGGGTATGCCCAGACGTGGGTCCCTTGCTCACTTTGCCACTGGATTCAAGCAAGCCTGGCTGATGACGGCTGGAATGCCAGAAACCGGTCCTAGGATGCTTGTTTCCGGTCCAGGGAAGACATGGCTTGGCAGTTCGTGCTGGACTGTTCCCATGAGGCACAGGGTCAGACTGATTTGCATATGGCCATGTCTGAACTGGGGTGGTGGAGTGAGCTAAAGAATGATGATGGATTAAACCCAGATCAGTTGACTGGGGGTGAGTGTTTGATTGGCTCAAACGTTCCGTCCATCATCCCCTTTTGGGTCATGAATGAGGCACAGACATTTAAAATATTCACAAACACATGTTCTTCTGTGTGTTGGACTCTGTGCATGCGCACAAACTGCTGGCATTCGTTGGCAGAAGCACACCTGCACCATGGTGCAAGGATGGCTGGGTGGTGTGGATGACATGCATCGCTGCAGAAAGGGGCACCTTCATTCTGGAAAACAACACATTTAGGCAGATAACCCCTTATAAAATGTGATGTGTGAAGCAGCACATATCGAAAGAGGGAAAATGTATGTGTCCCAAAAATAAATGTCACCTCATTGTGGCTTGTGACATCAACGCAGGCGTTGTGTACCAGTTGAATGCAGAGATGCATGTATCATTGCACATAAATGTTGAAATGCAACAGTGGACATGTGTGTTGTATGCAAAAGCCACACCAACACCCATGTCCCCCCAACATGCAAACTTTTGCGTGAGAGGTGGGATTTGGCACAGGCATTTGTGAAGACTCACAGGGAGCCTGGCTGTGACATGGTAAGAATTGCCCTGCAGGTAGTGCTGATGATGCGTGATGCAACGTTATACACCTGCTGTGCAAGTTGACCGTAAAAGTACCACAAACATCCCAGCAATTCAATTTCCCAATAAATGTGGACCCATATCCCATGATGTACATGAAGGTCTGAAACACAAATGACCACAAGACTGCAAAAAACATGCATTTTGTTGATAAAAAAACATACATGTGAATTATGTGACGCATCACTTGCACAATACCACACATCTCCACCTCTACATACCTAAATCAGGGTTGAGTCACTCCAACACACAAAACATGTCGCATCTTCACAAAAAATGATGCAAAATTAAAAACGGGTAGCATCTTTGTGAATATTGATGCAAAATTATAAACGTGTCGCATTTCATGTACAGATGCCTGTTACCGCATGAAGCCTAACGCAACAAAGCTGAAAACCACACAACACAGAGAAACGTCACGCAGGGAGATGTGAACTGTAAATGGCAATTGAGTCTAAATCACGATGCATCGTCTGAAGTATGACGCAAACGTCAAAACGTGTCGCATCCATGCACAAAATGATGCAATGACTCAGCCAAGGTAAAAACCACGAAGTACACAGTTACTTTCTCTTTCACTTACTATTCATAGGAGTGTGCTTGGTGGAGGAGGCTGTTGTTGAGTGCTGTGCCAGTTCTTTGACTTCGTACTGTGTTTTAACTGTTTTTGTGTACTTTTAACATTTGTTTGTCTGTGAATTGTCAATTTAAAGTCTGTCTGTTGTGTAATTGTTGTTTTTTGTGGTGTGAGTGTCCATTTGGGGCAAATAGGTGTAGGTTAGTCATAAGGGTGGTATTTCTATTTCCTTACGAAAAGTTTAATTTATTTAACTGTAAGTTTCATTTTAAATTTAAGAAGTTTCATTTAACATGTCTGGCAAGTCAAAAAACCTGTCTAACAGACAGTTTGGGGGCCTCTTGTGGCTCATTTTTCATTTCCTGCCCTGTATGATCAGCACAGGGGGCAGGTTGAGCAAGGGCTACTCCCCATCTGAACAGCAGCAGAGGTGGGCCAAGGTCCAGCACCACATGGCCCGCATATTTGACGTGGAACGGACAGTACACCAACTGAAACACCGCTGGCAGGATCTCGTCAGCAGAGAGGGAGACTTGCTGGACCATCTTGGACTGGAAGTTGGTGGCCCACTTGGTAAGTCAATATCTAGGAAAACAAATGTTGTTTATTAAGAGGTCTACAGCAATGCCATACATTGCTCCGTCCATAATTAAATGAGAAACAGTGGTGGCGCAATGGTCTCTGAGACAATACATCTGGAAATTAAATGCTATTTTCGCATGTTTAACGATAATTAAAAGTTTAATGGTATCTTTGCACATTCACAAGCACATTCACAAGCACACAGGGCCGAGGGTGGAACACTTTGTGTGAAGCAACATAAAAACATCTTGTGTCAACATGTCACCAGTGATGTGTGAAGATAGCATGTGTGGCATTTACTGCCCATGTAAATACGGCACATATGTGTCTGGCACTTTTACATTACAGCCCTGTTCCATAGGTGTTGCTGTGTGTGTTCCCACTCCACACCCATGGACCATCACACATTTCCATTAGTTTTTTAAATGCAACATAATGTAAAGGCATTGCACTGCATGCCTCCCCGTGGGTGTCATATTTAAGCACTATAGTGAAAAAATTACTCTTTTCTCATTTGTCAGAATGACTTATGATGCATGATGCTGCAAACATGTAGATAGTCAAACAACTATGGTGACTTATGTGCAAGAATGTGTCCATTTGTGCATTTACACAATCATCTTCGTGATGCAGAAATCCTTGCATCATTGTGCAAGTGTGCCTGCGTCAGGGCATGTATGATGATTCAGTCCCAGCACAGGCTAGATCCCAGGATGCAACACATCATTGTTTAACTCTCAGAAGACGGTGCTGTGGAAGTGTCCCAGCATTGGCACATTCAAAGTGCCAGTGGCGTAACGTTGCTGACTTCATTGTAAAAGAGTTACATGGTCTGTAAATTACATCCATGTGTTATGACAATGTTTTGTGCCCAATGCATACACTGTATATATGTCCGGCATTCACAGCTCATTGTACATCTGTTCATGTTTCATAGGTGGACCCCAGCCATATACGCAAGGGGAGGTTGACACGTTTGAGGACCCCAACGCTACCAGTGAGTAACATTTTGCAATGATAGTGATGTTGATGATGGGTGAGGTGGAAAAATTGTATATGTCTGTGCCTACCAATAAATAGTTCACAAGATCCAACTGCTGTATCCACTTGGCGTACGCTATTCAAGTTCAACTAACATGAGGCACCGCATTGCGCATGGTGTACTGCGTGAAGACATGCCTGGCCCTATTAAATCCCATGATTGTGTCAGACATGCCTTCATGCAGTCCGCAATGCACAATGCAGTGACTATTGTCAATTTGACTGGAGTAGCAGTAGCCAAGTGGGGACAGCCGCATTGGAGGTATGATGTTTGGAGAGGAAGGTAGTCTAACAACAATCTGCACTATGCGGGAGTGGTGGGGGTGTGTCCAGTTGTTTAAGGGGAGGGTGGGCAGGGGTTGCAGTGTGGGTGCAATGTCTGATTCAGCTGGGCCAGGGGAGTCCATGGATTTTAATGCAATTTTGCTGAATGTACATGTAATACCCCGGAGTTCAACAAAGCAAAATATGCCCAGGCTAAGTGGGCATCATTGACATCATTTCAAAAATATTTCTTCAACATAACATGTGAGCAGTTTAGAAATCAAACCATAAGATTTGGGACATCCATCAAATTTAAGATGTTTGGTAATTAAACATTGGATCAATCAGGCACTTTCAATATCCGTAAAGATACTGTTCCAATTAGTATGTTATGTTATGTTATGAGATTTATAGAGCGCATGGCTATCCCGGCAAAGGGACGTCCCAGCGCTAATTTCCAGAGGTGAGGATGCAAGAGGAGCTACTGATCATTGAAAAAGCCAGGTCTTCACTGCCCTTCTAAAAGACAGGAGGTTAGGAATGTTTCTGATAGAAAGTGGCAGAGAGTTCCAAAGAGTAGATGCAAGCACCTAGAATGAGCGTCCTCCTGCTCTGGATCTGCGGACCCGCGGCACCCGTGTCAGATGTAGGTCGGCAGAGCGAAGAACACGGGTCGGAATGTAAGACAGACACACGTTGCTCAGAATCGCCGGACCTAAGCCTGCAAGAATTTTGTGTATAATGCAAAGCGCTTTGAACTAAATTCTTTGCTCTAAAGGCAACCAGTGAAGGCGGCGCAGCAGACCAGAGACTGAACTATACCTAGGCAGGGCAAACAGTGTTTGGGCTGCTGCGTTCATGGTGCGCTGTAGCCTATTGATCATGGATTTATTTGAGTGAAAGCAACAGACTATTGCAGTAGTCTAAATGCAGGATATACAGGGTGTGTAAGACTGGGATTCACGCTCCCGTTATAGAGAACCAATATGTTGACGGTACGCGCCTCACAAATGGCTACACCCAAAAGCCATTAGAAGAGAGGTAATTTCAAGTATTTGGTGGAGGTTTGTACCCCTTAATCATGATATGATTATTGGCAAATATAACCAAGAGTTGTGTTGCGTTAGACAATAGTTGTTACTTCTTTATTGTCTTAGGTGAACATAGCAGTGCTGCAAAGAACAACAACAGCCGACACGTGTTTTGCCCGGTGGCCGGTTGGCCGAGGGCTTCTTCAAGGCTGATAAGTAAGAGAACCCACAAGCATAAGTGGTACATACAACAAGAGTGCATAATATGCAAAATAGAGCCAACCCCAACCAGTGGATTTGCAAAAATTCAAAATGATGTGAGTGAAATCATGGGATTGAGATAATGTCAAGATAGGAGAACAGAGACGGATTGAAGAGAAGAGGACGAAGAATGAAAAGGAAAGGAAGGAAAAACAAGGAAAAACAAGGAGAGAACATATGTTAGAGTTTGAAATGAAAGAACACCTGCATGGCATCATAAAATATATAATCATCAACTTGCAATTGTACAAAGTAACAACGTCAAATCATTATTCCCAGAGAGTTTAGCATATGAGTCTAGGGAGAGAGACACACACAAAATTGCACATAAGTCCATGCTCTGTAAAGCAACAAAATGTTTTTACATAGGTCAGCATGTATAGTGACTATTCATTACTTGTAGGTACCAGGAGACATATGCACCCTTCCCAAAAAGAATATACATCTTTATCTTACTTCACGTTATAATGTGGTAGTAAATACCAGTTGCTTACCAAGATTCTTCCAAAGCGTTCCTGCAAACTGGAATTAAAAGAGGTGGGATGTCAGGAGAAGTAAACCAAAAACATAACGAAAAAAGAACAAAAAAGGAAGCGAAAGGAAAGACCAAGGAGGCCTCATGGATATTGCTTGAGGTAAGGAGACAATCAGTGTCATTAATGCTTATGTCTCAATGTCACAATAAGATAATAATGCCAAGGGTGTAGCATTGAAGGGCCGGTCCTAATTTGACCGAACGGTATCAAAGTTAGAAGTGCGTCTTAAAAGGTAGCCCCCGTATTCACTGGTGTAATGATGCCGTCAATTAACATGAAGGGGGGCAGCGCGCATGTTATCTGCCTGCCATGGCACCTTAATTAAGTTCAAAGATGTAGCGAAGATCCGCGCGGGGTTAAGGAAATAACCTCATGGCATAGGGTCGAAAGATATAAACAACATGTACGATAATTCCCTGCAAGCAGCTCGACATATCGATAAATGGCTGCCTTTCAAGTTACAGACAAGCAAAAATGGGGAAGAGCTAGCGCTATGGTTATAGTTGCCAATAAGCATATCATGATTAAGGGGTACAAACCTCCACCAAATACTTGAAATATTGCAGTAGTCTAGCCTGGCCAAAACCATAGCTTGGACGACCAGCTGGCGAGTGTGGGGGTCAAACAGACCCAGTATGGGTTTGAGACCACGCAGTAAGCCGAAGCAGGTCCCTGCCACGGATTTGGCGTGGTCCTCAAAGGAAAGGGCATTGTCAACCCGAATGCTGAGGTTTTTTACAACGGCTATTGGCACAGGAGGGGTGCCGAGCTTCAGCGGCCACCACTTGTCGCCCCAGAGATGAGAGTCTCTACCTAGTAGGAGGATCTCAGATTTTGATGAATTCAGCTGTAGAGAATTCACCTCCATCCAGACTGCTATGGCGGTCAGATCCTCCTGAATGTTGGTGGTGTCCAGGCAAGGGTCCTTGGTAAAGGATAATACCAACTGCGTGTCCTCCGCATATGACACCAGAGAAATATTACAGGCTTTGGCCAGAACAGCCAACGGCCGAATATAGACATTGAACAGTGTCCGACTCAATGCCGATCCCTGAGGGATGCCACAGAGTAATGAGTGTGTCTGAGAGCGGAAGAGAGGGGCAATAACCTGAAAAGACCTATTGGACAGGAAAGATGTGAACCAGGCGAGGGCTTTGCCAGTGATACCGATCTCCTGCAACCGGAGGAGCAGGATGTTATGCGAGACCGTATCAAAGGCGGCACTAAGATCTAGCAGGATAAGGGCCGACATACTGCCCTCATCCATGGATGCTCTAAGTTGCTCCGTATGCAAATGAGGTATAGGATTGTCAATCTGCCTTGTGTCATTTTATGATGTGACCATTGTGCAGTGTTAAGGACAAGATTTGATAGTGTCATGACGCAATTGATACACATTTTGTACTCAAGAAATGCCTTCTGAGTCCTGACTGTGTGAGATTGAATTTGCTCCTCACAAATGTTTTCTTGGGGCATGAACATGAGGCCTAAGTAGCTGTCAACAAAAAATGTTTCCACAGAGGATCAGTGTGTGTACACTATGCACAAGTCAGGATTGTATTAAAAATGTGATGTGTTGTTGAGTTAACAACGTACCCAATATCCCGGATTTTGGTTTCCAGGTAGGGGCATGTATCCCTACATCATCAGCCCATGTGTAGGTCACCCTGCTAGTACTACATGGCATGCTGCATGTCAGTCAAAATAAGTAGTGGCAATCATTAGATGTGGCATCATTGTTGCACCACAGAGCACATCTCTGCTTCTTTCAAAGGCAGTTGCAACGCTAGTGCATAACTCTGTAAAGGTGTAAAATAGACGTACATGCAGGTCAAGTGGCTTGCAAACTTAAAAATTCTAATCAACACGCTGTGTCACTGTCCGATCACAAAAGTAGTTTCAGCTCATGGATCACATGACTATATGAATGTCACCAGGTGAGCCATATAACGTAAATTTTGAGAAAACTTAACTGAGACCATGATGTAGGTTTACTGGTTTATCATGGCTCTGAGTGCTGTTATCTATTGTTTTCATGACAACCTAGGATTTTCATTGAATCGTGAGGTTTAGCTGATAGCACAGTATGTGATGCACAACCTTTGCAGTGTGGTGTTGCTGTGTGTGGCCCACACAGTGATCAGATGAATGGCCCAAGTGTTAGAGTCAGCATCTCAAATGTACGCTTGCATTGTCTATCTACATTTGTCAGTTATGTACACATTGACTGACACATGTGTACTTCTTTTCCAAAAGATAACATGACTGCTGAGGAGGAACGCAATTTCCGTATTAGGAAGACAAGGTACTCACACATCTGTGAGGTGGCAAAGGGCTTCCGCTGGATGTCTCACCTATATGAGAAGCAAAAGGCAGCCAAAACATAGATTGCAAATGTACCTGGCAAAAAAAATCAAATGGCAATGGAAAGGCGTCCTCCAAGGACATGGACAATGGAGGTGATGATGCTTCACAGGCTGGACCGTCTCAGTCACCAACACCAGCCCCAGGCCCCGGACCGGCTATGCCCTCACGTGCTGGACAGCCTTACATCCAGGGGATGTCCACATAAGATGTGGATTAATTTAAGCTCAAAATATGTGGCCTAGAACTTCAGATGGCTACAATGTTGCAGAAGATGGACTACCTGCAGCAGTGTGTGGACACTATCATGGCACAATTATAGTGGCCATTTTGTATATATGTTTATTAGTTCTGTTATTATCATATTTAGGCTTAGTCATAGTGTAAGTGTAGCATAGTTAGATTAGGCAGTGTTAGGTAGGGTAGTTAGTTTTTTTACATGTACATAGGTTTGAATTTTAATAAGATTGTCTTTTTTCTATACTTCTGGGTCGGTGGGTGATGTACTGTTTTAATGCTTTTTTCATACTAACACAAAAAAAAATGTATGTGTGTTTTACAACTCTTTATCTTAGTTTATGTATAGAATAAGTATGTGTATGTCCATTGTGCATTGGTGTGTTAAGGGTGGGTGGGGACTGATGTTTTAGTTGTCTAACGTGGTACATGTTTAACTTAGGATAAGCTAAGTTAAGTAAGGTAGGTTAGTCATAGTTAGGATTGATAGATTTTTAGATAGAGTTTTGGCTTTTAAGATTATTTAGGATAAGTTATTTACATAGATTCATAGAGACTTTTATTAGATTTTTTATTGTTAATAAATTTTAGAAGTTTTCAAATTTGGAACTTGTTGCTTGATGGTCAGCATTTCATTATTTTAATGTTTGAGTCATTAGACACATGGAATGTAATCTGGTTTTAGTGTTTGAGTGATTAGGCATAGCAAAATGTAGCATGAAGAACCTTCATGTTAATGTGTTTTGGATATGGTATTTCAACACTTGAGACTCAACAGTTTGTGCAGACACTCTTGTGGCTTGACATACATAGGACTATGATTTTTCAAATGGTATGCAGAGAACACTTGTATGTCTATGTAACAAGACTCTGTGTCAACTATCTTTAGTGATGATATATTTGGGTACATAGTCGTTGTTTCTTACACATATGGACAGGACGTACACCCTACACATTGTCCGTGTAGGTGTTGTTAGAATATTTCATGTTCATGGACAACTAGTTGTTTGTTACAAGTAGGAAATTCATACCACTGCCCACCAAAATGTCTGTATACAGGACAACTTGAGTGGCATTGATGGTGTATGGAGTACACAGGTACAACTTTGCACACATCTTGGTTACTGGTATGACTATTTTCACTTGCTGTGGACATGTTGATGAGTTTACAAAGCATCATTTATGTTTTTATATTGCAATATTTGTACATGGATTGCAATATTAACATTGTAATACTTACCAGACACAGATTGAGTCCTTACACACTCTTTCACGGGTGCTCAGATTAATTTACACACCACAATTGTAACGACATGGGGAAATTGGTCAAACATAAACAAAGAGACATTGCTCTTGTCACACAAGTTGGTATGCTGCACTCATGTTTACAGGGGTGTGAGGAGTGAAATAACAAGTTATGTAAAGTTTATCTTGTGAGGTAGACATTGTAACTGGCACAATGTTTTGAACTTCACACATGAGGACAAACATGATGGAGGGGCACAGGTGTAACCTGTATGGAGAGTAGATTGTCTCTTAGTGATAAGTGGCAACACTGGAGCGAAAGTTCTCTTTGTACACGACACCTGTGACACTGTGTGATGTCAGTGTCCTGTCTTGCGCTTAAATTGTGTTGCAGTTAAGTCATCTTCATTTGAAGATTCTGCTTGTTGCTCAGTGGGCTCGGTATTTGCAGGCTGTGTGTGAGGAATGTGTCCAACAGCAGTGGCAGAGGAGATTTCCCTGTGACAAGATGTTGGGCATTAGCGCATTGATCAATATTTGCTGGTTTTTTATGACAGCCAATAAATCCCTGTGATAGCCAGACATTGTTGCGAGGTAAGTGTCCTGCTTTTGCTGCATGTCACATAGGATTTCATAAATATTTTCAAGATGTTTTGCCACCTCCCTGCTGCCACTTTGTGTTGGCATTTGTTCATGCCTCAGACTCATTACACCAGATATGCTTGCTAATGATTGTATGAGGCCAGGGGTTGGATTGTTGATGGATTGTTCCTGATCCAGGTTGACAGGTTCAGAGTTCAGGCTCTTGAGGATGGCCTGCAGTGTAACGCCCACACTGTCCACAGCCACGTGAACCTCTCTGAGAAGGTCACGCTGTAGTCCAACAGCTGTTCTTTGGAACTGTAGCTGCGTATCCTCAAAGTCAGGGGGTGGATGTGTTGTGACCGAGGCAGTGTTGGAACTTGTTTGAGTTTCTTCAGCAACTCTCTTCCATGTTCTCTTTATGAGCCATTTGTTAAAAGGTTGGTTCCTGCAAACAACAGGCTTAGGCTCAAGTGGTGTTCTATGGCAGATTCAGAGGTGGCCCTGGGTAAAGTGTTTAAGATCATGACTGCAGGTCTGGATGCTGTAGTCTCTGCAATAGAGATTCCAGTTGAATTAGATCAGTTCTCTAGCTTGGGTGCAATCCATAATTGTATGTTTTTATCACTTAGGGACATGTTTGTGGTAGAGTCCCAATCTATCCCCAAGAGGAAGAAAGAAGCCCGTTGGTATTCAAAATCTTGTCGGTTAGCTAGTTGTGCCCTATCCCATGCAAATATGTCTGGGTCTAGAGCTGACATCAGGATGACAAGGATTTTGTTCAAGGGTTCGATCTCTAATGCAAAAAAAAGAATGGGAGCGGTCTAACTGGGTGTCCATGTTGATTGGCATTAATAGCAAGGACTATCGGACCTTCTGGCGCATTGTTGCCAACAAAGAATATGGTGGCTAGGCTCCCTTGGATAGTAACATCTCTGCCTCTGCGTGGGTATATCATTTTTCACAGTTATACTTGGGAGTTGAGGCACAAGGATCACATCAGTCTGTCCCAAATGCCCTAGCACCTAGTGAGCTGAGTCTTACTCCAACTCCTGGTGTTGTAAAAAGAATCTAGCATTGAGCCAGTATTGCAAGTAGTTCTCAGTGTTTTTGATATTGAAATCTCAAGAGCTATGAATCAGATTATATCCAACAAAGCCCCGGGGTTAGACTAGGTACCTGGCAATCTTTTTAAGTCTCACAGGGAAGTTCAGTGTCCTTATTTTTTCAGTGTATTTTAGTGCCATAATATATGGTGCACCTCTGCCCCCCACTTGAGCAGGGGCTGAAATTATCCCAATTATTAAAAAGGGTTCCAGGTCCCTGTATTCAAATTATAGGCTGATCAGCCTTTTTGGCAGCACACAGAAGCTGTTTAGTGGGGTTATTCTGAATTGGTTGAGTGAGTAGATATCCAACTGCAATAATTTAACTCCTTTTTTTAGGCTGGTTTTGGGGACAGTGTAGGAACCATGGATCAGGTGTTCCCCCTACAATTATTATATTGGAAATATTCGGTTTTGGGTGGAGGCAGACTGTATGTCATTTTTGTGGACCTTTGGTCTGCCTTTGACCTAGTCCCTAGGGATTTGCTGTGGAAGACCTTGAAGAAGATGAGGGTGCCATGGTACCTTCTAGAAATCCTCAGCAGATTATACCTGAATAATTATGCTCAGGACAGGTGTGAACTGCAGGGCGAACTGAAAGACCCCCTTCTGGTTTGCCGAGGAGTTAGGCAGGGGTGCGTGTTAGCTCCAAATCTTTTTCTTTTATATATCAATGATTTGGTATTGGAATTGGAGCAATGTGAGGGAGATGCCCCATGGCTTGTCAGGGCTAAGATCCCAGCTCAACTGTTTGCAGACAATACCCTATTGTTATCAAAATCCCCTATAGGTAATCAGAATATTTTGGATTGCTTCGGGTCCTTCTATAGGCAGCAAGGGCTTGAGAACAACCTCAACAAGATTAAGTTTATGGTTTTTAACCCCTGTCCAACCACTTATGCCAATACAATGATTAGTGGATCTGTTGGACTTGTCCCTTTTTGGCTAAAGTTCCCTAAACTTTTTGCTTTCCCCCTAGACCTTTTTTCTGACATGGTGTTGCCAACTTAGATGCTTTGGGTACTTTGCCACTGCTGATCAGTGTCAAAGTGCAAGTGCTCCCTGTGTAAAGTGTAATGGTAATTGGTTGTCCATGATTGGTATGTTTGCCTTACTAGTAAAGTCCCTAGTAAAGTGCACTATGTGTGCCAGGGCTGGTAATGCAAACGCTACTAGTGGGCCTGCAGCACTAATTGTGCCACCCACACAAGTAGCCTTAAAGAGAGAACTCAGGCCTGCCACTGCAGTGCCTGCGCGCAGTTTGTTAAACTGCCATGTTGTTCTGACAAGTGCACCCACTTGCCGGACCTTACCCTTCTCTTTCTATGCACATCAGACACCCCTATGGTAGGCCCAAGGTACCCCCGGGGCAGGGTGCAGTGTATATGAAAGGTAGGACATGTACTGAGGTGTGTACCATGTCCTGACAGTGAAATACTCTCCATTTCGTTTTTCACTGTTGAAAGGCCATCTTGCCCATAGGACAGAAAGGGAGAGGCTGTGTAATATGTTTCCAGCCTATCTTCCCAAAGGCTTAAGATGGAGAGGTGAAGTTTAGTGTGCCTGATCTCACAATTTAATAACACATCTTTTTGTGAAGGTGGTTTTTGAATTGCGTGTTTAGAAACCACTCTTTTAGAAGTGGCTGGGTTTTTGTGCTCTAACATTTCTGTGTGTCTCTGCCTGCTTGTGGATTGACTGTCTGGATCTGAAAGTGATAGGATCTGGGGAATGTCTTGACCCAGGGGAGGAGGTGAGACAGCAACAGGCTGACCTGCATCTGGAGTGTAGGGGGGAGGAGTAGCCCCTGGAGGTGAAGAGGCCTGGGCTGCAGCCATAAACCAATGGCTCCGTCCCCTGCTGAGTGATTGAGGATCCAGACCCCCACTATCAAAGGAATAAGGTGTCACTGGCAGTGAGACACCCAGAACTGGTTTAGACAGGGGTCAGTGCCCCCCTGAACACAAAGACTTCCAAGACATTTAGGGGTATAACTATGAGAGCTGAAACCCCTGGACTTTGGAATGGAATTGGATTGTTCAAGACTGAACAAGACTGAAGCTACTTCGTGGTCAGGAGGAACCTCTGCCAAGGAAGAAACAGCTGAATAGACTGAAGGAAAGGACTGACCCTTGCTGTGTGTTCTGGGGCTGGCCTGCAGTTTGCTGCTTTAACCAAGGAGAGGCTAAAGGGACTTTGCTGTGTGCTGTGTCCCCCCTGCTTGAAAGGACTTTGCTGTGCTGTGTCCTGAAGTAACTTAACCCCAAGGGCCAAAAGAGAGCTGGCTACCTGTTGTGGAAACTCAGGAACACAAAGGTTTCCAGAAGTGTCTCAGCGACGCTGTGTGCGTGTGCTTTTTGCAGCCTGAGACCTTCGTAAGAAGTGCCCTGTGATCGTGGGTACCTGGAGTCCAAGCGAGTCTCAGCGACGCTGTGTGCGTGTGCTTTTTGCAGTCTGAGCCCTTCGTGAGGATTGTCCTGTGATCGTGTGCACCCGGAGTCCGAGTGAGTCTCAGCAACGCTGTGTGCTTCGTGCAGCCTGAGACCTTCGTGAGGATTGCCCTGTGACCGTGCACACCAGAAGTTCAAGTGAGTCTCAGCGACGCTGTGTGTGTGTGTGCTTTTTGCAGCCTGAGACCCGTGGAAGATTTGCCCTGTGATCGGGGGCACCAGAAGTTCAAGTGAGTCTCAGCGATGCTGTGTGCGTGTGCTTTTTGCAGCCTGAGACCCGCGGAAGATTTGCCCTGTGATCATGGGCACCAGAAGTTCAAGTGAGTCTCAGCGACGCTGTGTGCGTGTGCTTCATGCAGCCTGAGACCTTCGTGAGGATTGCCCTGTGATCGTGTGCGACAGGAGATCAAGGGAGTCTCAGCGACGCTATGTGCTTCGTGCAGCCTGAGACGTTCGTGAGGATTGCCCTGTGACCGTGCACACCCGAGGCTCAAGGGAGTCTCAGCGACTCTGTGTCCGTGTGCCCTGTTGCAGCCTGAGATCTTCGTTATCGTCATTGGCCCGGAATCAACCAAGACGCATCGGAGGCCCAAGTCACGAGAGGTGGAGAGGAGAGCGAGTCGCACCCCCCAGGTTACGTGTGTCGGCGCCTGGGGTGGGGTGCGGGCTCGGAGAGAGACGCTCTCGGCCTCTCCCCTTCTGGTAGCGCGAGCCTCTGTTCCAGCTCGTATCGCGTCCCGTACGTGCCAAGGAGTGGCAGTACCATGGCCGGAGTGTGGAGCTGTACTTTGGTTTACACCAGATCCGTGTTGGGGGCATATGTTGGCGGAAGCTGACCGTGAGTCAGCACGCGTGGCAGAGAGACCATCTAAAGCACCGTGATCTGTGCCGGAGTGCCGTGCGCATTGCATTGTTTCTGCATTACAAACTACCTGATTGTTACATTGCGCATTGCATTGTGTTTGCATAACGAACTGCCTGATTGTTGCATTACACATCGCATTAGTTTGCATCACGAACTGCCTGATTGATGCATTACGCATTTACATTAGTTTGCATTACGAACTGCCTGATTATTGCATTACGCATTGCATTATCTTGCATAACGAACTACCTGATTGTTGCATTATGCATTGCATTATTTTGGTATTACGATCTGCTGGATTGTTGCATAACGAGCTGCATTATTGTTACATTGCAAAGTGCCTGATTCTTGCATTACGAACTGCATAGCATTGCATTAGGATTGCATTGGATCATCTAGAATTGCTCATTAATACCGTCATAACCTACAAGGGCTTGCTGGCCTAATAACCAGCAAGGTGAATTATTACAAGTTCGCATATGTTGGATTTTTGTCGTGTGGTCTCATCGTATATCTGTTTATATAAACTTATACTTGTTTTTATATGAAACTCGTGTGGAGTCCTTTTGTGGTGTCATCATTGGGTCACTGGGAGCGTGATTGCAAATACTTTACACATTTGCCTTGAAGATAAGCCTGGCTGCTCGTGCCAAGCTACCGAGGGGGTGAGCGGGGGCTATCTGAGAAGGTGTCCTTCCTTTCCCTGATGTGGAAGCGAGGGTCCCTACTTGGCCTAAGGTACCTACCTCAGCCAGCCAGGGATCCGGGTTCTAACAGGATCGAACCTGGAAATAGTCCAGGTGTTCGGTACCCGGGGGTTACGCTCACAGAGAGTTTTGATTGGACGTCCTACATCCAGATGCATGCCCTTAAGCTAGAGCAGCTCTGTGGGGGTATTTTGAGGGTGCGCTGAGCCACTTCTTTCCATCCAGTGACTCCCACTCTTGAGATTTGCAAAAGTCAGGCATTAGGGACCACCCTGTATGTGGGAGCACTTTGGGGTTTCCTTGATTCCCATTCACTAGAAATAATGGAAAATCACTTTGCAAGGAATCTTTGTGGTTTGCTAGGCACATCCTCCTTGCCCCTTTACGTCTTGACAATGGTCTCAAACAAATTAATGATGTAGTGGGTCTGAGCCCACTTTGTATTGGGGAAGGTTGTGGGTCACCCCTGACCTCTCCCCTTTTCGCATTGCTGTTGAAGATGTTATGAGGCAACCTGGGGCATGTCAAATTCCCTGGCTTCAGTCTATGAAGTTTTGTCTGGGTCGGATTGGGTTTTGTAACTTGTGGTCATTCCCTGGTGATGCTGGGTTAGTCTCCAAATCTGAGTTAAAATTTCCTTACTGGCATTATATTGACAAACAAGCCTTATGTTCTGTAAGGGCAGGATCACTTACTGATTCCTTTTTAGGTTTTAAAATTAACTACTGTATGAAAACATATCTGGATGAGATCGAACCTCCACTGGCAAAGACCCCATATGTTAATTCGGCTTAGGAACTCTTGCCCTATGCATTTTTACAGTCAAATGGAACCACTATTTAAGTGATGATGATAGCTCCTTACTATTTTGCCCTCTGGTTGAGGAAACGACTGAGCATGTCATATTTTTTCACCCAGGTTACCAAGTAATTGGAAACAAGTGGATTTCACCAGTTTTTCATAACCTGGGGATCAGGAATTTTAGGATTGCATTTAGGATTTTCAGAAGGAACACCAGTAAATGTACTGTGTTTCCTGTTTTCCAATTTCTGATGCATGTGTGGAGGTACAGACAGAAACAGCTATCTAGCGAGTGGATGCTTTTGTTTTTAAGTTTTAATGAACTTAGTGTTTTTAAGATTTTATTGATTTTAATCTGCATGTTGTATTTCATGTATATTTGATTGTGGGCAGTATGAAATAGTGTAAGTATAGTGCTTTGGTAGCATTTGGCTGGATTAAGTTATGAATTGGAATGCTGTGTAAATTGTTTTATTGTTTTATTTATTGTATCATGTTCTTATTTATTCTTTTATGGGTATGGACTAAAATAAAGATTTATTGACAGATTGATTGTTTGGGGAATAATATGTTGTATTACACTTTATTCATACGGGATGTTTAGAAAGGGAAATCCTTATCAAATGGACGAGCGGTTTATCATCAATAAAACATTACAAAAATTGCTTATTTACAGCAGCAGTACATAATATTTTTGGAATTCCAAGCCCCTCTGGCAAAGTTATCTTTTTGACTTTCAAAGTCCACTAAGAAAATAATTTGCAGTTTTTTTCTCCCAGAAAACGTATTTTTACAGGTTAGTTATTTAACTGCTAAAAAGAGATCTTTGCAAAGTTTTCCATAGAATTTTGTTAAGTTGGTGAAAGTAGACTGGCAGTTTGGATCACCTGTATCATAGTGGCAACCATCTTCCCCTTCCCGTACCCTTTTTGTTACTGATAGAAACCAGTGGTGGTGATGAATTGGATACTTGTACTATTACTGATCATAATGGTATCAGTACATCGAAGAGGGCGTTTACATACACCATGCAGAAAGCTTTGATCTGTTAGACTGAGTAAATGAAAGTCACAAAATAATAAAAATATTCGAAACACAGATATAAAAAGCAACATATATCGAAGAGAGATATTCATAATTTAAAGTAAATAAACACAGGACAGCTTTTTGTTCTGAGAGACTGATAGACAAAAGATCAGCATATGAAACAGGTAAGGGCTGAGGACGAGGACAGAGGCGGTTTCTCCATTAGAGCTCAGGGGCTGGGCCCCTCTTAAATTCCTACACATTTACATACAAATATATTAAATAGATCAATTTATTTAGCGATACGATCCTATCTCTAAACAACACAATATATTTAAGTCTGGGCTGTCTGTTTCAGGCTTCCTGCTCGCCTCGTTGTTAAGCAGGAGATGGAAGCCAGGCAGTAAATCAACTTTCTACAATGTGACGCAGGACGCATGGCTTTCTGTTGCAAAGTCCTTTATTGCCATTGTGGTCTGTGGTGGTATGCACTCTGTAGGCCTGTGACGTGATCAGAGTCATGGTTTCGGGCATCGGAGGCTTCATCCCTGCGTGATTTCAGATGTCCTTCATTGACAGGCAAAAGATCCCACCCTTTCATCATACGTGGTAGTGGAAGCAAGAACGTCTGATTTGGTGCCTTGTTCTTGGTAATTGTAAGTGTTTGAATGCTAATCTCTGGTGTTATGTATATTGTGCTTAGAGCCCTTGCCACGCTAACCTCCCCCACTGTGACACCCCAGGCCCTGGCTGCACGTCGCTGGCCCTGTTAGATCTGGAGCTCCCGCATTTGTCCCCCTGCGAAATGGATTTAAAAGACGAGCAGGCCAGCCAGGGTTCTTGTTCCCTTGTGAAGTTGATCCAAGTATCCGAATTAACGGCAAAGTGATAAATATGTGCTTACAGTGGACAGTTCTCTGATGCATGATGGTTTTCAACAAGTTAGATAAGATGTCCTCATGGCTTTCATTGTTTGTTCATTTTTTTTTTTATTATTATTTTTTTTTTTTATTAGTACAAGAAAACAAACAGACGAGAGCAAACAGACATACTACATGACATTGCAGAGTAAATAACAAGAGGCGGAAGTAAAAGTTGTCCAATTAATAACAACACCGAGTTCCATGAAGATAAATTGATAAATCTGAATTAATGACAACTATAAAAACACTCCATAGAAAATATAATATAGAGAGTATATATCATAGTTCTCAGTGACCTACATTAATCTATGGTCGATGCTCAAATTTACTCCCAATGATTTCCCACAAATACATATGTCCGTACCTAATTGTAAATGACAACTACAACCTAAAATAGCTACATCAAACTGACGTACATTCTATTTAAAGTGCATATAAGACTAGCAGATTCATTGTTTGTTCCTGACCAACATTTAAAATATGTCTGTACTATGTTGGCCCTACTAAGATCCAGTGGGGATGATTTGGAAGTCACAGCCAGAGAACATCTTGAGTGATTCTAAACCACTAAATCTCAATCGTGGATGAATCGGTACATGAAATAATAGTGGTAATATGGGCCACCATAGAGCAAACATTTTGATGCTTGTGGCTCTCTAACTCTTCACCCACCTTTTGAAGGGTGGAGACTAGTGTGGTGAAATGGCTTAATGCAATCTTAAAATTACGTTGGTATTGGAGGGCATAATAAATCTAATAAACAATAAGGATTGTTTATTACACTGGTTGTGTATTTTGGGACATTCTTCGGTCAGATTTTCTACCAGGTCACCAACATTTGTACCATGCTCAAGCTGAGAACTTAGAAGACGCAAGGCTTAAGCTTAGTGTCATGCCTTTCACCATCAGTGTTGTACTACGCCAATGGTAGTGCTGGCCTCAACCTCACCTCTACGTTTCAGCACATCTCAGAATTCCAGGCTGAAAGAAACAATGGCCTCTCATTTACAGAACAGACTCCAGTGTCCCCACGGTTGGGTAGACAAGGGAATCCCTGGCAAGAGCTGACAAACACACTCAATCTATTCCTTGCAGGAATGGCAGTAAGGCTTAGGAACAAAATGCGGCATGACAGAGCAGACAGCTGCACCCTGCACAAGGTGTAGGTGAACGTGCTCTGAACTCATGTATATTTGTGTACTGTGGAGGACTATTTCCACACCTATAGGACTTTTTCACATTACTGTATCCTCCTGCTCTGCGTCCTCGTGTAATTATCCCATGCCAGTCCTTTTCTTACTTTGCTCCTGTGCCCCTATTGCCAGTGCCCTCATGACTGTGTGCAGGTCACAGCCCTGGTGCCATCATCTGTGCTTCTCTATCACTGTACCTGCGCATTATCCCCATGTCAATGGAAGAGCCCCAAATTCTATGCCAGGGTCCCAATGTGCTTGTGTGTCTGTCACTTAAGCAGTCAGTGTACCAGAGTATGACATGAAAACTGGCCCTGTCTTCATGCCCCTAAGTTAACCCTGATGCAAAAACATGGATTGATTTACAAACAATGAATGTTAAAAACGTTAAGTCAGGGCATTCAGCGATTTAGTTCCTGTCTTATTTCACATGCTTTACATAATCTTGCATTCCCCAAGAAATAGCTATTTTATAATGTTATTGTTTATCTGTATTTTTTTCTGTGCATACTTTGAGTCATGCCAGGTGTTTATGAGGGACTTTGATTGAGCACTCTGGCGCTAAGGCTGAAGCCAAACAAAATGCCTGTCAGTGGGTTGGCCTCTCTGCAGAGCATACAGAACAATGTTTATGTATTCTATTTGCAACTGAAATTATGTGGAAATGATTGTGAAGGGGGTACTCAGATATCAAAATATTTGCAAAGTAAAAGTAGGAGAAAATAAAGGGCTTACATTTGAGGGAGTGCAGTGTATGTTTGGAGCCAATGAAGTGAGGGAGATGTGAGGATGTGTATTCGGGAAAGAGTGAAAAGAGGGTGCTGAAGAGGAAAGAGATGTGGTTGAAGATGTGCAAATGGATGAGCTATGCAGAGAAAAAGAGTACACATATCTAACAAAAAGCTCACATAACTGAAGGCCAAAACTCCTACCACAGACCTCAATGCCATATAATTCACAGACTCACAATTTCAGAATTGTAAAATTTCCAATATTAATTATTTATAACAAATCTTGTTGTTACTCATTTATCTTAAACAGGTAACAACCATTGACAAAGCCAATCGTACTGACAGTTTTAAGTGTATGTCAGTTGTTGTGTCATTTATCTGGATGCAATTACATCTCAGAGAGAAACCAAAATACCAGTCAGGTGGCACACTATGAGAACCACAAAAATGTATTTGACATGTTCCTTTAATGAGAACCCCCACTTTTTTCATCCCCCTTAAAGAACTGTCTGCACATATTTCTATATAACTGGTTGCAGCCAGCAGCTGTGGGTGCTTCCCGAAGCCTGGTTAGTCGTTTTCTCCAAAGTGAATGCTGCATGCAGTGCAAGACACTAGGCAAGCATACATTTTAAAGTGCTAAAGTTGTCATGCTGTACAATTCACTCATTAAAGTACCTGTTAAACATATTAATTCAGTAAGATATAGGGCAGTTTTTAATGTGTTTAATATTTTAACACTATATGTTCCCACTGCTATATAAGCCTTGCTTTGTCACTACATTAATTTGCTTTAAAATGCACCATTTAACAATTTTTTTTAAATATTTTGTCTCGGGAGAGGTACCTACCCTGGACCCCAGGTTTGTCCATTAGACTTGTTTGTGTTGCTCGCTATATAAAAGTTATGCCCAACGTTTACGCCTCACCACTTTCAAATATCACCAGCCGCCACTGGGCGAGGAAGGAATGGAACAGAGATGAAGGATCTAGAAGTGCAGTGAGAAGGCAGTCAGGGACTGCAATGAGTACGATGATAGCAGAACTTCATTGGAAGGGAACCACGTGGCCACAAAAGCCAAGTTAGTTTAGAGAGTTTGTGCTACTTTTGAGTTACTTTGTCAGTTCAAAAAATATATCAAAACTCTTTGTGTGCAACGGTTTACATTTTCCTCTACATGGACAAATGGCTGGATGGCAGGTGTGCCTTCAGCCTTGCCCTAAAGACCATTTCCTATCCTTGGAACAGGGCGGCATTTAGTTCCCTAATCTTTCCATTTATCCATGTGTGAGAAGAACGGAGACATTCTGGGACAGTTGAGGCTCTCTATTCAGTCTCCATGTATAGGAAAATCTAATTGGCACCTAGTGGCTCAACGATTGGATGATGGCTAACTCCAAAACCTCTTGTAGTTGAATATTTAGAATGAAGTTCAATCAAATGACTTGGAAAAGGTGTAAGATTCACTTAGGAAAATTGTTGGACATTGTGGTCCGCACTGTAATCTTGCAAGGCAATTAAAAACAATCAAACCTTTAATGAGGTTCAATCAGTGGTAAACATTTCACTATTGATCTTGGATTCTCTTAGCATTATGCCTGTATATGGGAAAGGAGCCAGAAGTCAAGGGCAGGAGCAGACGAACGCAGAGCAGCAGTTTCCTTTGGTGTGCAATTTATCCATCTCCTCTTTTCATGAGTCTGTGATTTGGGGAGCTGTCCCTTTTAACTTCATCTTGCTTCTTATTTTTTATTTGATAAAGAATGTTGTTTTTTATATTCCTGTCTTACAAACAAGTAAGAGAAACCTATTGCTTCACTGACCACCAGCAAAAGCCGGAGAAGTACAGTTACCACTCCAGAGAAGAGGAGCCATTGCCCATTGCCTCAACTGTACCTTTGCCACAACATCTTCAGCACCAGTATAACACAGAATTCCAGACTTTGACTGGATGGGGTTACCCAGGACAAAGATCTCATTTGCAACACATGCACCATGTTGGGCCTGGCATCATTGGCTTGTCTTTCCCATTACATTTTGCCTTCAACCCTCCTGTTTGGTTGGCTTCTTTTTTTGCTGGCTCTACCACTCTGCACAAATTTACACTTCTATCCAGTGCTAAAGTGCTTGTGCTCCCTCCTTAAAACATGGTAGAATTGGCTTACATCCAACTGGCATATTTAATTTACTTGTAAGTCCCTAGTAGAGTGGCACTAAATTGGAATGACCAGCAAGAAAATGAAGACTAGAATTTGCTAACACAGACACAATATCCATAGCAAGAGAAACACCACTAAGATGACAGAAATTTCCTGTCTGTAGGACACACCACTAATGATATGACATGGGTGATCGTTGCACAGCTTTAGAATGGCCCATGAAATCCAGATAAGATATTGTTTGAAAAAGAGCAGAGATGGATTTATTGTTTATCCATTTCATAGGTCTGGACTAAATGATAATATTCCTTGGAACAGGCTCCAGATTTGAGATTAATCAAAGGATGACCATTAAAAATGTGCTAAGGGATCGATTGATCAGTTATGCAAGAAGGAAGGAAACAGAGTTTATATTTCTTTTGCCTGATACCGGCATGGCAAAATTGCTTAGAAACAGAGGAGGGAGACCCCTTCTTATTCGTACTCTCCTCTCTGAATTTTATTTGTTCTGTATGTTTCTGTTCTGTAAATCACTAATATACATATCACATTTGCCTATTTCTAAGATACAGTATGGTGTTCCCAATCTTGACGTTTCATGCCAAAAAATATATATAGATTCTTTCAGGAATTCGGAGAGCACGTTTTTAATCCATCAGCTTTGCTAATTTTAGAAACAGTAATGTGTTCCTAATCTTAGTATTTTTCTGGCAAGAAATCCAAAGATTCTAGGGGCATTTGGCAAGTTTCCTCTAAATTAAGCAGCACTGCCCCTGACTCCTTATTCCAGTTGGGTCATTGTCCAACAGCTGGGGGAATTCCAGAATAAGCACCCACTTCAAGCAGAAAAGAGTCGCAGAGGCTAATCCTCCCCGCTCTAGCTGCAGGCTCATATGGAGGGAATGCAATGAGGTAATGATGCACACACGAGGTGAATAGCTTTGCTGTGTACCCAGAAGACCCATTAAAAAAACCAAAAGCTGCATGTTGCAGTTAGCGTGCAGTACTTAGAGGACACCAACCAGGTCTGCAGCGGGTGCATGGCCTTGATGAATTAAGTTCCAGGGCTATGGGCTCTTTTGAAACTGAAATTGCAAGTGAAATTGAGGTCTCCGTCAGAGAAGTTGTCAATTTAAAAAACAAATCAATCCATATACCCCTTCTACATTGTGTGACTACAGGCCCTGCCCACCTCTAAGTATCTATGATGCTATGGACAATACTGCTTAAAGTAGGACAACCGACCGGCTATTGAGAGTGTGATTGCATGAAATGCACATATTATACCACTAATTATTTATTCCAAATTCAAGGGAAAGCTGTCCTTTCCCATTCAGTCACATGATAGTAGACTGTATGATTGGAGTGCGTTGATTACTGATGCAATTGGCGGATATTACCCACGAATGTAAAGCCTTATTAGATGTATGATGATGTCCTTCTACCCTGATCATTGCAGATTAATGCACAGGGCAAGCTCCTATGATGACGTAAGGAAGGTTGTAAGTTACAGCACGTTTTAAGAGAGCACAAATAACGAGTACACATGTGTACACAAGTGCATGATTAGCACAGTGTCATAGGGATCTGTTGGCCCTAAAGAAAGCCACTTGACCCATGGTGACATATACAAATATGGATGAAACATGTAGACCGAGATGGGAGTAACTATAAGAATCTCAATTCACATCAACTGTTTTTCACCTTACCCAAGGTTCCCAGAATAAGATTTTCCAGTTTAGCAGGGTTCCTTGAGATCATTTTACTCATCTTTATCCCTAAAAAAACACCCTGCTCCTCTGTAATACAGGCATTGTAGCATACCCAGATGCACTATGCATCTCAGGTGGGAATTCTATGATGAAGCATGCCACCAGCTGATGCTAGTGGGTGAGGGATTTTCTAAAAACTTTGTAGGAGTCCCTGGTGTAAAGATTAGGGTTATTTAGGAGATAAGTAGTGGACTCTCTCTTATTGTTTGGTTTATAAAGATAGGGAAGGGAAGAAAGCCTTCACTTCTTCACACTCTCTTTGTGATATTGTTTTCCAGTTCCAGCTTGGCCAAAAATTGTGGGTGATGGAGCCTGTGGAACCCAGGGCCCTGCAAGACCGCTGGTCTGGGCTGTATGAGGCGAAAGAGTGAGCTCCCCTACCTTATGGACCTCAAGATTCCCAGGAACTCCTTGAGGGTTTTGCACATCAATCGCCTCAAACCCCACTTCGATAGGTCTGAAGTTACCATTCTCCTGGTCACAGATGAAGAATTGGATGAAGAGAGTGACCTCCTTTCTTCCAAGGAGCAGGATGGGTCATTGTAGGGTGTCAGCCTATCCCCTACCCTGACCCTAGAGCAACAGAGGGACTGTCATAATTTGCAGGGGCACTTTGTCTCTCTCTTATCCCTTATCCCAGGGCTCATTACATGGTGCATCCATGATGTTGGTACTGAGGACAGTATATCTTTGAAGCATAAAATCTAGAGGCTAGTTGAGCCAGCATTAAAGAGGAAATCTCCAAGATCATGGAGTTAGGGGTCTTTGAACCCTCAAACAGTCCTTGGTCCAGCCCAGTGTTTTTGGTCCCCAAAACTGCCGCTCCAGGTACCACCTCAGAACTTGGTTCTGCATGGATTACTATGGGCTCAGTGCAGTCACAAAGAGTGCTTCAAAACCCATCCCACAAGCTGATGAGCTCCTAGACCACGTTCTCTACCCCAGAAGGGCACTTCCAGTTCCGAGTAATGCCCTTTGGGTTGAAGAACGTTCCTGCAACCTTCCAGAGGATGGTCACCAAGGCCTGGCTAGGTTGGAGAAATTCAGTGCCGCTTATCTAGGCGACATTGTGGTCTTCAGTTATAGCTTGGAGGACCATTTGAAGCACCTCAGAGAAGTGTTTCAGTCTTTGCAGAGGGCAGGTCTGACTATCAAGGCCGTTAAGTGCCAGATAGGGCAGGGTTAAGTCTTCTACTTGGGACACCAAGTAGGAGGAGGCAAGGTGCAGCCTCTCCAGGCCAAGATTGAAACACTTCTGGCTTGGGAACTCCCTAAAACCCAGATGAGGCGAGAGCCTTCCTATGTCTCAGTTGCTACTAGAGGAGATTCGTCAAGGGGTATGGCACAATTGTTGCCCCCTTGACAGAGATCACTTCTAAGAAGCTGCCCAGACAGGTGATTTGGACGGAGGCATGCCAAAATGCTTTTGAGACCCTGAAGAAGGCCATGTGTGCATCATCTGTGCTCAAGGCAGCTGTCATCTCTGGGGAATTCATTATACAGAAAGATTCCTCAGAGCATGGCATAGGGGACATGCTCTCACAGCTAAAATAGAGTGCCTGGATCAAGCACTAGGCTTCATAAGTAGGAGCTTACTTCCCAGGGAACAGAGGTGGAGTGCAATAGAAAGGGAAGCCTTTACAGTGGTCTAGGTACTGAACTAGTTGAGTTTAGACCTGCTCAGGCTCCCTTCCAGGTTCACACAGACCACAGACCTCTACGATGGCTAATGCAGATAGGGGGTGAAAATCACTAACGGTTGAGGTGGTCCGTCTGCCTGCAAGGAATGGAATTTCAGGTGGAACACCATCCTGGAGCAGACCACGCCAATGCTGATGGTCTCTTCAGGTTTTTCCACCTTAGTGAAGAGTACTCCCAAGATGCTGGGTAGTTCTCTTCCCCTTCAGCTAGGGGTGACACATGTTAGAACTGGCATCCTTGCCGTGCTTTTCCCCTAACTTTTTGCATTAAACACTCCTGTTTTGCTGACTTTGTTTTTGCTGGTTTTAGGACTCTGCACACTTTTTAACTGGAAAGCGGAGTTTGAGGAGATTTTCCTACTCCGCGCTCTGTTGCGAACGCGGAGGTAGGCAAAACTCGGCCTCCATGGCGGAGTGGGGTTAGCTGCTCCCTCCCCCCTCCCAAATTATTTAAAAATGAAAAAAGAAGGCACTTACCTGCGTGTCTGTCGCCTCCCCTCCATGGCTGCTCTCCTTCCTGCTCCTCACGTCCTTCTTCAATGAAAAAACTCCTACGTTGTACATCTTGCGCGTAATGAAATTTGACGTTTTCCTGCCTTAGCCATTTTGTGCCTGCAGCCTGTCTCTGGGTCATATGACTGTGTGTAGCTGACAGTTGAAATTTTTGTATTCCACCTAGACAGCCACACACAATAGACAACTTAGGTGTGTCTGGATGGGCCATCACTGTCAGGATGGGTGGGTGGGGTGGTACACAGCACCTTCTTACACTTGAAATGGCTGTGTACTGCCTTCACACAAATGGCTGCATATCCCCTGTTCTTAGTCTGGAGCCAGGACAGGGAAGGCAGGATGCCTGTGGACTTCAAAGGGAAACCTCTAGATGCTTCTCCCACTTCAAAGAAAGGCCTTGGTATAAATATTGCACCTCAATCACGAACTCTTCAGTGCACTTGTGGACCTGTAGACACTTTGCCAGGAAGACGGACTAATGTGCTGCTGAAAGGACTGCCACTGTGCTGGACTACTGCTCTGAAGATCTGCTGCCGTGCTGTGCTGACCTGCTGCATGCTACCCTCTTCCCTGGATGAGAAAAGACCAGACCTTCATCTGTAGAAGTCAGGACCCCAAAGTGCCTCTCAGAGCTAGTTGGCTGACCGCCTGACTAGAGACACAGTGCAGAAAGCTCCACCATCTTTGAACCTAGCACCCGGATTCTGCCATCTATGAGTCCTACTCTGCTAAGTGGTGCCACCCCAGTTGTTGACTCTTTCGAGTGGGCCTGAAGGTGCTCTGCCAGCTCATGTCTAGATTCAGCAGAACCAACACATCTCTTCTGCTCCGTGGTATAACCCTGAGCAGAGCCGATGATTCGCGTCTGCTGCGAGGGTTCTCCCCCGTATAGACTCCACATCAACCGTTGCAGCCCGCTTTGGAATCATTGCCAGTGTGCAGCTTTCCCAACGCCGGCTCTTGCATTGCAAATCTCTCATCAACTGCAGCTGTGATGATTATGCAGGTTCTCACATTGCCACCTCGCAGCTCTTCGGAACTGATGCATCTCCTCGACTGCGTGACACATCCTCAACACTAGACTTCACATCACAAGTAAGCCTGGGCGTAGTTCGCGAAGTAGCGCTACGCGAAGCTACGCAAAGTGCAGTTCGCACTACGCGAGCTACGCGTAGCACTACGCGAACTGCGTAGTGCACTGTTCGCAATGATTGCACAGTGCCGGATGCTTGTCCGCACTGTGCAATCATTGAAAACGGCATCTTGCACAGTGCGAGCTGTCTTTTACTGCCGCTCAAGTAGATTTTTACTCGAGCGGCAGCTTTCTCAACGCGGACTGGTAGTTTCTCATCGCGAGCGGTCGCGAGCATACGCGACTCACTCGCAATGAGAAACCTGACCTCCCCGCGTTGAGAATCTCGCCGGGAGGTTTATTTTCCATGCTCGCGATCCGCAACTTGATGTTGCTGATCGCGAACGAGAAAAAGTCTCGCCGGGATGTCATTTTGCTTGCTCGCGGTCGCCAACTTGACGTTGAGGACCGCGAGCAAGCAAAAATGACCGCTGCACTACGCGTGTTTGCACTGTGCTACGTGCAATTCGCGTTGTGCGAAGTAGCACAAACTTCGCAAACTACGTGAGCGTAGCGTAGTGCTTTGCCCAGGGTTAATCACAAGCCCTCATCGACAGGATCCTCGATGGTGGCATGGAACATCACAAGGCAGCTTCACAGCTCCTCCGAACCAATGAATTGCTTCGGCTGCACGAGGCATCCTCAGCACAGAATGACCACACAATACTCTACAACCAGGATTTGAATGGGGGTCTTGATCAGCGGGCCTAACAGGGCCCTTGTAGCCAGCTCACCCTACATCATGGTTAGCCTGAGCTTGTTCCTTTGTCCCAGTACAGTGTAACCACAGATCCACAGTTGGCACTTTGTGCTTTTTGGAACTATTTTTACTGAGATCTTTCAACTTGAACATTTCCGTTCTACTGATTGGATTTTTGTCATTTTGGTCTTGTTTTATTTATTAAATATTGATCTATTTTTCTAAATTGGTGTGGGATTTTCCCAGTGTTGTGTTTTCACTTTATTACTGTTTGAAGTTCTGCACATTGCCTCTAACTTAAGCCTGACTGCTCTGTGCCAAGCTACTAGGGAGTTGAGCATTTGCTTGTGCCTCACCCTGACAAGGACTATGGTTCCTGCTTGAGGAGGGTTTTATCTCCTAAACTAATGACCCAATTTCTCACACACCACATATCTACATCCACATAATTTTGGCATAATTCTGTTGTCTCAATCCAACAGCACCACTACCTGTCCTCCTGATTCTAAATATGTCAGGGTGAAATTTTCATCATGCTGAAAAATTCCAAAGCTAATCTGTTACACCTGGTCAAGTTAGTGATTAAAGATTGTGAAGGTAAAAAATATCCTATTGCGAGAGTATTAAAAACAAGGGAGTGACCAGAATGCATGCGGCTACTATCCGCATCACTTGTATATTTTGCACAGTTTGTTTGTGCTAAATGCAATCTTGTGCACAAATGGCCTAATGAGGCTCCGTGAGGGGGCAACATAGGAGGGGGGCAATGGCGCCCCCCTCAATCAAACAGAAA
This sequence comes from Calotriton arnoldi, assembly GCA_963921515.1. Classification (NCBI taxonomy): domain Eukaryota; kingdom Metazoa; phylum Chordata; class Amphibia; order Caudata; family Salamandridae; genus Calotriton; species Calotriton arnoldi. The sequence continues at coordinate 177,256 of CAWUFW010004816.1, forward strand.
AGGCAGTGGGGGATTGGGTCCCCAGGGCCTAATAAGGCTCAGGGAGGGATGCCGCTTGACCCCTCGCCCATTAAAAATAGACTCTGGGGGATGGGGTCCCCAGGGCCTAATAGGGCTCAGGGAGGGGTGCCACTTGACGCCTCTCCCCCTTTAAAAAACGTAAGGCCCTTGGGGATGGGGTTTCCAGGGCCTAAGGGGCCTAATGAGGCTCAGGGAAAGGGGCTACTTGGCCCACCTCCCATTAAAAAACACCTTTGGCCAACCTCCGCCACATATGGCCTTTGGCCGTGCTTGGTGGGGGATTGGCTTTATGTTTGGTGATAAAATATTCCTTTTTCATTATAAAAAAACCTCTAGAAATTCACTGAAAAAAAGGGTAAAATAGCATTATAGTTAGGTCAGACTAAGAGATCTGCTTTTTAAAAAAAAAAGCATTGAAATTTACTGAAAAAAACAAAGCTTAAAGTAACATCATAGTAAGTGACAACATTTACGTTTTGACATTTAAATTCACCAGTTATAGTTAGTAAAGTTAACTATAACTTCTCCCCCGCCATGCACTGCTTAAGACCTCACATATTACATCACTCATGACATGTTCTATAACATCATTTATGATGTCACTGCTGACATCTCAAATGACGGCAGTTATAGTTGCCTTAGGCCACAAGCTATAGTTACTTGAGATAACTGTAAATGCTGAATTTCAGTTATTTTTAGAATTTAAAATGTTACGTTGATTCTGAACATTTCAAAGTAACTTTATAGTTGGGTGAAATATTCAGTAACAACGTAACATTTTAAACTAAAAAAATCCCCAAACTCCACCAATTATAGTTAATTAACTATAACTCGTCGCTAAGGTAACAATATTTACTTGAGATAGCTATAACTATAACTGGTGTATTTCTTTGATTTTTTGAGTTTAAAACATTGCAGCCAGGCCCTGTGTCCAACTCCCAGCAGGGAGCAACCCTAAGGCAACCAACCTCACATAGTGCATGGCCTTTGGTTGCAGGGCTTGGCCTGCCACCAGGCAGTGTGGCCAACCCCGCCGCAGATTGCCAACCCCATGCCGCACACAGCCTCTAGCGTGCATGGTGTAGGGTTGGCCTTAAAGCCCAGGTGACCCCATCCCTGGGTCAAAACATATATATTATTGGGATGGGGGTATGCAGCCCCCCTCCGGGAGCCTTAATTGGCCCCGGGACCCCATTCCCTGGGTACAAATTCCAATAAAAAGGGGAGGGGGCCATTTGGCCTAAAAGGGCCCAAGGGACCCCAACCCCAGTGCCCAAATACAATTAAACAGGGGAGGGGGATGCAGCCCTCAACCTGAGCCAAACTGGATGGGTAGCAGGGTGTGCAGCTCCCTTACCTGAGCCGTAATGGGCCCCAGAGATCTATCCCCCAAGGCCAAATACAGTAAAAATGGGAGGAGAGCCATGCAGCCCCCCTCAGCAAAACTCATTAGGCCCCAGGGACCCCATCCACCAGGGCCAAATAAAACAAAAAAGGGGATAGGACCAACCAGCCCCCGCTCCCTGAGCCTTATTAGGTCCCGGGACCTCATTCCCTGGGGCCACATGTTATTATAAAGGGGAGGGTGGGCGGCATGGCCTCTTGCCCTGATCCTATTTTGCCCCCAGGGACCCCAACCTCCGGGGCACTTATTATAGGTGAGTGTCTCGGTGCCCACCCCAGGCATCCACCAACCACCATTTTGGGGTTGCAATGGGTGCCCGGTGCCTCTTGGATGGTGCGGGAGCCAGCATTGCTTCTGCCTGGAGGGAGAAACTATTTTCTGCTTGCTTTTTCAGGGAGGGAACAATATGAACAGAAGCCTACTCGCAGCTGGCAGGAGTTTGTTTAAATCTCCCGCTGGGTGGGAGTAGACTTGCATGTTTGCTCCCGTCTGGCGGGATATTTAAAAATGCTCCCGTCAGGAGGGAGCACACTTATATTTCCCTTCCTGTGGCAGTGCAGGCAGGGAAACTATTGTGTCGTGGAGGTGGGCTAACTGGGACACAGTGAATGAACCAGCCCAGGAAGATGGGGTCCCCAGGACCTTTAAAGGCTCATGGAGGAGGGCCCTGTGGCCCCCCCTCTATAAACGTATTTCTGGTCCCAGTGGATAAGGTCCCTGATACCTACAATAGCTCAGAGAGGGGGTCTGCGTGGTCCCCCTCTCCTTTTTTATGGAATACAGCCCCAGGTGATTGGATCCCCAGGGCTTTTTAAGCTCAGGGAGGAGGGCAGCGTGCCCCCCTCTCCTTTGTTTATGATTTTGGCCCCGTGGATGGGATCCCAGAGGCCTAACCAGGCTCAATGAGGGGGGCTTTGTGCCCCCTTGCACTCAATGAATCCACTAGGCCCTGAAGGATGGGGTACGCAGACCTGCAATCAGGTTGAGGAGGTGGGCCATGCACCCCCTCCCCTTATTTAAGTTACCCAGTTCTGGTGATGGGGTCCCTGGGTCCCAAAATGGGCTCAGGGAGGGGGGATCTTAGTAATGCACCCTCCCCAAATATTTAAATAAAAAAATGGCAGCCGCCATTTTCTTTTTTTTATGCTATGACCCTGCAGGAGTGCCATTGGAGTCCCACAGGATCGTAGCTAAGGTCGATCTGGGTCCCCCTCACAGGGTCTAGGGGGGCAGGGTATCCTTCTTTCTGCTTGTTTCTGACCTTCATTCTGCCTGTTGCTGCTCGTTTCTGACCTCCATCTTGCCTCCTTTTGTTCATTGCTGACCTTTATTCTGCCTCTTTTTACTCATTTCTGACCTTATTTTGCCTCTTTCTGCGTGTTACTCAACTATATTTTGCTTCTTGCTGACCTTAATTTTCCCTATTTTTGCTCGTTTCTCACCTTTATTTCGCCTCTTGCTGCTCGTTTCTGACCTTTATTCTTCGTCTTATTGCTCGTTTCTCACTTTTATTTTGCCTCTTTCTGCTTGTTGGTGACAAATTATTTTGCCTCTTTCTGCTCATTTCTCACCTTTATTTTGCCTCTTTATGTTCATTTCTCACCTTTATGTTGTCTCCTTCTGCTCATTGCTGACCTTTATTTTACCTCATTATGCTCATTGCTGACCTTTATTCTGCCTCTTTCTGCTTGTTTCTGACCTCTATATTTCCTCTTTCTGCTCTTCCACCGGATCGCGGGGGACCATCAAGGTCCCCACGGTCTCAGCTGGCTCCCCACCTCATGCGGGAGCCGGCATTGCAGCTACAAGGATGAAGCTGTGGAAAGGCAGCTCCCTCTGTGCAGGAGCAATCTGTTTCATCTCTTTTCCTGGCCCATGTCTGAGGGCAGGGAAAGAGATGAAACCTCTGCTTCCAGTGGGCAGGAACGGAGTAAAAGCTGTCAAAGCTCCCACCAAGCAAAAGCAAATGGCTATGTCCCGGGGGTGGGCACCCTGAAACATAGTAGGAACAGGCTGTAGGGGGTGGTGGTCTCCAATACCATGTATGGCTCCAGGAGAGGGGCTGCATGGCCCCACTCCTTTACTTTTCAGGGTTGGCCCAGGGAGGTGGTGGTCCTATGTGGCCCAGGAGGGGGCCATGCAGCCCCTCTTCCATTTGTAAATAAGTATTTGGCCTCTGGGAGGTGGTGGTCCCTGGGGGGGTCCATGTGGCCCCCATAAGGTGTTATTTAGCCCCCCATCAATATTTCATTAGCCTGGGGAAGGTGGTGGTCCTCTGGTGTTGGTTTAGAGAGGCAATAGAGGGGGGCCTTGTGTGCCCCAACCTTTTTAAGCAATAAAGCCCCAGGAAGGTAGGGGTCCCCGGGGCTCAATGAATCTTAGGAGGTGAGGCCCCGTGTGCTGTATTCAAAACAAGTGCAGTAGCTCATGCTTGTTCTTTTTTAAATGTTTGCCACGGATGCGTGGCTCTGTTGCATTTTCACGGCAACATTTTTAAAAAAAAGTTATTTTTGGTTGTGTCTAAAGCTAAGGGGTCAAGGTATTCTTACCCTGCCCCCCTATCTTTTTTTAACGTTTTTCTGGAACTCGGCTGAAGCAGTGTCCCAAGATGGCTGCTAACACTTCCTGGTTGAAGTTTTGGCAGCCAATCAGATCTCAGCCCGAGATCGGTAGGGTTTGAGGAGGCTTCGCATCCCTATATGTACAAATTTGAATTTAATATCTCCAAAATTACTGAATGGATTTACATTTATTTACAAAAAGGTCACTTTCTGGACCACCAGACACCTTTCTGCCAAATTTGGTGTAATTCCGTTCAGCGGTTCGGGCTGAAGTTGTGTCTAAAGTTCCTATGGGAATTAACATGGGAAGTGCATGTTTTTTGACCCCCCCCTTTTACTCAGCCCCCACTTAACCGATAGCCCCAAAACCTTCGATGCACAACAAGAATCACAAGGGCACATCTTTGGGAACATTTAGTGAAGATTCTTCAACTGGCGTCCAAGATGTAGGCAAGTCAAAAAATGCTTTTCCGATGGAAACATGGTCCTAACTAAAACTAACTACTGGCGATGGCCAGCAGGATATATATACAAGGCAGGGGATCCTGCCGAAACGCGTCATAGCCCGATAAATTAATGCAATAAATATTGGACTCAACTATTCTGGTGTCACTGTGTCTCTGTTCGGTGCGACGTAAGGAGGTGCCGGTTTGTGATGATATATATATATATATATATATATATATATATATATATATATATATATACATATATATATGTATATGTATATTTATATAGATAGATATATAGATACATACATATATATCGCAACAATCCTCTCCTGATTTCGCGGTAAGGAAGGAACCACACCAGTTGGTTCTGCTTCAAAAAGGTTTTATTGTCAGCAACGAAACAAGACGCGTTTCGACCACACACGGGTTCTTGGTCATACACATATATATATATATATATATATATATATATATATATATATATATATATATATATATATATATATATATGTAAGTTGCTCGTTGTTTTGCAAATCGTCTCCGTGGGAATATAAACGAGAGCAGACCCAAATTCTGTGCAATTTTAATTTATTACACCAAAAAGTCTAACCGCCATGACGCATTTCGGCAGATCCCTGCCTTGATCACATGACAGCGCTACAGCTTGTGGGATATCTATTTAAAGTGACAATGTGCAATGGTCATAGTGATAGACATAAAAGAAACATTTCAATTACTTCATTTGTATCCTTATTATCAATATCTGCGTAAATGCAAAATGTACATAACTTTTGAGCAAATCCATCTAATATGTGGTTTTTTGCGCCATGTTTTTATAAAAATGCAGAACATACTTCTGTATAAAATAACCATGATGTTTTCAACAATAATTGCATAAATGATTTTGGATACAATGATTTTCCATAAGTTTCATATCATCTGGACCATACGTAAACTTATTTCAGTGCCTAATTGTTCAAAAGTGCTACCAATAGTGCAAATAATATTTATGAGTGCAAATACTGCATATACAAAGTTAAAACTTACAAGGGTTATCTATTTATGACTTAATGTCATTTCTTAGCAGAGGATGACCCTTGAAAAAAGTGCAAGTGTGCAAGTGCAAATGCGCAAATTGTCTTATATCATTCTAATTTTCCAGTAATTGATTCCTATGATTGTAAAATGTATAAATATATATATAAAAATATAAATATCAATAAATACATAAATATAAATATCCATTAATACAATTCAATTACTTCAAACAGAATAAAAATATCTAAAAAGATTTCATTAATATGTGCATCTATTTGCATCACTCAACTCCATGTTTGTCCTTTGATGAGATTGGCTAATAATCTACTACATTAATTCATTTATTGCAACATCAAATTTGGTCTACATAAAATCAGATAAAATGTCCTGATTGGTACACATCGAGTAGCAAATTCATATTAAAATATTCTCAATTCTTTTATATGGGTGGGAATTTCGGGGGATATTATATTAGCGAGTCGTCTACCTTCTAATTCTACAACGTAGTTTACGGGAGGATGAAACCGTTATTTTAAAAGATGTTATAAATAAGTGTACAAATCCTGCCTCATATTGAGGCCTCCCGGTTGTTTGGTATCTAGTTCCAGGATATAATGCGTTTCAAGTCTCCTCAATTTCGACTCCCGATCACCACCTTTTCTTTGAGGAGGGACAGCATCTATAACAAAGTATTTAAGATGTTTTAAATCACTATTGTATTCTTCTTGAAAATGCCTTGCTACTGGATAGCTCGGATCTTTGTTCTTGATCGCCCTTATGTGTTGTAAAATTCTTTTGTGGACAGCCAATTTTGTGCTGCCCACATAATTTAACTTACAACTACATTCTAACAAATAAACGGCATGATCAGTTCGACATGTTAAATGCTGATTTATTGTTTGTGCTTGGTCACTAATAGCAGTGAGATAAGTGGTTCTATTGGAGCCATATTGACAGGCCTTGCAGTTGGCGCATTTATAAAAGCCCTTCCTCGCTGTGAGCCAACCGCTTTGGTCCTGAATCTCTGGACTGCTTTTTACTAACTCATTGGCCATTGAAGCTGTTTTCCTAAATGTTATGGCCGGATGTTTAGGAAGCAGTTCTCCAATTACGGGGTCATCCAAGACAATGGGCCAGTTCCGTCTTATGATGCCCCGCAATTGCTGTTCCTGTTTAGAATATGTTGTAATAAGTCTAATTGGCTCTTCAGATGTATCCCCCTTATCATTAGTGTCTTTTTTGCCTTTGGGATTGTACTGCAACAAATCCTCCCTGCCCTTGCTGCTTGATTTTGCTATAGCCGCATCTATGACTTTAGTTTTGTAACCCCTTTGTAAGAATCGATTTTTACTTTCCATCTGTTTAAGTTTCAAATCTCTTTCTTCGCTACATATTCTTCGTAGACGTAGCATTTCCCCATAGGGATGTTGTTAATTAAATGGGGAGGATGCGCACTAGATGCGTGTAGCACAGTATTGCCGGCAGTATCTTTGCGATAAAAAGATGTTGATAACATATTATTTATCACTTTAATTCGTACATCAAGGAAGGTTATGTTGTCATCACTGATATTAAAGGTAAAATCAAATTGATATCATTGACATTGATTGATGTTATAAATTCCATGGCTTCTAGTTCTGTGCCCTGCCAGACAATAAACAAATCGTCAATAAAACGTAACCATGTGATGACATTTCTTCTGTATAGATGCTCGAATCTGCTTCTGAGGACCAGCTCCTCCCACCAGCCCATGAATAAACATGCATAGCTGGGGGAAAAGCTGGCCCCCATTGCCACTCCCTGTATCTGTTGGTACATTGTGTTTTTTGAATAAAAACAAATTATTTTCAAGACAAAAAGTTAACATGTCCATTAGCATTTTGTTGTGTTCGAAAAATCTAAGTGCTCTATTCGCCAAGAAATACTCCACCGCCTTTAACCCATCTTGATTTCTAATACAGGTATATAATGCAGTGACATCTAGAGAAATTAATAGAAAACCCTTTTGCCAATGTATGTCTTTGATTTTCCGAATAAAATCGCTAGTATCTTGTACATACGATTTTAGTTTTTGGACGTGCTCCTGTAAAAAGTAATCAATGTACCTTGACATGTTTTCGAATGGCCCATCGCAAGCAGATAAGATGGGCCTTCCAGGAGGTTTTTCCATGTCCTTGTGTATCTTTGGAATAAAATATATTGAAGGTATTGTGGGATTTTCCTTCTTTGAATACTTATATTCCTCCAGGCTAAGAAGACCTTTGCTTGTATATATATATATATATATATATATATATATATATATATATATATATATATATATATATATATGTATGTATATATATTATCTACTAGCGGTCGCCAGTAGATAGTTATAGTTAGGACCTATTATCCATAGGAAATCCGCGACATTCTATTTGAAATAACGTTGGCGCCGGTTGACGAATCTTCGTGAAAGTTTCCAACTTGTTGGGGCGCTCCACTCCGCTCCTACCCTGAAAGTCTCGGGTTGATTCGTCAAGCGGGGGCCGAGAAAAAAGGGGGGTCCCAAAATGCGTTTTCCCCATTCATTTTTCCATAGGAACCTTTAGTCGCAGCTACAGCCCGAACTGCTGAACGGAATTACACCAAATTTGGCAAAGAGGTAGCCCTTGGTTCAGACTGGTGCCTTTGGCTTAAATGGTGTAAATCCGTTCAGTAGTTCCTGAGAAAATCAAAAGTAAAGTCACATATATATCTATGGCCTAGTAGGGTCCGCGTACCCTCAGCGCACCCTGCGCGCACCGTCCCGATCACGAGCTGCATGCTAATTGGCTGTCAGCTGGCTGTCAACACTCCAAACCAGGAAGTGTTGGCAGCCATTTTGTCTCTCGGTAGAACCGAGGCACAAAAACAAGTGCGCAAAACGCACAAAGGGGGCAGGGTAGAAACACCCTGACCCCTAGGCCTGCTCAGGGGTGCCAGAAGGACCCCTGGGCAGAAAAAGCATTTTTTTTTTTAAATCGGCAGGATGCGCTTAGGCTGCGCGGATCCCGCCGATTAAAAAAAAAAAAGCACAAGAAACAAGTGCGCAAAACGCACAAAGGGGCAGGGTAGAAACACCCTGACCCCTAGGTCTGCTCAGGGGTCCCACAAGGACCCCTGGGCAGAAAAGCATTTTTTTTTCAAAATCGGGGGATGCGCTTAGGGTGCGCGATCCCACTGATTAAAAAAAAACACAAGAAACAAGTGCGCAAACGCACAAAGGGGGCAGGGTAGGAACACCCTGACCCCCTAGGTCTGCTCAGGGGGTCCCACAAGGACCCCCTGGGCAGAAAAAAGCAAAACAAAAAAAAGACCGGCATCGTGCCGAGGCCCCACCCCCTCACAGCAGCAGTCTGCAAACGAGCCCCCTGGCGCGTTTTAAGAAGGGGAAGTAATTCCCCTTGAATACTGGGGGTCCCTGGGGGCCAACTAGCCCACCAGGAACCTCCGGTATGCGCCAGGGGGCTGCGTTGCAGAGAGGTGTACAGAGGCCACGCCCCGTTTTACACCTCTCTGCAACGCAGCTCTGTGGCGCTTTTGGCGGTACATGGTGGGCTAGTTGGACTCCAGGGACCCTCAGTATTCAAGGGGACTTAATCCCCCAACTTAAAACGCGCCACGGGGCACGTTTGCACAGTGGTGAAGGGAGGGGGCGGGGCTTCAGGTGACATGTGTGCAAACAGGCCCCGTGGCGCATTTTAAGATGGGGAATGAAATCCCCTTCAATCCTGAGGGTCCCTGGGGGCGAACTAGCCCACCAGGTACGTCCAGAAAGCGCCACAGAGCTGCGTTGCAGAGAGGTGCAAAAAGGGGCGTGGCCTCTGAACACCTCTCTGCAACGCAGCTCCCTGGCGCATACTGGAGGTACAGGGTGGGCTTGTTGGACCTCAGGGACCCTCATGATTCAAGGGGACTTAATCCCCCAACTTAAAACGCGCCACGGGGCACGTTTGCACAGATGTCACCTCAGGCCCCGCCCCCTCCTTTCACCATTGTGCAAATATTCCTCTAAAATCAGCCGAACTACGAATTCCGATTTACTCACCTGTTATCAGGAGAGACCTCAGTCCTGCATCTTTCAGCCCAGTACTGATCCTGAAAAGTAATTTTAACCGTACTTACCAGTAACTTGAATTTCCTTCCATAGGATATCATTGACTGGTTTCACTTGGAAATTCTTGTAAGTGTGGAGTTTTGGAACTTTATAATATTCCTCTAAAATCAGCCGAAATACAAATTCCGATTTACTCACCTGTTATCAGGAGAGACCTCAGTGCTGCATCTTTCAGCCCAGTACTGATCCTAAAAAGTAATTTTAACCGTACTTACCAGTAACTTGAATTTCCTTCCATAGGATATCATTGCCTGGTTTCACTTGGAAATTCTTCTAAGTGTGGAGTTTTGGAACTTTATAATATTCCTCTAAAATCAGCCGAAATACGAATTTCGATTTACTCACCTGTTATCAGGAGAGACCTTAGTGCTGCATCTTTCAGCCCAGTACTGATCCTGAAAAGTAATTTTAACCGTACTTACCAGTAACTTGAATTTCCTTCCATAGGATATCATTGCCTGCTTTTTGCTGAAAAAGTTTCAAAGTGTCGATTTTTGAAACATACAAATATTCCTCTAAAATTAGCCAAAGTACGAATTCCGATTTACTCACCTGTTATCAGGAGAGACCTCAGTGCTGCATCTTTCAGCCCAGTACTGATCCTGAAAAGTAATTTTAACCGTACTTACCAGTAACTTATATTTCCTTCCATAGGAATCCATTGTCTGGTTTTCAGCAGAAAAGTTTCAAAGTGTTGATTTTCACAAACTACAAATATTCCTTAAAAATCGCCTGTATAACTTAAACGCATTCTTTCAACTGTTTACAGGAGATGCACCAGTGCTGGATCCAGGATCCACCACTGAGTAAGAAAAAGTAACGATAACACTACTTACCTGCTAAGTGAATTTCCTCCCATAGGATAACATTGGTGATTCTATGTGAAAAAGTTTCTAAGTGTCAACTTTTAAAATACAATAATATTCCTTAAAAATCACTACTGTAACCAAAACGCTTTTACTCAACTGTTTACAGGAGATGTCCCAGGACTGAATCTAGGATCCAGTCCTGTGGTTAGAAAAGTAATCCATAAAGTAACTAATTGCATTTAGCTAGAAATTCACATTGAGCTCAATGTTGCATTGTGTTTGAAATTGTGTTGCCCATTGCAACAACTGTAACTACTGTACTTAAAAGTCTATTGCCTATTTGCAAAGTATTTAAACTAAAGTAATTCATTCTGAGAAAGTATATTTTGTAATGTAATGTATAATGTAATTACAATGTAATTTAAAAAATAAAACATCTAAAAATAAATAGTTTAAAAAAATGTAGTAAATCAGTATCAAAAAAAATAAATATAACAATTAATACATTTAAAAATTGTCATTTACAAAACCTTTGAAATTCACTGAAAAAAACCATAGGTTTCAGACATGTTATAGTTAGGAATTAGCATTTAAAAAACCTTTGAAATTCACTGAAAAAACCATAGGTTTCAGGCTTGTTATAGTTAGGAATTAGCATTTTAAAAACCTTTGAAATTCACTGAAAAAACCATAGGTTTCAGGCCTGTTATAGTTAGGGTTTAGCATTTAAAAAACCTTTGAAATTCACTGAAAAAACCATAGGTTTTAGGGAAAGTTATAGTTAGTTGGACATTGCACTCGTACAAAACCCGTGAAATTCCCCGTTATAGTTAGTTCAGCTAACTATAACTCGCGCCCATAATGCACTGCTGATGACGTCACATATTACATCACTCATGACATGGTCAGTGACATCACTGATGACATCACTGATGACATCTCAAATGACATCACTGATGACATCATCCATGTGAGAATTCAATGCATCTTCTCACACCCTAATATAACTTTTGATACACCCACTCTAAATTACAGACTGCCATTCTCAAAACCATACACACTCCAATACCAATAAGTACATACCCACTCACTGATTCTTAGGTCTACACACACACATCTACTCACTCACCCATACAGTCACTCATACTTACAGTCACTCAGTACAGGACTATCATATGCACTCATACACCTATATAAACACTCACACAACGCAACTCATCCATAGAGGTACTCACACACCTAGTCAGTCATGCTAATAATTAATCACACTCCCATTTACTCACCTATACAGTTAAACACACCAGCTCACTTACTCATAAAAATACTAGCACATTCTTATGCTCCTATGCAATCACTGATGCAAGCACACACTCATCCATATAGCCACTCTCACAATCACACACTCTCACTTATAGCCATTTATATACTCCAACACACATATATACTGCCTTTCACATATGTAGTTACTCACACATGTACCACTGACATATACATTCAATCACTAACACACCCATACACACACTCACCCACCCATACAGTCCATCACAGACGCACTCTTGAAACCATGCACCCAGTGAATCACCCACTCACACATCTATGCACAGAGTCACACACACCCCACCCACACAAACACTGAGGCACCCATACAGATACTCAGAGAACCAATCCATTACCCATATAGACACTCATTTAGCTAGTCAGAAACCCATGCAGCTGCTTACACAACAACAGACAGACGGATACAGACATTCACACAGTTTAGTCACTCACCCATGCATCCAGTAAGATACGTTTAATCACTCACTTATAGACTCAGTCACGCACCTACTAAATCATCCATTCAGACGCTTATACACCCACTCATTCTTCAATATGCCTTTCCCTATATATATTAAACATATTTAAACTTTACACAAACACACAGTCACTGGATGATGTCATCAGTGATGTCATCAGTGATGTCATTTGAGATGTCATCAGTGATGTCATCAGTGATGTCACTGACCATGTCATTAGTGATGTAATATGTGACGTCATCAGCAGTGCATTGCGGGGCGCGAGTTATAGTTAGCTGAACTAACTATAACGAGGGAATTTCACGGGTTTTGTACGAGTGCAATGTCCAACTAACTATAACTTTCCCTAAAACCTATGGTTTTTTCAGTGAATTTCAAAGGTTTTTAAATGCTAAACCCTAACTATAACAGGCCTGAAACCTATGGTTTTTCAGTGAATATATATATATATATATAAATATATATATATATATATGTCCAAACAGCTCGTCTCCCATAAAAAGAAGAAAGGGACACAGCGGGGTACTTTTGGACGTTTATTGGTGAAGAATCGGCATGACCGGTTTCGGCGTTAAGCCTTCTTCAAATGCCGCAGTTTTCCCCAGAAAGTCCCAATAAGTCATTATAAAGAGCTCCTCCTACACAGTGGTGAAGGGCCCAGCTGTGGCTCGTTAACATGCAGGCACCGGAGCAGCCCCTGCCACGGACTGCTGATACCATAATGCTCCTTGATGAATCATGACGAGCTGCAGTGGAAAAGTCTGGTGAAATTTCAGGGAATAAGCGTCCTCGGTCCCCTACTTCCAAGCCTGCTCCTCCAATGCTGCCAAGACTGGAGACGCGAAGACAATGCAAGCGCCTCTCCGGGAAGTCCCAGCCCACCGACTGGCAGCAGCTGCTTGAACAACAAAGGTGAGTAGACGGGCTGTGAAAATCCGATACCTCGGGTTTTGAAGAAAGACAGTTCCCTGCCAGCCAGTGCAGTTCACAGCCACAAATAGGAAGGGTCCCTTGAAGTGTGCCAAAGGCTGCACGCGGAAACATCAAACAGCTGCTCTCCCATAAAAAGAAGAAAGGGACACAGCGGGGTACTTTAGGACGTTTATTGGTGAAGAATCGGCATGACCGGTTTCGGCGTTAATCCTTCTTCAAATGCCTTAGTTCGCCCCAGAAAGTCCCAATAAGTCATTATAAAGAGCTCCTCCTACACAGTGGTGAAGGGCCCAGCTGCGGCTCGTTAACATGCAGGCACCGGAGCAGCCCCTGCCACGGACTGCTGATACCATAATGCTCCTTGATGAATCATGACGAGCTGCAGTGGAAAAGTCTGGCGAAATTTCAGGGAATAAGCGTCCTCGGGTCCCCTACTTCCAAGCCTGCTCCTCCAATGCTGCCAAGACTGGAGACGCGAAGACAATGCAAGCGCCTCTCCGGGAAGTCCCAGCCCACCGACTGGCAGCAGTTGCTTGAACAATAAAGGTGAGTAGACAGGCTGTGAATATATATATATGCATATATATATATATATATATTATCTACTGGCGGTCGCCAGTAGATAGTTATAGTTAGGACCTATTTTCCATAGGAAATCCGCGACATTCTATTTGAAATAACTCTTGCGTCGATTGACGAATCTTCGAAAATTTTCAAACTTTATGGCCCGCTCCGGTCCGCTCCTGCCCTGAAAGTCTCAGGGTGATTCATCAAGCGGGGGCCGAGAAAAAAGGGGGGTCCCAAAACGTGTTTTCCCCATTCATTTTCCCATAGGAAACTTTAGACACGGCTACAGCCCGAACTGCTGAACGGAATTACACCAAATTTGGCAAAGAGGTAGTTCTTGGTTCAGAAAGAACCCTTTTTGTTAAATGGTGTAAATCCGTTCAGTAGTTGCGGAGAAATTAAAAAAATAAGAGTCAAAAAATCAATTTCCCATAGGAAACTTTATGCAAGGCTACAGCCCGAACTGCTGAACGGAATTACACCAAATTTGGCAAAGAGGTAGTTCTTGGTTCAAAAAGAACCCTTTTTGTTAAATGGTGTAAATCCGTTCAGTAGTTGCTGAGAAAATCAAAAGTAAAAACACATATATATCTGGGCGGAGCCTAACCACACATGTCATCGTGAGATCTGATTGGCTGTCAGCACTTCATCCTGGAATTGCTGGCAGCCATCTTGGGACCAATATAAATGATAGTACCCCATTGAAATACATTGTAGTGAATCGAAGATTTTGAGGGTTACCAAAAGGAGAACTATAAAGGGTGATAACAGACTTTAGTTACATTAGAATTCATTTGTTGATGGTACCATACTAATTTCAGGAATTGTGGTGTGTTCTAAGGTGATTTTACCCTGTGAAAAACCTTCTGCTGGGATATCATGAATCATGTTTGAGAGAAAACTATTTTCACATGCTTGTCCCATACAGTTTTGGAAGGTGCCCCAGAAGCTAAAATGAGAGCATATTTTCTGTAAATTCACATTATCTTTCTCAGTCATGTGAGAATGAAGTCTGACATTCTCAATAAAACATGTACATCCAACAAGGGCAGAGACTGTCAGTTGATTCCTTTGTGTTCTACTGCAGCTTCCCAGAGTGTTCTAAAGAACAACTAGAGTGCTAACAGCCTTACTTATGACAAAAGTATGGCACACCTGAAGCCATCTTGATTGGAATAAACTGGTAACACTTAAAACATTTAATTTAAAAAGGAACAAAATGATGGGGTTCATCTTGTCATAGAAATTATGGTTAGTGCTCTGGAAAGAAAAATTAGGACATGTTTCAAGTGTGATCTCAAATATCTTCCTGTTATATTTCAACAGGAGCAGCCTGTCAGTTGATGCCTTTGTGTTCTACTGCAGCTTCCCAGAGTGTTCTAAAGAACAACTAGAGCGCTAACAGTCTTACTTATGACAAAAGTATGGCACACCTGAAGCCATCTTGATTGGAATAAACTGGTAACACTTAAAACATTTAATTTAAAAAGGAACAAAATGATGGGGTTCATTTTGTCATAGAAATTATGGTTAGTGCTGTAGAAAGAAAAATTAGGACATGTTTCAAGTGTGATCTCAAATATCTTCCTGTTATATTTCAACAGGAGCAGCCTGTCAGTTGATGCCTTTGTGTTCTACTGCAGCTTCCCAGAGTGTTCTAAAGAACAACTAGAGCGCTAACAGTCTTACTTATGACAAAAGTATGGCACACCTGAAGCCATCTTGATTGGAATAAACTGGTAACACTTAAAACATTTAATTTAAAAAGGAACAAAATGAGGGGGTTCATTTTGCCATAGAAATTATGGTTAGTGCTGTAGAAAGAAAAATTAGGACATGTTTTAAGTGAGATCTCAAATATCTTCCTGTTATATTTCAACAGGAGCAGCCTGTCAGTTGATGCCTTTGTGTTCTACTGCAGCTTCCCAGAGTGTTCTAAAGAACAACTAGAGCGCTAACAGTCTTACTTATGACAAAAGTATGGCACACCTGAAGCCATCTTGATTGGAATAAACTGGTAACACTTAAAACATTTAATTTAAAAGGAACAAAATGAGGGGGTTCATTTTGCCATAGAAATTATGGTTAGTGCTGTAGAAAGAAAAATTAGGACATGTTTTAAGTGAGATCTCAAATATCTTCCTGTTATATTTCAACAGGAGCAGCCTGTCAGTTGATGCCTTTGTGTTCTACTGCAGCTTCCCAGAGTGTTCTAAAGAACAACTAGAGTGCTAACAGCCTTACTTATGACAAAAGTATGGCACACCTGAAGCCATCTTGATTGGAATAAACTGGTAACACTTAAAACATTTAATTTAAAAAGGAACAAAATGAGGGGGTTCATTTTGCCATAGAAATTATGGTTAGTGCTGCAAAAAGAAAATTTAGTGCATGTTTTAACTGAGATCTCAAATCCTCTTCTATTTCATTAGAAAATTCTGACATGCAGACTGAAACAATCACTTTCAATACCAGCAGTAGACTTCCAGTTAACTCCTTGGTGAGCAGTAGCTTTACTACAGTGATCTAATGAACAACTAGAGTAATAACATTCTGAATTTATGGCAAATGTGTGACACATCTGAATGCCTTCTTGATGGAATCAAAGTAAAAAACTGAAAGCATTTCCTACTGAGGAGACTGCAGTAAATGAGGAAATTAGGAAACTTCATAACAAAGAAGTCTTCCAAGATGGCCACCAGTGAAAAAAGAGCCCAAATGTAGCACAAATATTACCCAGATGTAGCCCACATATAGCCCAATGACAAAAGTGTGCAAAACACTTTTTATTTTTAGTTTTTTGCAGTTTTATGTAGTGCAGACTGGTCAGGTATTGGAGCGTTGCATCTTAAAACATGACCCCCCTACACTACAAAAACACCACTGCACTATCCTAAACCCTAAAACACTACCCCAGCACAACCCCCTAGCCTACACAAGCACCACTGCACTACCCTAAACCCTAAAACACTACCCCCAGCATGACCCCCTACACTACACAAACACCACTGCACTACCCTAAACCCTAAAACACTACCCCAACACCACTGCACTAACCTAAATCCTAAAACACTACCCCCAGCACGACCCCCTACACTACCCAAACACCACTGCACTACCCTAAAACATGACCCCCTACACTACACAAACACCACTGCACTACCCTAAACCCTAAAACACTACCCCCAGCACGACCCCCTACACTACACAAGCACCACTGCACTACCCTAAACCCTAAAACACTGCCCCCAGCACGACCCCCTACACTACACAAACACCACTGCACTACCTTAAACCCTAAAACACTACCCCCAGCACGACCCCCTACACTGCCCGAACACCACTGCACTGCCCTAAACCCTGAAACACATACCCTAGCACGACCCCCTACACTGCCCGAACACCACTGCACTGCCCTAAACCCTGAAACACCACCCCCTTCATGACCCCCTACACTGCCCGAACACCACTGCACTGCCCTAAACCCTGAAACACTGCCACCAGCATGACCCCTACATTGCCCGAACACCACTGCACTGCCCTAAACCCTGAAACATCACCCCCAGCAAGACCCCCTACACTGCCCGAACACCACTGCCCTAAACCCTGAAACACCACCCCTCAAGACCCCCTACACTGCCCGAACACCACTGCACTGCCCTAAACCCTGAAACACCACCCCCAGCACGACCCCCTACACTGCCCGAACACCACTGCACTGCCCTAAACCCTGAAACACCACCCCTGCACGACCCCCTACAGTGCCCGAACACTACTGCACTGCCCTAAACCCTGAAACACCATCCCCAGCACGACCCCCTACACTGCACGAACACCACTGCACTGCCCTAAACCCTGAAACACTACCCCCAGCAAGACCCCCTACACTGCCCGAACACCACTGCACTGCCCTAAACCCTGAAACACCACCCCCAGCAAGACCCCCTACACTGCCCGAACACCACTGCCCTAAACCCTGAAACACCACCCCCAGCAAGACCCCCTACACTGCCCGAACACCACTGCACTGCCCTAAACCCTGAAACACCAGCCCCAGCACGACCCCTACACTGCCCGAACACCACTGCACTGCCCTAAACCCTGAAACACCACCCCCTGCACGACCCCCTACACTGCCCAAACACCACTGCACTGCCCTAAACCCTGAAACACCACCCCCAGCACGACCCCCTACACTGCCCGAACACCACTGCACTGCCCTAAACCCTGAAACACTACCCCAAGCACGACCCCTACACTGCACGAACACCACTGCACTGCCCTAAACCCCGAAACACTACCCCCAGCAAGACCCCCTACACTGCCCGAACACCACTGCCCTAAACCCTGAAACACCACCCCCAGCAAGACCCCCTACACTGCCCGTACACCACTGCACTGCCCTAAACCCTGAAACACCACCCCCAGCATGACCCCTACACTGCCCGAACACCACTGCACTGCCCTAAACCCTGAAACACCACCCCCAGCACGACCCCCTACACTGCCCGAACACCACTGCACTGCCCTAAACCATGAAACACCAGCCCCAGCACGACCCCCTACACTGCCCGAACACCACTGCACTGCCCTAAACCCTGAAACACCACCCCCAGCACGACCCCTACACTGCCCGAACACCACTGCACTGCCCTAAACCCTGAAACACCAGCCCCAGCACAACCCCGTACACTGCCCGAACACCACTGCACTGCCCTAAACCCTGAAACACCAGCCCCAGCACGACCGCCTACACTGCCCGAAAACCACTGCACTGCCCTAAACCCTGAAACACCAGCCCCAGCAAGACCCCCTACACTGCCCGAACACCACTGCACTGCCCTAAACCCTGAAACACCACCCCCAGCAAGACCCCCTACACTGCCCGAACACCACTGCACTAAAGCCTGAAACACCACCCCCAGCAAGACCACCTACACTGGCCGAACACCACTGCACTGCCCTAAATCCTGAAACACCACCCCCTGCACGACCCCGTACACTGCCCAAACACCACTGCACTGCCCTAAACCCTGAAACACCACCCCTCAGCACAACACCCTACACTGCCCGAACACCACTGCACTGCTCTAAACCCTGAAACACCACCCCCAGCACGACCCCCTACACTGCCCGAACACCACTGCACTGCCCTAAACCCTGAAACACCACCCCCTGTACGACCTCCTACACTGCCGGAACACCACTGCACTGCCCTAAACCCTGAAACACCACCCCCAGCACGACCCCCTACACTGCCCGAACACCACTGCACTGCCCTAAACCCTGAAACATCAACCCCAGCAAGACCCCCTACACTGCCTGAACACCACTGCCCTAAACCCTGAAACACCACCCCTACACTGCACGAACACCACTGCACTGCCCTAAGGCCTGAAACACCACCTCCAGCAAAACCCCCTACACTGCCTGAACACCATTGCTCTGCCCTAAATCCTGAAACACTAGCCCCAGTATGACCCCCTACACTGCCCAAACACCACTGCACTGCCCTAAACCCTGAAACACCACCCCCAGCACGACCCCCTACACTGCCCGAACACCACTGCACTGCCCTAAACCCTGAAACACCAGCCACAGCACCACCCCCTACACTGCCCGAACACCACTGTACTGCCCTAAACCCTGAAACACCAGCCCCAGCACGACCCCCTACACTGCCCGAACACCACTGCACTGCCCTAAACCCTGAAACACCACCCCCTGCATGACCCCCTACACTGCCCGAACACCACTGCACTGCCCAAAACCCTGAAACACCACCCCTGCAGCACCCCCTACACTGCCCGAACACCACTGCACTGCCCTAAACCCTGAAACACCACCCCCTGCACCGCCCCCTACACTGCCTGAACACCACTGCACTGCCCTAAACCCTGAAACACCACGCCCAGCACAACCCCCTTTACTGCTCGAACACCACTGCACTGCCCCAAACCCTGAAACACCACCCCCAGCACGACCCCCTACACTGCCCGAACACCACTGCCCTAAACCCTGAAACACCACCCCCTGCACGACCCCCTACACTGCCCGAACACCACTGCACTGCCCTAAACCCTGAAACACCACCCCCTACACTGCCCGAACACCACTGCACTGCCCTAAACCCTAAAGCACCACCCCCAGCACGACCCCTACACTGCCCGAACACCACTGCACTGCCCTAAACCCTAAAACACCACCCCCAGCATTACCCCCTACACTGCCCAAACACCACTGTACTGCCCTAAACCCTAGAACACTACCCCCAGCACGACCCCCTACACTACCCGAACACCACTGCACGATCCTAAACCCTAAAATACTACCCCCAGCACAACCCCCTACACTACCCGAACACGACTGCACTGCCATAAACCCTCAAACACTCCCCCAGCACGACCCCCTACACTACCCGAACACCACTGCACTGCCCTAAACCCTAAAACACTCCCCCAGCACGACCCCCTACACTACCCGAACACCACTGCACTGCCCTAAACCCTAAAACACTCCCCCAGCACGACCCCCTACACTACCCAAACACCACTGCACTGCCCTAAACCCTAAAACACTACCCCCGCATGACCCCCTACACTACCCAAACACCAATGCACTACCCTAATCCCTAAAACACTACCCCCCGCATGACCCCCTACACTACCCTAAACCCTAAAACACTACCCCCGCATGACTCCCTACACTACCCAAAGACCACTGCACTACCCTAAACCCTAAAACACGACCTCCTACACTACACAAACACCACTGCACTACCCTAAACCCTAAAACACTACCCCCTACACTACACAAACACCACTGCACTACCCTAAACCCTAAAACACTACCCCCAGCAGTACCCCTACACTACCCAAACACCACTGCACTAACCTAAACCCTAAAACACTACCCCCAGCAGTACCCCCTACACTACCCAAACACCACTGCACTACCCTAAATCACTACCCCCAGCATGACCCCCTACACTACCCAAACACCACTGCACTACCCTAAACCCTAAAACACTACCCCCAGCACGACCCCCTACACTACCCAAACACCACTGCACTACCCTAAACCCTAAAACACTCCCCCAGCATGACTCCCTACACTACCCAAACACCACTGCACTACCCTAAACCCTAAATCTACCCCCAGCATGCTCCCCTACACTACACAAACACCACTGCACTACCCTAAACCCTAAAACACTACCCCCAGCACGACCCTCTTCACTACCTAAACACAACTGCACAATTTGTTACAGGCGTTGCAACGCAGGCCTGTGGTGCTTACTGGAAGTACCTAGTGGGCTAGTTGGGCCCCAGGGACCCTCAGGATTCAAGGTGACCTAATCCCCCAACTTAAAACGCACCACGGGGCGCGTTTGCACAGTGGTGAAGGGAGGGGCGGGGCCTCAGGTGACATGTGCACAAACACGCCCTGTGGTGCGTTTTAAGTTGGGGAATTAATTCCCTTTGAATCCTGAGGGACCCTGGAGGCCAACTAGCCCACCAGGTACCTTCAGTAAGCACAACAGAGTTGCATTGCAGAGAGGTGAAAAAAGGTGCGTGGCCTCGGAACGCCTCTCTGCAACTCAGCTCTGTGGTCCTAACTGTAGGTACCTGGGGGCTAGTTGGGCCCCAGGGACCCTCAGAATTCAAGGGGACTTAATCCTGCAACTTAAAACGTGCCACGGGGTGCGTTTGCACACATGTCACCTCAGGCCCCCTCCCTTCACCACTGTGCAAACGCGCCCTGTAGCGCGTTTTAAGAGGTAGTTTTAATCCCCTGCCCTATTATGTACTAGGGACTTGCAGAGGAGGTCATGCTAATCACAGGGGTACCCCAACGCATAGTGTTCCCTAGTGTATGTAGGTGTTTTCACTGTATTCTAAGTGTCTTTTAGCATAGCACTGGCTCTGGTTAGTCAGAGTCAGTTACCACCAGTACCTGTCTGAAAAAGTTGTGGGCACAGGATGATTTTGCAACAAGGCCTCTTTCTGCTCCTCTGTTGGTTCTTTCTGCACATCTTTTGCTTCTTTCTGTGCGTTTTTCTTCTTTCTTCACATGTCCTACCTCTGTAGGCATAGTTAGAAACTAGCATTTAAAAAAACCTTTGAAATTCACTTAAAAATCATAGGTTTCAGGCACGTTATAGTTAGAAATTAGCATTTAAAAAACCTTTGAAATTCACTGAAAAAACCATAGGTTTCAGACACGTTATAGTTAGAAATTAGCATTTAAAAAACCTTTGAAATTCACTGAAAAAACCATAGGTTTTAGGGACAGTTATAGTTAGTTGGACATTTCACTCGTACAAAACCATAGAAATTCCCCGTTATAGTTAGTTCAGCTAACTATAACTCGCGCCCCGCAATGCACTGCTGATGACGTCACATATTACATCACTCATGACATGGTCAGTGACATCACTGATGACATCACTGATGACATCTCAAATGACATCACTGATGACATCATCCATGTGATAATTTCATGCATCTTCTCACACCCTAATATAACTTTTGATACACCCACTCTAAATTACAGACTGCCATTCTCAAAACCATAGACACTCCAACACCAAAAACTACATACCTACTCACTGATTCTTAGGTCTACACACACATCCACTCACTCACCCGTACAGTCACTCATACTTAGTCACTCAGTACAGGACTATCATATGCACTCATACACCTATATAAACACTCACACACCGCCACTCATCCATAGAGGTACTCACACACCTAGTCAGTCATGCAAAAAACTTAATCACACACCCATTTACTCACCTATACAGTTATACACACACCAGCTCACTTACTCGTACAAATACTAGCACATTCTTACACTCTTATACAATCACTGATACAAGTACACACTCATCCATACAGCCACTCTCACAATCACACACTCTCACTTATAGCCATTTATATACTCCAACACACATATATACTGCCTTTCACATATGTAGTTACTCACACATGTACCACTGAGATATACATTCACTCACTAACACACCCATACACACACTCACCCACCCATACAGTCCATCACAGATGCACTCTTGAAACCATGCACCCAGTAAATCACCCACTCACACATCTATGCACAGAGTCACACACACCCCACCCACACAAACACTCAGGCACCCAAACAGATACTCAGACAACCGATCAATAACTCATATAGACACTCATGTAGCTATTCACAAACCCATGCAGCCGCTTACACAGCAACAGACAGACAGATACAGACATTCACACAGTTTAGTCACTAACCCATGCATTCAGTAAGATACGTTTAATCACTCACTTATAGAGTCAGTCACGCACCTACGAAATCATCCATCCAGACACTTATACACCCACTCATTCTTCAATACACCCTGGCATATATATTAAACATATTTAAACTTTATAGAAACACACAGTCACTGGATGATGTCATCAGTGATGTCATTTGAGATGTCATCAGTGATGTCATCAGTGATGTCACTGACCATGTCATGAGTGATGTAATATGTGCATTGCGGGGGCGCGAGTTATAGTTAGCTGAACTATAACAGGGGAATTTCACGGGTTTTGTACGAGTGAAATGTCCAACTAACTATACCTGTCCCTAAAACCTATGGTTTTTTCAGTGAATATATATATATGTATATATGTATATATATATATATATATATATATATATATATATATATATATATATATCTACGACCCCTCCGGATGTCATGCTAAGATCTGATTGGCTGCCAACACTTCAAACCAGGAAGTGTTGGAAGCCATCTTGTGACTCGGTTGAACCGAGTCATAGAAAAAAGATTTTAAAAAAGAAAAGTGGGAAGGGTAGAAATATCCTGACCCACTAGGCCTCTTGGGGGGGGTTCCACAGAGACAAAAAGCAGTGGGAGTCGCTCTGGTTCGCAAATTCTGCAGAAAAGGTTTTAAAAATCAAAGCGCGGTCTACCGCGCATCATTTCTAATTGGCCCCGGGTGGCCAGGTCTCAGGTTCATGTGCAAATATGTAGGAGGAGACCACACTGGCCCCCCTCCTAGTATCCCTAAGGCCTGAGGGACCACAACCTCCCTGTGACAAAATATGACAGAAATGCAGGGGAGCCATGCTGCCCCCACAGCCCCAGGGACCGCCACCTCCCGAGGGCTAAATATAATATTAATGTGGGGGCTCTGCCCCCCCCGCAGCACTGGGGACTGCCACCTCCTCAGAGCAAATGGAAAAAATTGAAAGTGGGGGGGCTGGGCTGTGCTGTCATCAGTGATGTCACTGACCATGTCACGAGTGATGTAATATGTGAGGTCATAAGCAGTGCATTGCAGGGGCATGAGTTATAGTTAGCTCAGCTAGCTATAACTGCTGAATTTATCTGGTTTTTACAAGTGAAACCTGAGCCTAACTATAACATCTCTGTAACCTTTGTTTTTTTTAGTGAATTTCAATGTTTTTTTATTCCAATTCATAAATATAACGCCCCTTTAACTTTTTTTTTTCTCAATGAATACATATATATCTATATCATATCATAAGTATCATTATGATGTGGGGATATACTGGCTTTTGCTGCATGCCGTCATTTCACATGGACTGCCACTGAGGAGGGCGTTGGCCCGAAACGCGTCTGGCAGGTGAAAATAAAGGATTTTGTTCATGACAGTTGCTTTTTTATTGGCAAGAAACCTCACCGAGGGGCAACTCTTCCTGTTTTTGTATAGCGGCCGGTCCAGCCGCGGGATTGCACCACCGCCTGACACTAGCAGGTCCCTTGCTGACTTACTGGGATAGCTAAATGCAGGGAAAGACGGTGCTGGTAATGTGCAAGAACGCCTGCAGGAACATTGTGAACCTTTTTAAAGAAACTCTGTGAATGTGTTTGATGGCAGCGACCCACACGGGTTTTACTGAACTACCAGTCCCAGAATCCAGTGCTTCAAGTGGCTCACCTGAGCATAATTATCATTATGATGTGGGGATATACTGATGTTTGCTGCGTGCTGTCATTTCACATGGACTGCCACTGAGGAGGGCGTTGGCCCGAAACGCGTCTGGCAGGTGAAAATAAAGGATTTTGTTCATGACAGTTGCTTTTGTATTGGCAAGAAACCTACCTGTGTGTGCATCCCACCGAGGGGCAACTCTTCCTGTTTTTGTATAGCGGCCTGCCTGGCCGCGGGATTGCACCACCGCGAGACACTAGCAGGTCTGCTGCTGACACACTGGGGTAGCTAAATGCAGAGCAGGAGGTGCTGGTAATGTGCAAGAGCGCCTGCAGAAACATTGTGAACCTTTTTAAAGAAACTCTGTGAATGTGTTTGACGGCAGCGACCCACACAGGTTTTACCGAACTACCAGTCCCAGAGTCCAGTGCTTTAAGTGGCTCACCTGAGCATAATTATCATTATGATGTGGGGATATACTGGCGTTTGCTGCGTGCCATCATTTCACAAGCAGTGCATTGCAGGGGCATGAGTTATAGTTAGCTCAGCTAGCTATAACTGCTGAATTTATCTGGTTTTTACAAGTGAAACCCAATTTTATTCCCAGATATGTTAAATCTTTCTTGGCCCATTGAAAGGTACACCAATTTACTCATCTCCGCTTCCGGGAGTGTTAGGTTGAGGAGGAAGGATTTATTAAGATTAATGCGGAAGCCTGCTACTATCTCGAATCTTTCTAATTCATCCCGTATTTCTATGACGGATTGACTTGGATCTGTAATGGTTAGTAAGATATCGTCGGCGAACATTGATATTTGTGTTCGTCAGAGCCAAACGGTATTCCCCTAGCCCCTCTATTGTCTCTAAGGCGAGTGGCTAATGGCCCAATACTGAACGCAAAAAGGAGTGGGGATAGGGGGCAACCCTGCCTCGTTCCCCGTTCCAATCAGAAGGGTTCAGAAGCCATGCCGTTGACTAACACTCTAGCACTGGGAGCCGCAAAGTTAGCTTTAACCATGTTGATAAATGTGCTGCAAAAGCCAAATCTTTGAAGTGTCAGGAAGAGAAAATTCCAGTTCACTCGATCAAATGCCTTCTCGGCATCTAAGCCGAGAAGGACCGCAGGGATCCTGCGCTTATTAACTTTTTCTATGAGATGTATCACTCTGCGCACATTGTCATGGGTTTGTCTCCCCTTAATGAATCCCGATTGATCCGGGTAGATTAATCCTGGCATCAAATTTTCTAGGCGGGTAGCTAATATTTTTTAGTACAATTTAGCGTCCAGATTAAGTAGTGCTATAGGGTGGTACGATCCGCACTGTTTTGGATTTTTCCCGGGTTTGGGAAGCACAGTCAGTAATGCTTCGCTCATGGTGTGGGTTGTTTGTGTAGTAGTCGCTATGTAATTGAAAAGAGCCGTGAGCTGGGGCATCAGTTCTATACTAAATGTTTTATGAAATTGTGTTGTCAGTCCGTCGGGTCCCGGGGACTTATGTAATTTGAGAGACCCTATTGCTTGTTGTACTTCCACTTCCGTGATAGCTTCCCCTAGTTGTTCGTTCTGGCTCTGTGTAACCTGTGGGAGCGTCACAGTGTCAAAGTAAGTGGATTGTGTCTGGGAATCAAATGGGTCAGCCGTGTATAGTGTGGTATAGAAGTCCCTGAATGCATTTGCCTTACCCGAGTCGTCATGTGTCAGCAAGCCCGAGGTTGTGTGAATGTCTCCAATAAATTCCTTTTCTCTTTTTATTCTCAATTGGCGAGCGTGGTGTGCCCCAACTTTATTGCCTTGTGCGTAGGAGGTCTACTTGAGTTTGACAAGCGTGAATTCTGCCCTATTGGCGTATATCGCCTGGAGTTTACCCCTTAGGGCTGTGACCTTTCGTTGTGTTGCGGTGGTGGGGTTGGCTTTATGTGTTCTTTCTAGTAGTTTCAGTTCCCCCTCTAAATTTAGTCTTTCTGTTGTCCTTTACTTATTAAGCGCTGCCATTAACGTAATGCATTGACCCCTAATCACCGCTTTAAAAGCATCCCAGTTATTCATTGGGGATGTGTCCTGGGTGTCGTTTAACTGAAAAAATTCCCTTATTGAGGCGCGTAGGGAGTCACGGAGTGATTTGTCTTGTGTTATGGCATTGGGGAAGAACCATCGTTTGAACTTCGGTTGTGGACTACGCCAAGCGATTACGACCGATACTGGGGCATGGTCAGATAATGGTGGGGTGTATGCTTGTTTCCTGAACTGATTTATTCAGAGTTTGGCTCAGAAATATATAATCAAGTCTTGAATACGTACGATGGACGTGTGAGAAATATGTGTAGTCATTATCATCTGGATGCGCTTCTCTCCAACAATCTTGGAGGCCCAAGTCGCGAATAGTTTATTTCAGATTATTAGGGAAGCTACCTGTGTGATCCCTGTGTGGGTGAGTACTATCTTTCCCGGAATGCCATGTCCAGTTAAAATCCCCCATCAGTACGATGTAGCCCTCTGCAAAACCCCCCAAGAGAGCTAGCACGCTGTGAATAAAAGTGACTTGATTCGTGTTTGGTGCATATAGCCCAGCAAAAGTGCAAAGGCGTCCCCAAATGCAGCCTTTCACCAGTACCACCCGGCCTTCCTTGTCAGTTTTATAGTCAATTGGTTGGAATTTGAGAGAGGAATGAAAGAGAAGCGCTACTCCGTTGTTTTTGGAGTTGGCGGAGGATTTAAATACTAGGGGGAAGGTTTTGTGTTTAATTCTGTGCTCTTCCGATCTTTTGAGGTGAGTCTCCTGGAGCGCCACTACGTCATAATGATGATCAGTTAAATATTTCCAAATCTTTTGGCGCTTAGATGGGGCATTCATCCCTCTCACATTCCATGTCAGTGTTGTGACTACCATCTTGACTCAGTGAGATGCACTGCCCCGCCGTCCGTACCCTCCCAACTCTGCGATTCTCCTTCTGCAATTATGCTCCTGGGCCACCCTCCTCCCCACACCCCAAAGAGGCCACCAGCTAACCGAAACCCATGCATATGGACCCGCTGTGAACCAGTGACATAGCTCTTGACTCTCCGATCCCCGCACAGAACATAAAAAAGGGAAAAAAGGGGAACAATAAAGTTTGTAACGATGTTAAGTGAAAGTCCAGACATAAGCTTGATTAGCGAGAACGGTGGCACATTCCGCCCCTCATCTAAGCCATCATTTCGGTGTCTGGACATCACGTGGGACGAATTGGGCCAAAGTTTGTCGCCGAGGCCTGTTTGGCAAATCCGTGTCCATAGTCTCGTTCTCCTTCTCCATTTAGGAGCCTGCGATTGTTTTGTCGCTATATAATCCTTTTTTTACCAGTCCTTCAGTTACTCGTGGTGGTCCGTATTAGCTGCTGAGTTTGAAGCGAGGGGTTACCATTCCCTTTCGTTGATGTCATGCGTGAATGTTGCTGTCTTATTTGCAACTCAGGGCTCGCTTTTGTGTGACATGAGGTCGAGATCTTCAGGGAGCGTCAACGCTTTGGGTAGGCGGTGGGTCTGCCAGCGACCTCCCTTCTCCTTTCCTTGCGAGGGGCCCTCCTGTTGCTCTACACCACCTGTCTCCACAAGGGTCTCCGGTATCGGTATGCCCAACACCCTGAAGGTCTCATTGACGTCGGTTATGTGGTGCGCTTTATTATGATATTCGAAACCTATACCAAAGGGGTAGGACCACCGATATTGAATGTTGTCTCTACTGAGTTTATCCGTGACCGGCCTGAGTTGTTGGCGTCGGGCCAGGGTTGCTGGAGCTATGTCCTGGGACAATTGACACAAGTGACCTTGGAATTGCAGTGTCTCTAATATCCATGCCGCTTGCAGTATGGCTTCTTTAGTCTTGAAAGAGTGCAGTTTTGCTAGAATATCCCGAGGTCTGCGAGTTTCACCCTGGTTGGTGCGTCCCACTCTGTGAACTCTCTCTATTTTAATTTTTGTTGTTGTTGGCCCCAGCGCTTCGGCAAACAGGCCTGTGACAAAGACCTCCAAGTCCGGCCCCTCCGCTGCCTCTTCTAGATTATGAATCCTTATGTTTTCCCACCATGATCTGTTCTCGAGATCTTCGTTTTTCAGAAGTACATTTTGTAGTTGATCATGGAGATCCCGCGTAGTAGACGTCAGTTGTTTCGATTTCCGTTCTAGGGTTATAATAGAAGCCTCTACATCCATCACTCTGGCCCCCACCGAGTCCACATCTTGTTGTAGGCTAGTGAGTCTGCCACTGAGATCCGCCCGTAGGGAATCCATGGATTGTGCCATGTCAGCCTTTAGCTCCTCTCGTAGTTCTTGTTTGAATTCCCTCAATGACACAAAGAGATCTTCCTTGGAGAGTGCCACATTTTGTTCCCCCGATGTCGGCGCCTACACGTCTTTGCTGTTTGAGGGGGCAAAGTAGGAGGAGACTCTATTATTCAGTTGTTTTTTCGGCAACATAGATGAAGCTTATATCAGTGCTGATCTTTTTGGTGTCTTGTGTTTCTTCACCTGGAGTGCTGGAGGAGTTTAGAGATAGCGGATGATGAGTGTGTACTGGGATCTATGCTAGGAATCGCTTTCCCCTCTTGCCATGGAGTTTTTCTCCCGTGCCGCCAGGGTTTTCTGATCCCTTTATCTACTTTGCGTGAGCACTACTCAGCGTCTGTGTTATTAAAGCCTCGAAGAGATTAAAGTAGGTGCTATCTGCCCTTGTAGCTGAGCTTCGTGGTGTTTGCAGCGGCCTCTTCCCCTACAAATGCTGAGCCTTTTGTAGTAAGCCTCCTTTATCATATGGGCACAACATTGCCATGACGATAGCCTTCAGCTTGGGTTTATGTGGACCTTTACTTTTCCCCCCTCTGGGACTCCGCCAGTTATTGGCTAAATTGTGAGCCTGTTATAGGGCACTGCCCCAGGTAGTGCTATGCTGGAGCCGTCGGACCTGGTGCTCGAAAAGTGTCTCGGCCGGGCACCATTTTAATGTCAGGCGCCCGACTTCACTCGTTCCCAGCCGCCTCTATAATTGCCATCAGTGGAAATATTTTCGGCTCCCAAATTGACTGCGGTCCCTGTCGCAGCCGCTACTGATTCAGGGCATCAACTGTCTCTTTTGCTGATCGCAGTGCTCGCGCCTCCTGAATTGGCGCCATTTGCTCAGCCGCGCCCCACGTCCCTTATTAACAGCACGCCGATACCTCCTCTGAAGATACACTTCACGCCTGGGGCATCTCGTGGGGTGATAGCGCTCTGGATAGTCGGTGGGACCATGCCAACTCTCACCGCCCTGCGTCTGCCTCATCCACTTGCCCACGTCTCGATCTCCGCTCACAACGCGGCCCAGCTCCGGCTCCTCGTTGCCCTTGCGAAGTCTGGCTGCATCCACCCTTAATCTTCACCTCTTCTCCATTCCGGTTGCAGCGCCTCACTTACAGCAATTTTGCGGTAAGAATCCTTGGTGATTATGCCAGTTTATCTGTAGAATGTATGTTTAATGTGGCCTCGGCGACGGAGCCGTTGTGGATTACGACCACACGGCCATCTTGGTTGGCCACGACCTCCGATATTTAATATTTATAATAAAAATTACAACATTCTTTGTGTTTTTCCCATTGTCTGATTATTGTTTAATACATGTGTAATTCATTGCACAATTATTGTTTAAACATATGTGTATTTTCCTTAGTTGTTTTTTTTAGTCATTGATGTTTTCGGCTCACTTTGGACTCCAAGTGAGCGATGTTATGATGGTGAGACATTCCGCCTATTAAAGCTATTTACGGGCAGGACAGTTTTTGTATATTTTGAGTACATGTTAGTATCTGTATGAGTAAGTGAGTGGGTGTGTAAGTACTGGTATGGGTCTGTGAATGGGTTTATGAATGGTTGTGTGGGAGAGGCAGTGGGTGTATGAAAGGTTCTATGGGGGTGTGAATGGGTTAGTCAGTGATTCTGTGGATGATGTCATCAGTGATATAATTTGAGATGTGATCAGGAATGTCATCAGGGATGTCACTGCCCTTGTCATGAGTGATGTAGTAAGGGAGGTCGTAAGCAGTGCATTGTAGGTGGGGTGAGTGATAGTAAGTTCAGCAAACTATAACTGCTAAATTTCACAAGTTTTGTATGAGTGAAATCTGAGCCTAATTATAACAACCCTTTAACCTTTGGTTTTTTCAGTGAATTTTTAAGTTTTTTTAAAGCTAATTCTTAACTATAACGCCACTGTAACCTTTGTTTTTTTCAGTGAATTTCTATGGTTTTTTAAGTAGTAGTTGCGTTTGCAGAGTGGTGGAGAAAGGGGTGGGGTCTCCAACTAGTGTTCAAGAATCCCACTGTGTAGGACTTACAGGACGTACCAAGAGGGCTTCTTGGCCCCCAAGGTCCCTCAGGAGTAAAGTGGACTTCATTCCCAACCAGTAGTGTGCCAGGAGGAGCATTTCCAGAGTGGTGGAGAAAGGGTGTGTGGCCTCCGAAGACCTCTTAGCAATCCCACTGTATGAGACTTACTTGAGGTAACAGGAGGGGTGGATCCTCAGCAGCCAAGGGAACTTCATCCCCCAACTAGTAGTGTGCAAGGAGGCATGTTTGCAGAGTGGTAGATAAAGGGGGCGGGCCTGCGAAGACCCCTCAGCAATCCCGCAGTTTAGGGCTTACTGAAGGTAACAGGAGGGGTAGTTGGCCCACAAGGATATCGTTGGGGGGGCAACAACTCCTCTTGTTACCTACAATAAGTCGCACACAGCGCAATTGCATAGAGGTCTTCAGAAGGCCACTCCCCTTTCTCCACCACTCTGCAAACACACCTTCTGACGCCCTGATGGTTTGGGGATGAAGTCTCCGTGGCTCCAGAGGGTCCTTGGATGCCAACAAGCCCTCCTGTTACTTCCAGTAAGGCCCACACAGGAGGATTGCTGAGAGGTCTTTGGAGGCCGCACAACCTCTCTCCACCACTCTGCAAATGCGTCTCCTGGCGCACTGATGGTTGGCTGATGAAGTTCCCTTGGCTTCAGAGGGTTCTTAAGGGCCAACTACCCCTTCTGTAATCTTCAGTCAGACCCACACAGCTGGATTGCTGAGAGGTCGTCAGAGGCCATGCCCCCTTTCTAAACCACTCTGCACTCGTGGCACACTAGTGGTTGGGGGAAGAAGTCCACTTTAGTCCTAAAGGTCTCAAGAGCCAAGGGGGCTTATTCCCCCAATCAGTAGCGCACCAGGAGGTGTGTTTGCAGAGTGGTGGAGAAAGGGGGTGTGGCCTGGCCTCCGGCGAGTTGCCAGGCTTTTTTCTTTTTTTAGGGAAGGGGGCTGCATAGCCCCCCTTCCCTGAGTCGATTTTGGCCACGGGGACCCAATCCCCCTGGGCCAGTCCTTTATGAAATGGGGAGAGGGGCCATGTGGCCCCCCTCCTCCACTGATTTTGGCCCCAGGACCCCAGCCCCCGCGGCCCGTTCTTTCTTTAAAAAAAACTTTTTTTTAATTATGAAAGGGAAGGGAGCTATGGGGCTCCCCTCCTGGGCTGATTTCAGCCCCTGGGACCCCATCCCCTGGCCTCAGTACTGGGTGCCGTGGTCCACCCAGGGAACCCAATTTTTCATGTTGGGTACCGTGGGGGGACACCGAAGGCCCCTGTGGACACTTCCAGCCCGCCGACCACCTGTGGCAGCCGGCATTGCATTTACCCATAGGGAGCTGCTAGTGTGCTCCAATTTTTTGCTCTCACTTGCTCAAAGCAGAGCACTGTTTGCTATGGCTTGCAATGTCCTGGGGATGGGCACCTCAGGACATTGCTGGAGCCGGCTCTGGAGGGTGGTGGTCCCCAGGGCAATGTATGTCTCCAGGCCTTTCTTCTTTTAATGCCTGCCCCAAGAAGGTGCTGAGAGTGGCCCGAGAGGAGGGGCCATTCGCCCCCTCTCATTTTAGAGTTTGGCCCCAGGGAGGTGGTGGGCCCTGGGGCTTGTGGGGGTCTGAGGCCCCCAAGCCAAAAATAAAAATCCCTAGGGGGGTGATGGTCCCCGGATTGGGGCGGGGGGTCAGTGAGCCCCCCCATAACATTGTAATTAGCCCTGGGGAGGTGGCGGTCCCCGGGGCAGGGGGTTCCGTGAGGCCCCCCCATAATATTGTAATCAGCCCCAGGTAGGTGGCGGTCCCCCAGAAGAAAATATATATATATATTGTGATCAAGGCCCGAGGTGGGGCTGAAACGCGTCATGGCTGTAGAGGTGTTGGAGGAGCAATAAACGTACATCTTCTGCTAATATTTGGGTCCGTGCTCCGTTTCTTTGGGACTAGAGGTACGCCAGAGGGCGAACGGAGTTCCCAAGAATATAGATATATATATATATATATATATATATATATATATATGAATATAAGATTCGCTGGAAAACAAAATTAGAAACTGTGTTAAGTATATACAACCACTGAAATCACCAGTTATGCTTGTGAGCACAATCAAAACACAAGGTAAATCATGATAATTCGCCATACAAGAAACACATAGTTGCCCACATCACAGGCTCACAAAAGCAGATAAATCGACAAAATAATACAATATTGAAGCTGTGATCTCACTTTCTTATGTAAAGACAGTATGGATTATGCAAATAAATTACATTTAGGCATGTAGGTACAGGTTTGTCTCCAGATCTTCTGATGTTACCATTTATGATAGGAGTGTGTTACCATCAAGGTAAAATATTTTCTGCTGGACCAACCACCAACTTTACCTGATTGTGTTTACTCATGGGTCTGCCACAGAGGATATTAAAGAAAGCCCCCTACCAGCATTGAGGACATGGTAATGTTTGTGATTCTCATAGGATAACATTGAATGCATTGTGTTGTGCTTTCCTATGGGGACTTTGTTTTTCTTTTCTTTAAAGTTTCTAGACCCCTTTATCAAATTTTCTTAATGTTAATACATTTCTCGTATTGCATTTTATCTATTAAACTAAATAGTTTTGAAGTCCATCATCTTTATTTTTATATTTTTGGGTAGTTGTTGCACATTTGGCTCAAACATTGTCTCTGAAGAAGCTTTTGCCACTTGTACCAAACTAACAAGGTTTAGTGTGGGTCTAGTGTCTTATTGTACGAAAGCATCCACTCCAGGAATCTTTTTGACGAAGATACAAATCCCGGCAGGCCCACTCAGCCTTTCATCCTTCCAATGTTGATAAAATGATTACTATTGAGTAGCCTAGCAATAGACATGTGTTCTTCAGAGCCAATATGAACTAAGGAATGAACACCTTGCGAAATACAAGTTATGTTATGCTATGTTATGTTAAAGGACATTAGACAATGAAGTATATTAATATAACCCTGCTCCTCTGCATTAAAACTAATACTATAACACTCAGCAGCCAGCCAGGCAGCCAATTGTAGTTCATTCAGGCTGCAAAATAACTATCTTTTACTACATGACACTCTTACACTCACATATATTCTACAGTTCATGTCCATTCCCACTACTGAAACAGTCCGCAACAATAAACCACCCATAACCACCTGAATAGTCATGGAATAACTGAACTGATTTGCCAGACACCACTGGCAAATGGAGGATTCTAATTTAGTCCACCGTTGCAGGTGCCAACTGCATACTATGACCATTTCTTGATATCTTACAATGACAATCTTATATGGAATGATATTAACAAATTTCATCCCTGCAGATCTACCACCATTTCTTCTTCCAACCTATGCCTATTCAGGACCACACACTTTATTTGTTTTGTGTCATAATTTTTTATTAGATTTCACAGGAGGTGAAAACATGGCAACAAGCCAATGATACAGCAGTACAACATGGTACATCATGGTATATAATTCCAGTCACAACGTAACAAACACCTCTGATTGTTGATGGAAGGAGAGGTGTTGAAGGGGTATGCAGAAGGGTGGGTAGAAGGGAGAGGGCGAAGGATGAGAGGGCATGCACTGATGGGAACATCTCCAGTAACTATAGTGGGGCAGCTCAGAGCAGTTGATAGACGGCGGGCTTCTGGTGGAAGACAGCATGTTACTTGGGTGTTGTCTAGAAGGTGTAGTCTATTAGGATCCGTACTGTGAGCTCAGAAGTGTATTTTCGTGGTGGAAAAAAGTAGGGAGCTCTCGTGGTGGGGAGGGTTTTCATGCGGGGTGAGGCAAGGTGTTGAAGGTGGGAGGCAGAAGGGGGGAGAAGGGTAGGGAGTAGGGGCACAGTCTCCGGTCTAGTCTGGGTGTGGGGTATTTTGCAGATATCGGGCGGTGTAGATAGTCAGAAGGGCGAGGAGGCGGGTGTATCATGTAGCAGGAAGAGGAGCAATACAACCGTACATTAAGGTGGGCATGAAGGTGATGTACTGCTAGAAGGGGCAGGATGGTTGGTATCCCCACAGGAAGAGTTAGGATATCAGCTGTTGGAGGGAAGGTGGTGGCCAACCTCGGTGGATAGGGGGGTATGAAATAGGGGGTATCTGCCTACGCGACAGAGAGCTGGTTGGGGGGGCGATCAGATAGGGGAAGAGGGGGGAAAGGTGGGCAGTAGGGAGAGGGGGGTGAGGAGGGGATAAGAAGGAAAGAAGGTGAAGAAGGTGAGGGTGATGACAAGTGGGGGGATGGAGAGGGGGGAGGGAAGGCAGATGAAGGGGCTGGAGAAGAGGGGATGCAGCGGACCAAATAAGCAATAATAAGAAGAGAAGGAGAAGGGTGGAGGAGCTGGGCATCCCTCTTATCTGTGGATGGCAGGTTGATGGTTCAAGGTGGGTTGTTGTGTATAGGGCCGCAGGGAGCTAGTGTGTGGTCTCTTTAAGAAATGGGGCCCATGTTTGCGTGAATATCTCCATCTGATCTTGTAATCTGTAAATAACGCGATCGCAGGATGAGGTTTGGATCATTGCTGCCATCCAGTCCTCTTGTGAGGGGGTGTGGCTAACCTCCATTTCGAAGTATACAGAGCTGTGGCTAGTGCTGTGTGAAGGAGGCGGCGTTGTGGTCACATGATATCCGGGATGCCGCCAGTGTCATGTAGAAGAATAACTGTGGGTTGGAGGGGAAGGCGAAGGGGGATTGTCTCTCCCTGGGTGCTCCCGATGTGGGACCAGAAAGATTGAGTAGAAGGGCACTTGCAGAGTACATGGGGGAAGTCACAAGCACCTCCAGCATTTGGAGTGAGGCAATAGGCCGGCCTTGTGCAGTTTCCTCAGGGTCCAGTACCAGTCGTGGAGCATTTGGAAGAGGCAGAATTTTAGTCTAGCCTCTCGAGTTCCCCTATCCAGGGCTATCACCATTTCTGTCCAGTCCTCTTCCTCAGCTGTGAAGTGTAGCCATGTTTGTGACTTGGCTCGGAGGCTGTGGAGGGGGGGTGAGAGAACAGGTGGTGTGTCAGGGTGCTATAGAGTCCAGACATCACTCCTTTGTGTCTGCCCCATAGCGATAGATACCCCACTATCAGAGAGGTCGGTAGCGTCCAAGGCCGGGGTGAAGGAAGTGGCCCGATTAGGGTCACTCGGGTCACTCACGACCACCTCTCAGCCTTCCATACAAATGAAGATTCAGTCAGACAGTAGAGAATACAAACCAATATATGTTTATTCAGATACACTCGAGCGGAGCCCAGTCTGCCCAGTCTCTTAGGAATGCTGCAGAGGGACTGACAATCCAAAAGCATAGAGATACATATTATACTATTTGTAACTGGATTAAAACACGCCCATAGTGTAATTTTCCAAGCAGATGCAGCTAGACAGTGCAATGCAAAAAAGTTAAGTTTCGATCCTCATATCGTACATTACCTCAGAAGCTCAAGGTTGTTTCTCCCTGCACCCGCCACTGGACAAATGGGAGAGGACCTTTATCTAGTGGGAAGGTATGCAGCACTTGAACAGTGTATTCATTAACAAGGAAAGTTTCATGGGAAACAAAACCTAACGGGGTCCTTTTCTCAGAAACGAGCAAAGGTTAGTTTCACTCATGCATCTAAAATGGCGTCTAAACCCAAAATGGGGCCGCGAATGCTAACTTACAAAAAGCAATGCATAAGCATGAATTTTCTATTCTAACAGACCCTCCTTTTAGCATGAGCTAATCATTTTCCTTGTGTAAGAAGAAGACAGGTAGGGAATTACAATAATATCAACATGTTCATGAGCATTCCATAGTATCGACATCAGGAGGGGAGATTGTGAGAAGAGAAGAAGTCTCAAAAATCCCTTCATATATGTTCATCATATCCTCGATCTCCTTCTGGACCATTATTGCAGCATTAGTATCATGAATCGATGTTTTCTGTTTGGGGGTGAGAATATTGGTACAATAGGAGGAACAAAAAGTAAAGCACTGAATAAGGGCACAGTAGAACACCAAAATTACAATCAAATAAATCACTTTTTCGAGGATCCAGCCCCAGCTACCAACAGAGACCAATTCCAATTTCCACTTTCCATTCCCTTCACATTCTCAATAATATCTAGAATATGCTGGGTAATATTCTTTTCCATATTCTTGAGGCCGACTACGCACTGATGGCCTACTACAGCGCACACTCCTCCACTCTTAGCTAAGATGAAATCAACTGGATATCTAGTTTGCTCAGAATATATTCGCATACTTTCT
The DNA here is from genome assembly GCA_963921515.1 of Calotriton arnoldi. Lineage (NCBI taxonomy): Eukaryota > Metazoa > Chordata > Amphibia > Caudata > Salamandridae > Calotriton > Calotriton arnoldi. Next base: position 214,532 of record CAWUFW010004816.1, read on the forward strand.
AATTGGGTGGTGATGTCACGCAAAGCTGCTACTGTAGAGTTGGACAATATTTGCAACTTACATCCAAAATATTCTCGGGCTTTCTCACCCCTGGCCATAGATGTCATTCCCAAAGTAACAAGGGATGACAGATTATACCCAAAAGTGGCCCCATTACTATAATTATTAATCTCTATGTCGGTGACTCCCTCACAGAATTCTTTCGTCAGCGTCCTTTTCACCCAGCGGACATTAGGCTTGGGATTGACATGTTTGCAAGGCACACCTAGAGGCAACACCAGTCCCAAAGCCACATCGCCTGTACCATTATGGACATTAGAGTATGTACCGTTGGACAAAAAATAGAATCCAGGGTGTGCATAAATTGGTCCATCATAATCCATAGCAGAGTATCTAGAATTCATACCAAAGGTATCAGGATCTTTATCATTCACTAAAGAGATTGTACTTTTATACAGCACTGTGCCTGAACAGTTCACAGACAAGTCTGTGTCTGTACCATTCACAATGGGACAGCAAGCAGGATAATAACCAGCCTTTCAAATGACTATCACATCCCTATAATGCCAAACTACTAAAGTAACATTCTGAACCTTCATGTAGTAATTATCGCAGTATGTATCATTAGCGCATCCTGGGTAGCCCACTTCCGTGGCTTTCTATAATAAACGAAACCAAAAACTCCAGAAACTTCTATCAATTCTGGGGGTTGAGTATAAGTATAATTCACAAGGGACAACGGATAAGCAGTCCATAAACTGGTAACTGAATCAGTAGGGTAGCAAGCCGTTCCCTCAAATAGGTGTCTAGAAATACATTATTTGGGACTGACCTTTTGTTTCTAGTCAAAGAGATGACTTTCCCCTTTTCTGGCAAAACCACATTTTGATCATTCTCCAAAACCCATGTCACCCCACACAGTATCAAAAGCAATAGAACCACTAAGGTGACACATAATATTTTTCATTTAAGTGTCCACATCATAGTGGGCTGAACAACAAGAATCATTGGTTGCTCCTCGTCAACAACATGTCTACCAAAAGGATGCATAATAAATGATGAAAGAGGGATGAAAAAGCAAATGGATTATATAAGTTCCCAGTGTCCGTCAGAGCCTCACTGGTACAGGCTCCTATTGTTCATTAAAACGTTAGCGCTCTTGAGCACCGGCGGTGGAGCTTGCTCTGTCCTAAGCTCGGGTTCCCACATCGTCCAGGATAATGTACCCCTAAGGAAATACTTTCAATATATCCTGTCCAATGTTCAAACAGTGCACAAGTCTCACATCACCCTAAAACTAGCTCCGTTGGTACTATAGCAAAGTACACCTAACTTACACAGTCTATCCCTAACTAATCTGACTTCTCCTTTGGTGCACTGTTCCTCAGCCGAGGGCGCAGATTATACCTGGTGACTCCAGGCACAGAGGGATCAGCGAAAAGGGGCTCCTGGATAGCTTGTATTTCCGGTGGAACAGCCTCGTTCAGGACGTCATCGTTCTCCTTGTCACTTTGAGTCCATGTAAGGACAGCATCGCTAAATGGAACAAAACGAGGTATCTGTTCACACTCCTGATCAGCTACCCCCTCCTTGACCCACTGGTCATAGGGTAACAGTAGAGGGACCCTGCGACAGTGAGTTGCATGGATCCAGTTCTTACGGCCGGCAACCTTGACTGCAGTACGTGTTGATAAGAGGACCTGTTCCGGTCCCTTCCACTGCGGCTCCAAACTCTTCTCCTGCTGGAAATTGCGCACCAGGATAAAATCCCCAGGCTGAATATTGTGTCCGGGCCCCTCTGGTGTAGCTGGTAGGGATTCCCGGACCTGTTGGTGAATAGAACACAAACTCTCAGTTAACCAGCAAAGATAATCTATCAACAACGGATACTCAATGTCAGGAAACCGCCGAGGGCGCAGGACGCCCCAGACATTTGCCGGGCGTCCAAACATGACCTCGTACGTTGACAATCCTGTCCTAGAATGTGCTGTTGTTCTTGTTGACAAAAGAGCCAATGGTAAAGCATCTGGCCACTGTAACCCTTTGGTCTCCTGAATCTTCGCTAGTTTAAGCTTGAGAGTACCATTGTACTTCTCAACCAAACCTGCTGACTGTGGATGATTGGCAGCATGAAACTTATGCTTAATACACAACCCATCACAAATCAATTGAATCATCTTAGCATTAAAATGACTTCAGTTATCACTCCAGATCAAACGGGGCAAGCCAAAACAAGGAAAAAACTCCTTTAGGAGTGCGTTTGTAGTCGTAACGGCTGTATTGTCTTTAGTGGGATAAGCCTCAACCCATTTACTGAATGCACAGACAACCACCAAAACATACTTTAAATTATTGCACTTATCTAATTCAATATAGTCCATCTGGAGGACCTCAAAAGGGAAAGTGGGTGGTGCAAAATTACCAGGTGGTGTAGGAGTACCCTTCCCAGGATTGTGCATCATGCACACCATGCATATTGTAAAAGGACAAGGAGACCCAAATACAGTCGGTCAGGGACCTTTGGGTAATTGAGCTCTTTCTAAAGACAGTGGTCCCCAGACAAAAAATTTGTGTGAACAATGAATATAGACCAAATCAGTACTATATTATAGGAATCTCTCCAGCCGGGCAGATATTTAATATACAATCAAAAAACAATATTTGCAAACAATGAACACGAAACAGTTATAGTGGGACGCAAGCCTGCATCCAACTTGACAAAAAAGACGTACAGTATACAGTGAGGGGTTCAGGCAAAGGAAGTCGTTTGTTTCAAACACATTTCTTGTAGAACAAACATAATATATAGAAGACACCATTACACAAAAATTAGGGCATTTGCACAAAAGCGTATATGGTGTACAAAGTGTCGACGGCGTTTCGATCCCTTAAGAGAATGCCGGGATCATCCTCAGGACATTATAAATGACATGCCTGTTTACATATGGCTAAAATTGCTAGAACCATGGAAAAAGGGTTGGGATCAGGGAGAAAAAGAGAAGGAGAAGGAAATTAGTAATTTACAGATAAAGGAATGTCGACGAGAAGTGCTCGTGAGAATGTCTCTAGTGTAGTCTCTAGTTGGATGCGTGAGGCTCCTGAACACGAAAGCAGGCACATGATATTAACGTGCAGTGTACATTTCTAACCAAGGTGATGGAAAACGATAGAAAAATTGCCGTCGATCTAGTTGGAAGCGAGATCTGGCGAGGGTGTTGAAAAAGTGAAGCTATCTCTACTAGTAGCCGTGTTGACGGTGATGAACAATAAGAAAAAGACAGGGGTAACTGAGATAAAAAACGCGCTGTTGCTTGTAGTGTAATGCTGTAATGGAGTCCAGGGAGGTGACGGCACAGGTATCACACAGAGGGTCCGCTTACCCAAGGGCAGGTGACAGACTTCCCTGAAATCAAGGAAACAGGACCAGCTACGTGGTACGTGAGGTCCAGGTGTTGGTGCGAAGGAGTAGGCCTCGGGGAATGGAAGCCTGCAGTGGATGGAAGGGAAGGAAATTAGTGGCGGAAGGAACAAGGGTAGTCGCGGAGTGTGGAGCGCATGCGCTTACCAATTGTGGAAGTTCCAATGTAACTATTAAGTATATGACAAGCCGCAGTAGCGGTCTTGAATAGAGTTCCGGGCCAGTGCTGGAAAAGAGGAGCAAAAAGGTCATTAGGATTATGACAGCATCATCTGTAGGAGTGAGAACCAGCATGCAGGGCATACGCGCTTACCGATAGTAGTCCTTCGTCTGTCACACCATTCTGTGTAGCCGGTCACAGCACTGAGTGAACCGGGAGGAGGCGGTATTTAAGGAGCCATCCTATTGGGAGCAGTGGATCAGATGATCAGGGTTAGTAAAAATGAAAAAGAGACTATTGATAGCCAAAAGCGTGGCCATCTTGGAGTGTGAAGAGATACATGTGCTTAATAGGTAGTGGTTGAGAGAAAGAGGTAAACCAGGAAGGAGAATCTGGCCACCGTGGAGTACATTGAAAAGAAATTGAGCTCAATACATTAAGATAAAGGCAGAGTCGGCGATAGATTTTACGATACATTTATTAGACATAAATCAAAACACCATAGAGTACATTGAAGAATAATCAAGCTCAATACATTAAGATGGAGGAAAAATCGGCGATGGAATTTAGGAGAGATAAATAAAAAAGAAACATAAGACGTTAAAAAGGGAACAAAAACAGGGCAGTTACAATAGTCAATGTCTGTGTTGAGGACAAAGATCGAAAGACTCCTTAGGAAAATCGTGTTTAGATTAGTGAAGTCCAGTCTTCCAGAAGGTTGAGGCCTGTATGAATACTTCCAGTCCTCAAAATCCATTTCAGTTCCTCCTTGTTAAGGAGCTGTACAATGTCCGCACCCCTTGCTGATGGTTTTATCACGCTAACGATTGTCCAGCGTATGTCATCTTCAGTGTGACCCGCTATCTGGAAATGTTCCACGAGAGGTGCATTCGGGGTGTTGCAACGTATTCTGCTGCGGTGTTGGCAAATCCGCATCCAAGCCTTTTGCGTGGTCTGTCCAATATAGATTTTATTGCAAGGACACAGAATGGCATAAATCACATTGTTGGTGTTACAAATCGAAAAGGTTTTCAATTCAATCCTGATTTTATCAAAGACAAATTCTTTACCTTCAAGTGTGAACTGGCAAACAATACAGTCACCACATTTGGCATGTCCTGTTACGGGCGGGAGGCCCCAAAACTCATTGAGAGTTCCTGTGCTTTTGGTAGATGGTAGGGCTGCCGGTACTATGTGATCTTTTATGTTTTTTGCTTTTCGGAATGCAAACAAGGGGCGTTCTAAATTAAGTATCCCTGCATTCAGAACCTCCCAGTGTTTCATGATGCTCTTCCTAACAGTGTGTGATACTGGTGAAAAAGTGGTCACACAAGCCATACGGTTCTGTGGTTGTTTCTCTTTGGGTTCCAGAAGTGTATCCCTGGGACAGTACCAGGCTCTTTTGAGGGAGTTTCGCACTAGCCTGCGTGGGTATCCCCTTGATGTCAGTTTGTTACTGAGGACTTTTGCCTCTCGAAAATAGTCATCCTTTAGAGAGCAATTCCTCCTGATTCGGAGGAACTGCGAGTAAGGTAGTGAGTCCCTCAAGGCACGGGGATGGTGACTGTCATATCTGAGGAGGGTGTTCCTCTCTGTGGGCTTTCTGAATAAGCTAGTGATGAGTATCCCGTCTTAATGTTGTATGTTTAGATCTAGGAATGGGATGGTGGACTTACTGTGTGTCAAGGTGAAATTGAGTCTGTCACAATTGTTGTTAAGCCAGTGGAGAAGTTGTCTCATAGCTGCATCAGATTCCTGCCAGATCATAAAGACGTCATCTATGTACCTTTTCCACATAGATATCCCGGTGCGGAATGGGTTCATAGGTGATAGTATGCGATTGGTTTCCAGGTGGTCCATGTATAGTATGGCTAGGTTTGGGGCAAAAACTGCCCCCATAGACGTACCCTTCACCTGCTCATAGTATTGATCATCAAAAAGGAAGAAATTCCTAGTGAGACAAATTTCCAGGAGTTGGAGTATAAAGATTGTGGGTACAGCATGGGGCCTTGGTCGTTTGTTGAGGACTTGTTCAATAACAAGGAGGGAGTCAGTTTGAGGAATATTTGTGTAAATTACCCTTATTGAGTAAGGGGCTCTTATTTGTGCCAACTACCCACCCTAATTTCCTAGAGCTACAGACTGAACTGCTGAGGTTTTTCAGGAAGATAACACTTCACAGTTACTTCCTGCTGAATCCGAAAACCAGCAATAGTCCTAATTGAGCTCAATTTCTTTTCAATGTACTCCATGGTGGCCAGATTCTCCTTCTTGGTTTACCTCTTTCTCTCAACCACTACCTATTAGGCACATGTATCTCTTCACACTCCAAGATGGCCACGCTTTTGGCTATTAATAGTCTCTTTTTCATTTTTACTATCCCTGATCATCTGACCCACTGCTCCCAATAGGATGGCTCCTTAAATACCGCCTCCTCCTGGTTCACTCAGTGCTGTGACCGGCTACACAGAATTGTGTGACAGACCAAGGACTACTATTGGTAAGCGCGTATGCCCTGCATGCTGGTTCTCACTCCTACAGATGATGCTGTCATAATCCTAATGACCTTTTTGCTCCTCTTTTCCAGCATTGGCCCGGAACTCTATTCAAGACCGCTACTGCGGCTTCTCATATACTTAATAGTTACATTGGAACTTCCACAATTGGTAAGCGCCTGCGCTCCTCACTCCGCGGCTACCCTTGTTCCTTCCGCCACTAATTTCCTTCCCTTCCACCCACTGCAGGCTTCCGTTCCTCGAGACCTACTCCTTCGCACCAACACCTGGACCTCACGTACCACGTAGCTGGTCCTGTTTCCTTGATTTCAAGGAAGTCTGTCACCTGCCCTTGGGTAAGCGGACCCTCTGTGTGATACCTGTCCCGTCACCTCCCTGGGCTTCATTACAGCATTACACTGCAAGCAACAGCGCGTTCTTTATCTCAGTTACCCCTGTCTTTTTCTTATTGTTCATCACCGTCAACACGGCTACTAGTAGAGATAGCTTCACTTTTTCATCACCCTCGCCAGATCTCGCTTCCAACTAGATCGACTGCAATTTTTCTATTGTTTTCCATCACCTTGGTTAGAAATTTACACTGCACGTTAATATCATGTGCCTGCTTTCGTGTTCAGGAGCCTCACGCATCACACTAGAGACATTCTCACGAGCACTTCTCGTCGACATTCCTTTATCTGTAAATTACTAATTTCCTTCTCATTCTCTTTTTCTCCCTGATCCCAACCCTTTTTCCATGGTTCTAGCAATTTTAGCCATATGTAAACAGGCATGTCATTTATAATGTCCTGAGGATGATCCCGGCATTCTCTTAAGGGAACGAAACGCCGTCGACACTTTGTACACCATATACGCTTTTGTGCAAATGCCCTAATTTTTGTGTAATGGTGTCTTCTATATATTATGTTTGTTCTACTAGAAATGTGTTTGAAACAAACGACTTCCTTTGCCTGAACCCCTCACTGTATACTGTACGTCTTTTTTGTCAAGTTGGATGCAGGCCTGTGTCCCACTATAACTGTTTCGTGTTCATTGTTTGCAAATATTGTTTTTTGATTGTATATTAAATATCTGCCCAGCTGGACAGATTCCTATAATATAGTACTGATTGGGTCTATATTCATTGTTCACACACTTTTTTGTCTGGGGACCACTGTCATGCACACCATGCAGTACTTCACTAAATGTGCAGCTGTTTTTGAAATTTTATCATTCTGCCATACAGGGTCTAACAACTTTCAAATACCCTTAGCACTAATATGGGCTGGGCCATGAGCCATCGTGACTATGAGAAGAACATATGCATCTGGCAACATCCATCTCTGCTTCCCTGACTTATCAATCCAACATCCCTCGTCGTTCAACTGTGCTGTACTTTCTTGCCACATTGCTAATTCCTCCATTGTGGCCTCACTTTGTATCTCTTTCACATTCTCAAGTGTATCCTCAAACATGGTGACTTCAGGCACCCACCTAGCGGGACCTGCTACAAACATCTTTTTTATTTTAGTCCGGGCTGTTTCCTTAGCTGTCTGATCTGCAAAAGCATTTCCCTTACCTACATCGTCAGTAACTTTCCGGTGGGCACTACACTTTACTATGGCCAATTTCTTAGGGAGTGTCAAAGCAGACAAAAGCCTCAATATGAGGTGCCCATGCTGAATATTTGTGCCATGCGAAGTAAGGAACCCTCTCTCTGCCCAGATTCGCCCAAAGTTATGTGCGACTCCAAAGGCGTACTGACTGTCAGTATAAATATTGACAACCAGTCCCTCATTCAATTTGCAAGCCCGTTTTAAGGCAACAAGCTCAGCAGCTTGGACCGACTGATAAGGAACTCGTGATGTCTCAACTACTGTATGCAGCGTGGTGATAGCATACGCAGCAGTTGTAGTGCCATCTGGTAATTTAAACAAGAGCCATCGACATAGAGTTCCCCTTGTTGGTCAAATAAGGGAACATCAGTCAAGTCAACCCGTCCTTTCATCTCTTCTTCCGTCCGGACGATACAGTCATGATTATCAATCTCATCACTCTCAGAAGGGAGGGGCAGTAACGTGGCTGGATTCAGAGTGGCACATCTTTTGATTGTGATATGTTTTGCAAACAATGTCAATTCATAGCCAGTCAGACGTGCACTGGTGAGGTGCTGTGTCTTTGTCTTATTCAAAAGTGTATCCACAGCATGGGGTACCATGACTGTGAGGTCAGTATCAAGTACGAGTCCAGCCGATTGTCTTATCGAGACAGCCACAGCCGCGACCCCTCTTAGACAGCTCGGGACGGCTCTTTCGACAGGGTCAAGAACAGAAGAGAAATAAGCACACAGCTGTTGCTTATCTCCAAATTTTTGTGTTAGGACAGAAAGCATGCAACCAGCCATCTCATTGACGAACAACACAAATGACTTGTTATAATCAGGGGTGCCGAGTACTGGAGCTGAACAAACCCAGTTTTCAATTGCTCAAAAGACTGCTGACATTCAAGCGTCCAAGGCAAGGGCTCATGCACGTGTTTAGTGGTTAGCAGAAGCAAAGGTTTGATTAGTAAAGAGCAGTTAGGTATCCACTGCCGGCAGTAGGAAGTGGTACCTATGAAAGCACGCACATCTTTCTGAGTCTGTGGGATGGGCATTTTAACAATGGTACTGATGCGCTCAGGGGTCAATCTCCTACCCTCCTTCGACAGTAGGTGACCTCCTGTCGACAATACTGAAATTTAGAAAGGGACACCTTATGTCCATGTTGGGCCAAATGCAATAACAATTTAACGGTACTATCTCTACAACCCTGCTCAGTATCAGAAGCGATAAGGAGGTCGTCAACATACTGCACCAATACATTACCTGTGGGAAGCGAAAGGGAATCCAATTGACCTTTCAGGGCCTGACTATAAATACTCGGACTCTCTGTATAGCCCTTAGGAGCTTGACAGAACCTAAAGCTCCTACCAGCTAGGGTGAACCCAAACAGATATCTGCTATCTAGATGAATAGGAATACTGAAGAACACATTTTTCAAATCAATGTCAAAAAAGAATTTAGCAGAAGAAGGAATCATTGTCGAAAGAGTGGTAATGTCAGGGACCACTGGAAACTAGGGAACCACTACTTTATTAACTTTGCGCAAATCAATCACAAAACGATAAACATCTTCATGCTCATCAAGAGAACCTGAGGGCATCCGTTTAAGAATTGGAAGAATAGGGCTATTACAAATATTAGCAGTTGTCTCCTCAACCACTCCTTTCTTAATCAAATCCTGTATAATTTGCAATAAGGCTCGCTCTCCTGCCTGCGGTATTTTATCCTGAGGGATACGAGGTAAAATAGTACAATCCTTAACCTGTATCGAAACCGGCGATATCTGCAACAGTCCCACATCTGTGTCGCCTGTCCTCCACAGAGTGGGTGGCACATCTTTATATTCAACAGGAAGGGGCGCATCTTTGGACAAACACTGTTTAGCGCGCACTACATCTGGACCCATTGTCATATAGACACCAACCGGAGAACAATAAATCGTAGCATGCAATTTTTTCAACAAATACAATCCCATCAAATTCTCACCACAATTAGATGTCAGCAAAAATGGTGAATCCACAATGAATGGACCAATGGTCAATGCAAGGGGTCTTGAAATGGGGCTTACGACAGGTACACCGGAAAATCCTACCGAAACATTATTATGGCCAGACAGAGCCGCCCCAGAGACCTTATTTCGAGAAACAGAACTTTTTGTCGCACCTGTGTCCACCAAAAAGTCCTTAGCCGAACCTTGCAGTTCCGCAATTACATAAGGACCACACTGGTCTACAGGTATTGGAACTGGTCCCACACTCTGTCCCTGGCTGCCCTAGCTATACAACAACCCTGTCACTTCCTCCATATCATAATCATCATGGTAGTACTGTCCCTCACGAGGGTCATCAAAGTAATTATTATCAAAACGACCCTGTGAGGCTGCAGCATTCTGTGCCCTATCAGCCCCACCAGCTCCATGATCCCATCCACGAAAACCTCATCCTCTAGGGACCGCCACCTTCTGCAAAAGCACGGGACACTTGCTATGCCAGTGACTCTCCTCCTTACAGTACGTGCACTGATTTGGCCACAAAGGCGTCATATTCGGCTGCCTACTGGTGCGTGGAAGATGTCGGGCAGGACCACCACGTCCTCTTCCATTCCCTCTAAAAGCCTGTTGCAACAACACCTTTGTCTTCAAATCCTTATGCTTTTTCTCTGTCCTCTCCTTTTCCTCGTTATCCCTATGCTCATAATACTGTGCCTTATTAAAAAAAACAGAAGGGGAAGAGGTGGACCAGGTGCTTTCGGAAGCCTGCAATCGAGTCGCAATCTCGGGAAGCAAATTGGAAACAAATCTATTAACAAACAACCAAACACCTCCCTCAATAGACAAATCCTGCCCACTGTAATCCATAAATACATCCTCGAACGGGGTGAAAAAATCAGACACACTCTCATCTTTCTTTTGTCAACAAGCCGCTAACTTGTCCCAATCAACTTTCCTCGGCGGAATAAGAGAATGCATATACGTGATAATGTGGCCTGGCAAAGCAAGTATCTCTGCTCTGGGCTTATCACCTGGCTTCCTTTCCTGATCCCATACTTTAATTTGGTCCCATGTACCGCCCAACTCTGCAACATGATCTTGAGTATGAACCTGTCTCCAAATATCAACCGGAACAAGAAGACCTAAAAACATTTCAATATCAGCAAGAGTCATTACTGTGGAAGAGGCAGCTTCAGTCAATTCTTTATAATATGCAGTTGGGTTTTTCCTAGGATCAGGCAAATGAGTCTTAAGAGACAAAACTTCACTTAGTTTCCACGGAGTATAAACCCATTGTTCTTGAAAATGGGCTGCCACACCTGCACGAGTGACATTCCCTCGCCCGTCTGTTAACTCCAGTATCTCCGGGTGATAGATAGGATGAACCTCTCTCATCGGAAACTGGGATACCATGGTGGGACTCTTCTCAAGTAGCCTACCCCTGTCAGCAATCAATGTCGTAACACTGCCAAAAACTTGGCAAGGCTTCATATTACTAGCATATACACGATCTTTAATATCATATAAGACCTGTGGTGCAGCATCCTTGAAACATTGCTCCCAAAGATTAATCAGCCTCGCAGACATATGCTTAAAGGCATGCTGTTGTACAAAGGTCTCATAATCTTTCATCACACTCCAAACATCTTCCACACTGTAAATGGGATTACGACCCCACTGCACAGCCTGATTAGCCACTACCTGTTTGTCTTCATCCCCCACTTCAGACCACACATACCGACCCATTCGCTCTTTAAACTTTGTCCAATCTCCATCCCCAAACCCGTGCACTGTCCCAACACTCAAAGAAACCGGAGGATGAAAAACCAGAGAAGGAGAAGCAACAGAAGTGCCAGGTACAATCGTCACTGGCGAATGCACCACAGGAGAAAGAGCAGGAGACAGGAATGCCGAAACAATAGGTGTGAGAGGGGTACTAACAGTCACAGTTGCCATGGACGGCGAAGGCAAAGAAGGAGGATGAGCCGAAGCCGCAGCTGTCGAGACAACAGCAATAGATACAGGGATAGTGGAAACAGCTGTAACAGGCAACTGTGATGACACAGGAACAGTAGGATATATCCTTTGCGGGGCATATGAGGGTGGGGTCGATTATCTAATAACTCCTCCACAAAAGTATCGTCTTCCTCCTTAGCTATATAAGACATCAATTGCCAACTGAAATCTCCTGTCCTTACGCTCAATTCCTAACTCCTGTTTCTCTTTATCGTGTGCTACAGCTTTCTGCGTCAACGTTTGCATTCTCCCCTTTCGTGCGTCCCTCTCCATCTTTAATCGCCTTTGTCTAGCCTCCTTCTGCCAAGTTCTGAGGGAATCGAACATTGACTGCTTACTTCTTTTCTTAAACAACTGTTCTTGCAAAAACCCAATCTTTTGCTCATCAAAAGTGCCTGTCAAAGGCCACTGCAACTTGGCATTGTCCCTCGTATATTTGTGCCATAACGTACTAAACATAATAGGGCCAAGACCATGTTTCACATACATATCAAAATTTGGAGTGCCTTCTGGAGGTGCTGGCTGACTTTCCTCCAATCGAGCATCAGCAGAACAACAACGACAGCACAAGGAAAACAATTTACTAGCACCTGGCATTCTCAAAAGAAAACAAGTTCACTATTTTATGCCTAGCAAAACAATTGCAATTGCTTTTATCCCAAAGACGGTCCTTAGGCCGTACCAAATACAAACCAAAATGGTACCATATCCACAAAGAACGAAAACAAACTCACCTGATATATGCAGGTCAAACAAATTTATTCTCCACTGCCGACTCTTCAGACCAAATGGTCAGATCCAAGGGTTTCGCCGTTCAGGACTCCAATCGGGATGACCACTGGGCGAGGCACCATCCGGCGGGACAGAAGCGGCAGCAGCGAGTATCAGGAACTCTTTCATGCAGGAATCTCTGATCGGTCCGTCCGACCCGATGATAGCCTCGACCTCTCCCCGTCCACGGAATGGGATGGGTCACTCATCCGAAGGAGTCCCTGTTCTGGCGCCAACTGATGGAAGTGGCCCGATTAAGGTCACTTGGGTCACTCACGACCACCTCTCAGCCTTCCATACAAATGAAGAGTCAGTCAGACAGTAGAGAATACAAACCAATATGGGGTCGATTCCGATCCCGGTCGGAGGCGCACCTAACACCATTCGCCCGGGAAAAAAACCAGGCGAATGCGTGTTTCCCGACCGATTCGCACATACGTCCGAACGAGCAAGTACGATGCGCATAACTGCCCAAATCCCGACCCAGTCGCACTCACCCAATCCAGCTCCTGTTCTCCGACCGATGCGGATCCGGAAGCGCAGAATCGAGTCGCACGGAAGCCCAAATGCAGCCCCGGCCGGCCGGACTAGTCACGATGCGCCTTCCGTACGTGCCGAACCCGTCGCTACGCATGGCACGTCAAAGCATCCGGGAGAGGCGCACATAAGCTCCGATTCGCGCCACAAGACGATCCACGGCTACGAGACGAACAAGCCAGCGACGAGGCGAAGCAAAGAGAAAGACGAACGAGACGAACCAACCATGAATCCCATCGCGCCGATCCTACCAATACTCTACATCTATTACCGGAACTGGTACGGACGCGTACGGCACAGAAGGTAAGTCAAACACCCACCACACAAACAAACCACACGTACCCGACATATACCACACACACATAGGGATGCAAAAATTACTTACACCAGCAACAGCAGCACCATAGGGGCGGGATGGCTATCACCAATGCCACATACAGACATAGGGGCCTGGATGCCAATTACTAATACCACCCCTACCCAGGGGGTGCTAGATGCCTACCACTACTACCACCCCTACCCATGGGGGCTGGATGCCTGTCACTACTACCACCCCTACCCAGGGGGGGCTGGATGCCTACCACTACCACCACCCCTACCCATGGGGGGCTGGATGCCTACTACCACTACCACCCCTACCCATGGGGGGCTGGATGCCTGTCACTACTACCACCCCTACCCAGGGGGCCTGGATGCCTGTCACTACTACCACCCCTACCCAGGGAGGGCTGGATGCCTACTACCACTACCACCCCTACCCATGGGGGGCTGGATGCCTATCACTACTACCACCCCTACCCATGGGGGGCTGGATGCCTATCACTACTACCACCCCTACCCATGGGGGGCTGGATGCCTGTCACTACTACCACCCCTACCCAGGGGGGGCTGGATGCCTGTCACTACTACCACCCCTACCCAGGGGGCTGGATGCCTACTACCACTACCACCCCTACCCATGGGGGGCTGGATGCCTATCACTACTACCACCCCTACCCATGGGGGGCTGGATGCCTGTCACTACTACCACCCCTACCCAGGGGGTGCTAGATGCCTGTCACTACTACCACCCCTACCCATGGGGGGCTGGATGCCTATCACTACTACCACCCCTACCCATGGGGGGCTGGATGCCTGTCACTACTACCACCCCTACCCAGGGGGTGCTAGATGCCTACCACCACTACCACCCCTACCCATGGGGGGCTGGATGCCTACTACCACTAACACCCCTACCCATGGGGGGCTGGATGCCTGTCACTACTACCACCCCTACCCATGGGGGGCTGGATGCCTACTACCACTAACACCCCTACCCATGGGGGGCTGGATGCCTATCACTACTACCACCCCTACCCATGGGGGGCTGGATGCCTGTCACTACTACCACCCCTACCCAGGGGGGGCTGGATGCCTGTCACTACTACCACCCCTACCCAGGGGGTGCTGGATGCCTACCACCACTACCACCCCTACCCATGGGGGGCTGGATGCCTACTACCACTACCACCCCTACCCAGGGGGGGATGGATGCCTGTCACTACTACCAACCCTACCCAGGGGGGGCTGGATGCCTACTACCACTACCACCCCTACCCATGGGGGGCTGGATGCCTATCACTACTACCACCCCTACCCATGGGGGGCTGGATGCCTATCACTACTACCACCCCTACCCATGGGGGGCTGGATGCCTATCACTACTACCACCCCTACCCATGGGGGGCTGGATGCCTGTCACTACTACCACCCCTACCCAGGGGGTGCTAGATGCCTACTACCACTACCACCCCTACCCATGGGGGGCTGGATGCCTATCACTACTACCACCCCTACCCATGGGGGGCTGAATGCCTGTCACTACTACCACCCCTACCCAGGGGGTGCTAGATACCTACCACTACTACCACCCCTACCCATGGGGGGCTGGATGCCTGTCACTACTCCCACCCCTACCCATGGGGGGCTGGATGCCTACCACCAACACCACCCCCACTCATAGGATGGACAATGCATGACACAACCAGCACACTACAACCTAAGGAATGCAAGAAAAAGACATCCCCCCAACACCATGACAAGCGTGTGTAGACTGTGTCAAATGCCTACAACACTGAACATGACTTTGAACATACAATGTGACCCCCTATCACATGTGTCACACATAAATGTGTGTGGCCTCCACAATGCAAGCAGACCATGACCACTGTGGCAATGGGGTCCCACCCCCATCATCACAGTGACCAAAAGGTAAGTGTGGGGTCCATAGCTGAAGCACATTTTGAACATTGTGGCAATGGGGTCTAAGCCCCCATCATCACAGTAACCAAAAGGTAAGTGTGGGGTCCATAGCTGAAGCACATTTTGAACATTGTGGCAATGGGGTCTAAACCCCCATCATCACAGTGACCAAAAGGTAAGTGTGGGGTCCATAGCTGAAGCACATTTCGAACATTGTGGTAATGGGGTCTAAGCCCCCATCATCACAGTGACCAAAATGTAAGTGTGGGGTCCATAGCTGAAGCACATTTTGAACATTGTGGCAATGGGGTCTAAGCCCCCATCATCACAGTAACCAAAATGTAACTGTGGGGTCCATAGCTGAAGCACATTTCAAACATTGTGGCAATGGGGTCTAAGCCCCCATCATCACAGTGACCAAAATGTAAGTGTTGACATTGAAAAAGCTGCAACAGCAAAACTGCATGGATGATTCCTGGTCACAGAACAACAAACACATCAGTGGCAAAGTAGTGCTTGTGTCCCATAGCAACATAGATTGGGGGAGGCAAACAGTGCAGTGCAAATAAGACATACCTACGCCCTTGTGCAGACAAACATCACCCATGGGGGCTGACACTGTCAACATTCATCAATGACACAATGACAGAAGTGACCATCATAATGCAGACCCACATATTTGCACCAATGGGCACACAAATGGAGATATCCAGTGGAGACTGTAGATGTGAGGTGAACAAATACCATACCATGGCAGCAATGTGACACACAAACAATGATCATTGTGCTGACTGATGACCTAGGAGTCCCAGGGACAGCAGGTGAAACCCACCAAACAACATACAGCCAAAGGCACACTAAAGATATGCCAATGCAGTGGTGCAGATGCACAAACACAAACAGGCAGCCCCACACTGCACATCAAACACAACAGGTGAGGGGGGGGGGGTGCCAGTGTCCCCAGGCAACTACACAACACATGATGAGGCCTGAATACCAATTACACAGATTCGCATACAGTGCCACACAAAAGTAACTCATGGATCCAAATCCCCTATGTGGGCAATCAGGCATTGTTAGATGAGAGGGAGCACAAATCACACATGTCACACAGGCATGTAGGAACAGCAACTGACACAGCAAGACACAGACACACCACAGAACTACCCCCAGGGTACCCACAATGTGGTGACCCTGGGCTGCATGACAATCCCACTGTGATGACAAAGCTAGATGTCGTTCACACTGTGAACCACAGTCATGTGTCCTGAGCAACAAACTTCCATCACACCTACACAAGCACAAATCAATCAGCACGGCCAGTAAGCCAAGGCCAACATGGAGGCAGGGGTCTAGCCGAGCAACAACTCTCATCTGCACACACGCAACATCACACACCTCGACCTCCAACAATGTGCAGCAGTGAAGCTCACATGCACTGGTGACATTGCACATGCACCCATGACAATCCCATGGGGGGTGGTGGGAACTAAGGTGCAGAAACACATCACACATGGCCACTCAACAAGACTCCTGAATGTCTGACACACTGCACACTACGCTGTACATGGACATGACGGCAATACCACACCAACCAATGGGATCCCAGCCACAGTCCCACACCCATGAAGAAGCCAAGGTCACCCACAAAGAACACACATAGACAACTACCAACATTGCAGCCCTGACCCTGAGGAGTGCCAGCAGTCACACACACAACGTGTCACAATCACTGAAAGATAACACAAACTGGAAATTACATGACAGGTGTAAACAACAAGTGCCAAGGGGAATCCTGACTGTGTCCCATCTGCATTTGCCCACAAACTCAGCCCTGACAGCAAACACACCTATGGGTGACACCCTGATGACCAGTAATGTGCCATGCACCCACATCACAGAGAACCCAGGGATAAGACTTGGGGGAAACATAGGTCAACTCAGCAAGCATCACAAACAGGAACATCACTAGGGATCCCAGCATGCACAGCAAAATGGAAGTGAACACACACAGACATGCTCACACAATAACACACCTTGGGCTCAGGCAATGTCACAGGATTACACACTGCCATGAGGGGACTCCACTCCTGTGTGAGGAAAGCTGTGCCATATGTTGCCTCAGTAGGGCTCCATCATGTCAGCAGAACACTTGGTCACACAGTCAACAATTAGCACGAAATGAAGGCTCCCGTCATATCAGCCTGGTCATGGGAGTGTCAACGAAATCATCAGCACAGATCCAACACACATGTATAGCAAGTTGCACTGATAACACAGATGAGTCCTTCCCCATTGATGCCCAAACTTGCATGTCCAGTGGAGATGGCCACACGGTCAGGAAAGTAGACTAATTGAACAATGGCAAGCACAACAGATGTGCAGGGGTGTAAGCCACAGATGTGATAATGCAAATGTAAGTAGGAAATCCCATTGCCAAATGTTGAAAACATGACACCCTCATATCCTGCTAAGGATGACATGGATACACTACAGGATAGGACACATCAGCCGTGGACCACATGGGTTCCTGCACAGTAACACTTCATTTTCATGAGACCAAAAATCACCATCACTGCAGCAAGGGCACGGTTAGCATCATCAACATCATGTACATCAGAAGCAAAACCACTAGAGAACAGAAAGTAGCTTTATTCAGCATATGTGGGTTCAAAAGTTGAAGTCCTGAAAAAAATAAAAAAAGGCCAATGGCCAGTCCATTCTGAAAGTCAAAACAGGGTGACAGTGGCAGATGTCACCCTACGCATGCCTGCACTGCTACACACCAGGGACAATCCCCTCGGAGGGACATACGGGGGCAGGCCAGGCACCGCAGGGACAGGATCAGGGCTCACCAGAAGGAGGCAGGGAAGGGGTGGTGGGTGCTGGAGAGCCACTGACAACTGCAGTGGAGGTGTCTGACATGGTGTGTGCCGGCACAACTGGGGGGCATGACTCAGATGGTGTGGGTGCCGGCACGACTGCAGTGGACAGTGCAGATGGAGTGGACAGGTTCCCCACTGCAGTGCCCAAGTCATACGGGGTGGTAGTGGACTCCACTGCAGTGCCTACCTCCAGGGGAGGAGAATGGGGTTCAGGTAAGGCGGGCAGGACAGAGGGGAGGACACCGTCTCCACACCAGTGGCACAGACATGCGCAGCGGGGGTGTGGTGCCGGAAGAGCAAGTGGCAGGGGAGAAGGCCGGATCATTTTGGGGATGGTGTATCTGTGGGTGGGGGAACCTGGGGCAGGGTGTGGTGGGGGCACCTGTGGAGTGGGGGCCTGAGGGATGGAGGAAGGAGACTTGGTGCTTGAGCTGCAGGGTGGCGGAGGGGTCTTGCTCTTCCGGGTCCGGGGGGACTTGCGGATGGGGGTGTCAGTCGGTCTGCGCCTGGGGGAGGGTGTCCGGGGATGAGGGGCACTCCCCTCCGTGTGGGTGGGCTTCCTCTTCCCCCTGAATGCTGTATCAGCTGGATCGGAGGGGAAGAGGCCGAGGTCACTGAGGAAGACCCGCTGTGTCTTAGGGGTTGCAGGTGAGGCAAGGGAAGGGGCCTTGGAGGGAGAGGTAACTGAGGACTGCGCAGTGCTCGTGGATGCGTGTGTGTGTGTGCCTGGGCCCCATCCCCTGTGAGTGTGGTTTCAGTCCCCTGACTGTGCGTGCGTGTGCGTCTGGATTTTGGCGTGTGTGTCTGTGTGCTGCCTGTGTCTGTGCTGGTGTGTGCCTGTGCCGGTGTGTGTGTGCTTGGGACAGGTAAGGTGCTGGGGAGTGTGGATGGGGCAGAGGTAGGAGGGGTGAGGGACTGTTGGAGGAGGGACACTGATGCTGTCAGGGAGCAGTCCATGGACCTATTGCCCCTCTGTAGGGCAGACATGCCCGATGAGATGCCCTCCATGAACGACACCAGCTGAGTCAACAGAGTGGTGTGTGCATGGAGGACACTCAGCATCGCTGTCTGCCCTACATGGAGCTGGCGAAGGAGGTACACAGACTCCTCACTCAGGGCAGCAGGGGACACAGGGGCAGGGGGTGCGGTGCCTGGCACGAAGGAGACACGCTCCCGAACATGGGAGCCTCCACGGACCTCAGGAATGGGAGCCGATGGGAGGGTGGTGGTGGTGGTGGCGGGGACAGCAACACTAGCTGGGGTGTGGTGGCTGCTGACACGCGCCTCCACAAGGGAGTCATCCTCCGAGCTGCTGTGGTCCTCAGCTGAGGTGGATGGTGCTGAGGACTCCTCGGTGTGGCTCCCCTCGCCCTCCGTGCCACTGGGTCCCTCCGACCACTCCTCGGCTGCTGACCCAGTCTGGCTCTGCGGCTCCTCCTGGTCCGTGGAGCTGTCCCCTCCTGTGGCCGTGGATGTATCTGCAAACAATAGGGAAACAGACAGACATCAGTCACCTGCACCGAACGCACACACCACAGTAAGTACAGCACATTACAGAGCAAGCCCTGGCATCCTTAGTTGAACATTGCCAAAAGTGCCCAAACAGAGTAGGGGAAGCCAATTGTCAGTCTGATGGTCAACCATGGCACTCACATCCCTCCTGGCCTTGCACCCATCTGTCTGGTGTCTGTCGGATGGCAATACCCCAGTGTGGACACATGCACCACCTACACAGTAGTTGGACAGTGCAGAGAACACGGTGAAGCATGTGAACATGCACACATCACAACTCTTGCCACTGAGTCAGTACAGGTGTCCGGATAAAGGGATGCCCAGAGTCAATTTTGAAATGCATGTGATGCATACCAGCGACAGACACCATGATGCACCCATGTCCTGATAGTCATTGCCACAATGGTGTGCATGTAGCACATGTCACTCCCCTGCAGGATCACTCATAGGAAGTTTCATGCCATGGCACAGGCATGCCTGCTAAGTCATACATCACTGTCTCCAGTCACATGGGCAGGGCAGCCAGACAACAACAGTCTGCACTGTGTCACAATAGTAGGTCATGGGGAATGCAAGTCTCTGGAGCTGAACACGTGCACATGTACATCCCCACACACCACATCATCTGAACCCTTAACTGTCCACGTCATACCAATTGGACATATGGGAGACCTGTAACACAACCCTCTGAACCTGAGCACCTCACAATCTGCAGTGAATGGGAAACAGCTGCCTGAACTTCACATTTGCATAGCCCAGTCTGCACGGTCAGGTGATCAAACACCTATGTGTCACACAAGTATCGTCTCCTATGGTCACATCTCCGGTGGCATGCTGAGCCCCAACCGAGAAACACCCCAGTAGTCCTGACAACGAAGTCACAGCACACTGACACAGAGGCAGACACCTGAGGGGACATATCACTGAGCACAACGTCTCAGCTGATACACGTGATTGGGAGTACAGAGTGTATTGTATGGCCTGGAGTAGGCATGACTGTCCTGCCCCACGTGAATGAGGGATGAGCCCTGGACAGTAGGCAGGTGGCTAATTATGTGTGACACACATAATATTCACACTCCTGGGGCCCAAACATTGTTCCCACCCACAGCATGGGTGTGTGCCAGTTACCCCAGGCACATGTGGTGGATCAGCTCAGCAATTGGACCACATATCAAAGTAACACGCAGATTACATGTCAGAACACAGGCATTGTGTAAGCAATGGACCCACCCATGATGCCCACCACAGAGTTAGGGGAACAAATGCTGTCCCCCACCTTGAGCTAACCAAAAAGCAAGGACACAGTACCCAAGTGACACAATTCCCTGACCGTAAGGGCCACACCAGTGTATCAGATGAGGAGTGGGCAGTGCACAATTGAGGGACATGGGTCCTGGACCACATGACTGATGTACTGTGGAAGTTTTACCAGGCCAGAGGAGGGCAAATAGCATGGCAGACAAAGTTCACAATGCAGTCATGGACTCACCCCCTCTTTGCTTCTCTCTGGCCTTCAGCTGCCCATCCAGATCAGGGAAGACCACCGCCAGAATCCTGAGCATGTGGGGGGTCAGGGTCCGGTGTCCGCCCCTCCTGCGAGGAGGCGACAGCTTCAGCTGGACCCGTGCGATCCTCCGGGTCCAGCCCCGAAGGTCCTGCCACCTCTTCTGGCAGTTGCGGATCCGGCGCTTGTAGACCCCCACGGATCTCACTGCCCGGACGATGGTCAGCCATATCTGCTGCTTCTGGTGGGCATCAACCTGTGAGGATGACAAAGTGAAAATGCCATTACTACACATTCAACATATCCGTGCATTACACAGTTGGATATACATGTCTCAATCACAGGGGCACATGATGTACACAGGCAGTGCAACGATGGCTATGGACAGTTTGCCAGCAGTTACTACATGGTATCATTGCCTGGGAAGTAAAACCTTGTTTAAATGCACTGTCACTGCACTATACCTGTTCAGTGCATGTAACTACACACTATGGGGGGTGACAACTACTCAGTGAGCCTGCTAGCCAGTGGCGTGCAGACTGTAAGTCTTGCTAGTCAGACAACATGCACATTTAGTAAGGCAGTGGACAGCACACTCACCTACTCCCCTGCTGTCCCATACAGCTTGCTGTCCTGTGGAAGGAGGCTGTCCAGCAGGGCCTGGTTCTCCTCAGTGCTGAAGGCTGGGGCTCTCTCCACAGTACGTGCCATTGCAGGATCCAGAGGGTGCAGATACAGCAGCAGTGGTGGTGGCCGATGTCGTCCTGGAGCATGTAGTGCAGGGACGTGAGCTCTCAGGGGAACAGCCAGCATTATATGTGTGCTGCAGAGGCAGATACTGTCCCATGTGTCCAAAGTGATAGGTCCAAGTCGTTTGCATCTTCTGAATCTGGCCAATCCATGGAATTGCACCACTTACACACGCCCACAGCATCCTTCAAAAGTTCAACTTCATGACACCCATGAATTTGCAACATTGTTGTGGGTGACCAACTGAATTCACAGCATCAGACCCGTTAAAGATTTGAAAACGAGTCCGTTGCCAGGCCAGGCCATAGCCAATGTGTGCGCACCGATCGGTCCATTGCTGTACAACGCGTATTGCGAATACAACGCGTACCCGCTCACATTGTATGCAATGGCCAATGCGTGCGCACCGATCGGTCCATTGCTGTACAACGCGTATTGCGAATACAACGCGTACCCGCTCACATTGTATGCAATGGCCAATACGTGCGCATCGATCGGTCCATTGCTGTACAACGCGTATTGCGAATACAACGCGTACCCGCTCACATTGTATGCAATGGCCAATGTGTGCGCACCGATCGGTCCATTGCTGTACAACGCGTATTGCGAATACAACGCGTACCCGCTCACATTGTATGCAATGGCCAATGCGTGCGCACCGATCGGTCCATTGCTGTACTCCGCGTACCCGCTCACATTGTATGCAATGGCCAATGTGTGCGCACCGATCGGTCCATTGCTCTACAACGGGTACCCGCTCACATTGTATGCAATGGCCAATGTGTGCGCACCGATCGGTCCATTGCTGTACAACACGTACCCGCTCACATTGTATGCAATGGCCAATGTGTGCGCACCGATCGGTCCATTGCTGTACAACACGTACCCGCTCACATTGTATGCAATGGCCAATGTGTGCGCACCGATCGGTCCATTGCTGTACAACGCTGTACCCGCTCACATTGTATGCAATGGCCAATGTGTGCGCACCGATCGGTCCATTGCTGTACAACATGTATTGCGAATACTACGCGTACCCGCTCACATTGTATGCAATGGCCAATGTGTGCGCACCGATCGGTCCATTGCTGTACAACGCGTACCCGCTCACATTGTATGCAATGGCCAATGTGTGCGCACCGATTGGTCCATTGCTGTACAACGCGTCCCTGTACAAGTCACTGGCATATGTCACCATGCCTGTCACAGGTGAACATATGCCAGCCACATATACTTCCCAGGGAGTGAGGGGCACACCTACACTCCCACAGCCTGTCCACACTGTATCCTAAGGCATGTAAGGCTGCATTACCTGTTCCGTGTATGGGGGTCAACATGTTGATTTTTGGGTGGCACTTGGGGGCAGCCACTCCCGAGCTGTGCACGTGTTCATGGTGACAGAATCCTTGGTGTGTTGTGCACATGAACACTGTGGTGTGCAACTGTTCATTTCAGGGCATGTGGCATGGTCACATTTCACGGTTGTGTATGTGTATGTCATGTCACATACCCCTGAGTCCCATGTGGGACGGTATGTACGTCCCAGGGTGACCCATTGCCACAATTGTGATGGCCCTCCACAGTCTGTGTGCATGTTGTGTTTACAATGTCTCTGATTCCATGTGCACAATGGGAGACAGTCTCCACATCCACGTTGTTTGTGCATGGACTTTGATGTTGTGCGTGTGTGTGTCACAGACGTCCATGTCTGTCCTGCAGAGGCAACAGGGACCACTACCTGTGGGGGTCATGGTTGTTTAGCTGTGGTGTATTCATGATGCACCATGTCATGCCAGTGTCCATGTGGCAATACAGGGTCCCTGGGAATCTACCTGTCGATGAGCTGTGATGCCTGGGGCACATCTGTCCTCACATGTCACTGTGGTGTGTGTTTGGAACGTGACAGCAGTACATGGGTACTGTGACACAGCCTAATGATATCCCATTGCACAACCTGGGACTTGTTGAGGACACATGTTGAACTGTGATGTTAGATGTTAGCCATGTAGGTGCCATACATGTCCTTACGGACGCATACACGCATCATGTACTTGTGTCTCGTAATGATGTATCATGTGATATTGAGTCTGGTGTATGCCACATATGTGGGGTGACTGACAATCTTTCTTTCCTCACCTATGCACTGCAGGGCACCAGCTGTCCATAGACCATTCCCTGACCTTGCAACGATGGTGGAACGTGACTGCATCCGACGGTACCGCTTCACCAGGCAGCTGATTGAGGATTTGGCAGTGCGCTTGGCCCCACATTTGCAACCTGGCCGGACATACCCTACAGCGCTGACCCCCAAGGTGAAGGTGATGGCAGCCCTACACTTCTTTGCCACCGGTACCTTTCAACACACTGTGGCGTCTGCTGGTGGGATGTCACAGACCATGTTCAGCCGTGTGCTACGCGATGTTTTGGAGGCTATGTTGAGATACCTGAACCAGTACATCTATGTCCCTAGACTTCAACAACTCACTGACGTGAAGAGTGACTTCTATGCCCTGGGGAGGATGCTGCATGTCATTGTCTCCATTGATGGGACACATGTGGCTTTGGTACCACCACAGGCCCAAGAGCAGGCATACAGGAACCGCAAACACTACCATTCGGTCAATGCACTGGTGGTATGTCTTGCAGATATGAGCATCTCACACGTCTGTGCCCGTTTCCCCAGTTCTGCACACGATGCCTACGTGATGAGGAGTAGTCGCATCCCGAGGATGATGTCACAGATGCGGAACCAGCGTGCCTGGCTTGTTGGTGTGTACTGACTTTGTAGCATTGTGTGTGTTCTGCAATGTAGTGTTCCACCCTCTTTTCCAACTCAGCTAATGTGCAATTGTCTGTATGTAGGTGACTCCGGATACCCCAACATGCCGTGGTTGCTGACGCCCCTCAGGAACCTTGTGACACCAGCCCAGATGCACTACAATGAGGCACATGGTCGGACCAGGAGAGTGATTGAGCGGACATTTGGTCTCCTGAAGAGCCGCTTCCACTGCCTAGATAAGACAGGAGGGGCCCTCCCATATGCCCCAGCAAAGGTGTGCAAGATTGTCATCGTCTGCTGCATGCTACACAACCTGGCAGTGCGGAAGGAGTTGCCTCTCATCCTGGATGACGATGACCAACATCCACCACCTGTGGAGGATCCTGGGCTGGACCACGATGCCAGTGATGATGATGATGATGATGAGGGTGATGTCCGCACACAGCTCATCACCAACTTCTTCAGCTGAATGTGAGTATCCAGGGATGTTATGTCAATGATGTGAGTTTGCATGATATGTGTTGGTGGTGCTCTGGTGCTGTTTGAGTGTGTCCATGTGCTACTTGACTGGATGCGTGCAGCAATGTGTCCTTACAGGTAGTCTGTACTCCACAACAGTGTTGACATGCTAACTTGGTTCTGGGTGGGTATCTTGTGACATGTATTGGGCATGAGTATTGCAGTTCTGTCCTGTTCTTCAGTACTTTTGACTGTGTGTCATTTCTGTTCTTCACAGGGTACTTTCAGAGTTGTTTGGTCAACTGTGATCCCCGACACCGTGAATCAACTTCCAGGGTGGTAGCTGTCGTTTCCCTACAGGTGATGTGCGCCACACCCATGGACTTCCTTTCTTCTACACTTGTTGACTGTGTGCCCACTGCCAGGTGGGATTACCTTGCATCTGTAGTGGTTACAACATGTTGCAAATGTGTAATAAACCTGTGCTTCACTTTGTGATGTGCGTTGTCTGTGGTCACACATCTGACTGACATTTGCTTACTGCACCAGTGGGCTAGTTAACACAGACTGTGAATAGGTGTTGGGTCTGTGCATTGCACCGTATTTCCTGGCAACATCAGTGTAGGCGATGAGTCAGATGGCCCTGGTGTGTATGTGTTGTGTAGCCCTGGTGGTGTGTCTCCCTCATATGTGTCACGTCGCCATGACTCACATACCGGTGTTGTACTTGCTGTAGCAGTTAGCATGCACAGTGTCATTTCACAGATCATCGTCTCCACTTCAGATACAACGTTGGAATCACAACAGAGGCAAGTATGGTGTATTAGTGAGTTTATTGACATACATGTGTGAGTATAGTGCACAGGATGGTGGGTGCTGTACATTGTGATTGTAATCCAAAGTTCCTAGATGATTTGGAAGTCCTGATAGCAGAAATGTCCTCAGTAAAGTCCACAGTCATCTGATACATTGGTCCAACTTGAGCTCCCCATGTCATGTGGGAGAGTTGTGTTGCATTCGACAGGGTGAAGAGTTTGCGCACAAAGGTGATTTTCCAGAACAGGTGTTGGCTTCCTGGGGGTTGTGCATGGCCATCAGCCTCTCAGTTGTCCTTCCTCGGACGACCCTTCTTCTTTGCCGGGTCTGGTGGCTCAGTGGACTAATGCATCCACTGCAGGGGCCTGTGTTCGACCGCATGGTCACAGGTTCGAATCCCGGCGGGTCCACTCAGCCTTTCATCCTTTTGAGGTCGATAAAATGAGTACCATTGAGTTGGGTAATAATAAACATCTGTTATTCAGCGCCAAGATGCCCCGTTGCTGGGGTGAACGTGCGCTTTACAAATACTTATGTTATGTTTGGGGGGGGACCCTCAAGTGCAGGCTGATGCGGTGCAGGGGAGTCTCCGCCAGAGTCATCCTCCCTCCCTGTGGCAGTTGCAGTTGTTGCAGCACCAGATGTTGTGGGCACACAGGGAGGTGTTGACATGTTGGTGCCAATCTGGCGGAGGCATTGTAATATGTCCCTATGCACCGCCATCTGTTCTTGCAATGTGTCCCACTTGGACTCCATGCGGGACATGTGTAAGTCCAAGCGGGCATGATGGGCAGCCTGCTGCTGTTGAATGTCCCTGAGGATCCCCACTACCTCGGCCTGAGCCAGCTCGTCACAACACCGACCCACTGCGCTGGCCACACGCTTGACCCCATCTTCTCCTCAAGCTCCCACGTCTCCTTCAGCCACACCACGGAACTCCTCTGGACCGACCACCGCTGCATCCATTTCACCTTCCAGAAACCCACCACACACCACCGCACCCAACAGATCCCACGCCGCTGCTGGAGCAAAGTCACCGAAGACCAACTCCGGGCAACCCTCGCTCTCAGCCCTCCCTCCGACCCATCCAACACCGACGACGCTGCCTGCAACCTCAGACGATGGATGGACGACTGTGCCAACACCTCGCCCGCTGAAAAAGCTCACCTACAGCGACACCACCAAAAGAGCCAGCTGGTTCACCCCGGAACTCCTAGCTTCCAAGCGTACCTGCCGGAAACTAGAGAAGAAATGGCACAGCGATAAGACACCGGACAGCCACACAGCCCACAAAGACGCCATCCGTAACCACCACCACCTCATCAGGTCCGCCAAGAGAATCTCCTTCAAAGACCGCCTCGACAACAACGCACACAACAGCAAGGAGCTTTTCAACATCGTGAAGGAACTCTCCAATCCCAGCTCCAACACCAACGACATCCCGCCGTCGCAACCCCTGTGCGATTCCCTCGCCACCTTCTTTCACCGCAAGATCGCCGACATCCACGACAGCTTCAACACCCAGACAACCCCAACTAAGATCGATACACCAGACCCGCCACACACCATCGACCACGACCCCCTGCCAGCCTGGGCCAGCGTGAACATCGAGGACACCATCAAGACCATGAGCACAATACACTCCGGCTCCCCGTCAGACCCTTTCCCGCACCACATCTTCAACAAAGCCAGCAGCTCCATCGCACCCCACCTGTGCAACATCATCAACCTCTCCTTCGAGACCGCGACCTTCCCAGAGAGCTGGAAACACGCAGAGATCAACGCCCTACTCAAAAACCCAAGGCGGACCCGAGAGACCTCAAGAACTTCCGGCCCATCTCTCTGCTTCCGTTCCCAGCCAAGGTCATCGAGAAGATCGTCAACAAACAGCTAACCCGATACCTCGAAGAAAACAGCATCCTGGACCCATCCCAATCAGGGTTCCGCAGCAACCACAGCACTGAGACTGCCCTCATCGCCGCCACCGACGACATCAGGATCCTGCTGGACAATGGCGAGACCGCAGCCCTCATCCTGCTGGACCTCTCCGCCGCCTTCGACACTGTCTGCCACCGCACTCTACGCGCACGCCTCCACGACGCAGGGATCCGAGACAAGGCCCTGGAATGGACCACCTCCTTCCTCGACGGCAGAACCCAGAGAGTCCGCCTCCCACCTTTCCGATCCGAAGCCTCCGAGATCATCTGCGGCGTACCCCAGGGATCGTCCCTCAGCCCAACACTGTTCAACATCTACATGGCCCCGCTCGCACGCATCGCCAGACAACACGACCTCAACATTATCTCCTACGCCGACGACACTCAACTGATCCTCTCCCTCACCAAGGACCCCCTCGCCGCCAAAGCCAAACTCCATGACGGAATGAAGTCCGTCGCCGATTGGATGAAGATCAGCCGACTAAAGCTGAACACGGACAAAACGGAGGTCCTCATCCTCGGCTCCAACCCCTCAGCCTGGGACGACTCCTGGTGGCCAACGATGCTGGGAGCAGCCCCGACACCCACCGACCACGCACGCAACCTGGGAGTCATCCTCGACTCAACGCTCTCCATGACCAAGCAAGTTAACGCAGTCTCCTCCTCCTGCTTCAACACCCTCCGCATGCTTCGCAAGATCTACAGGTGGATCTCGACAGACACAAGAAGAACAGTCACCCAGGCCCTCGTCAGTAGCAGACTAGACTATGGGAACGCCCTCTACGCGAGAGCCCCGGCCAAGCTCATCAAGCGACTACAACGCATACAAAACGCCTCCGCATGACTGATCCTCGACGTACCACGCCACAGCCACATCACCCCCACTTGAGGAACCTGCACTGGCTCCCCGTCAACAGGAGGATCACCTTCAAACTCCTCACCCACGCACACAAGGCACTCCACAAAACTGGCCCAGCCTACCTCAACAGACGACTCTTCTTCTACGTCCCCAACCGCCAGCTCCGCTCCGCCGACCTCTCCCTCGCCACCGTCCCCCGCATTCGAAGAACAACCACCGGCGGCAGATCCTTCTCACACCTCGCCGCCAAGACCTGGAACACCCTTCCACTAAGCCTACGAAAGACCCAAGACCTGCTGACCTTCAGGAGGCTACTCAAGACCTGGCTGTTCGACCAGTAGCAGCATCCCCCCCCTTACCTCTCCCCAGCGCCTTGAGACCCTCGCGGGTAAGTAGTGCGCTCTACAAATTCTGTGATTGATTGATTGACCTGGCTGAACTCTCCGGTGCTAGTCTGGTACGCATCAGCTATGCGTACCAGTTGTGGGTCATCATGCAGTCCAGACCCCTCTGCAAGCAGCGACCTATGTCTACCACCCCTCCCACCACCCCATGCGACACGTGAAGGACCTGCGGTGGCACGCACAGGTAACCCTGGGCCCCCTTGGGGGTTGTTGCTGGTGTTGGTGTCCGTAGCTCCACGTTGGTCCGGGGTCCGTGTGCTGTTGGTGGTGGTGGTCCTTGGTCTGTCCGTGTCGGCACGGGTGGTCTGTGTGTTGGCAGTTGTTGGAGGGGTGGGTGCAGGGGGTGCAGCTGGTGGTCCTGCTGGTGCTGCATGATGACTCACTCCGGAGGTGCCAGGTAGGTCTTCGTCATCCGAGGTGGGCAGAGGCTGTTCCACACCAGTGAGCTCAGTGTCTCCCGGAGCCTGGGACAGGGACTCCTCAGCGTCTGCTGCTGTGTCCCCATCATCACCTGTATTTGGAAGAGACACACAATGTATGTAATGTTACTACAGGCATCAATGGTTCATAAACCTGACAGTTGTGACTGTACCTCTGGATGCGGGCCTGTACATTGCATTGTCCTAAGTTGTCACAGTCAGCTGTTGATATTGGTGTAGCGCATTGTCCTGACAACATGAAGCATTTCAATGTGAATGTTGAGGTATGTGCATGGCCAGCATTGGTGGTATTTGGTTGACATCCGGACATCCTTCTCCCTGCAGGCCAGTTATCCCACCATGAAGCATGCCACCCTTGCAGTGGGTGCATGTTGACTCTCAGGATGTCAGTCAGTGGTGTCCTGCTGTTGGTTGGTGGCCAGTTCCCATCAGGGCCTTGTGCTCCCCACAACAGAGCACCAGTGTCAGACATCTTTGAAGTGGCTTTTCACTCCCTGTGAGGTGTGCATGCTTCGGTGTGAGCTTGCTGGGCCATGTGGGTGGGGGGATGTTGAGCTGTGACTACCACTCCCATCATGCTATTGCCTCCACCCCCTTCCCAGCATGCCCATACTTCCTTCCTTTTGAGTGTACTTAACTGTGTGTGGGTGTGACAGCAATGGCAAGATGGCTGACAGTGGTGTCCTGCTGTTGGTTGGTGGCCAGTTCCCATCAGGGCCTTGTGCTCCCCACGACAGAGCACCAGTGTCAGACATCTTTGAAGTGGCTTTTCACTCCCTGTGAGGTGTGCATGCTTCAGTGTGAGTTTGCTGGGCCATGTGGGGGGGGGATGTTGAGCTGTGACTACCACTCCCATCATGCTATTGCCTCCACCCCCCTTCCCAGCATGCCCATACTTCCTTCCTTCTGACTCTGCTTCCCTGTGGGGTAGTGTGCCTGTGCTGAATGGATGGCTGACAGTGTTGTCCTGGCGTTTGTTTGGCTACAAGTCCCGTGTGTGTCACTGTGCTTCCCACAGCATGATCCAGGGTGGTGGTTCTTTGTGGGATAATTAATTTTAGTGTGAGGCAATGCATTTTCCCAGGTGAGTTGTGTGTGGTTTGTGTTAGGGGTGTGTGTGGGAAGAGCTGCTGGTAACTATGGTCATAGCTGTCAGTCCTCCTTCCCACCCAGCCAGATATCCCACCATGGAACGTGCTTCCATTGCAGGGAGTGCAAGGTGTCTTTCAGGAAGTCAGTCAGTGGTGTCCTGCTGTTTGTTGGTGCCCAGTTCCCAGCAGGGCCTTGTGCTCCCCACAGCAGTAGCCAGTGTCAGCCATCTTGTCAGTTGTTTTCCACTCCCTGTGATGTGAGCATGGTTCAGAGTGGTGTTGATGGGCGTATTGTGATGGTGGGCAATATCTGTGACTACAACTCCCATGATGCTATTGGCTACACTGACTTGACCAGCATACACAGAATTCCTTCCTTTCTGTGGGATTCCCTGTGTGGTGGTTTTGTAGTGGTGGCTACAATTCTGACAGTGTTTGTTGGTTAGATGTGTGCCACTGCCTAGCTTTATATGTTGTAGGGTTTGTACATGTCATGACACAGTTACATATCACTATGAGATGGCATGTATTGTGTTTATCTGACTGACATACACATCTTGAGATGATTCTGGTTTTGTTGCTGTGGATTTGCTAAGGGTGCATGGTTTGACTATCCCCTTGACAGTGATGTGTGTGTATTGTCACACAATATTGGGTATATTGGTTGTGTACTCACCAGGCTCTGAGATGTTTTCTAGTCCATATACGCTCACTGGTGGTAGGATGGCCTGCACCTTCTCCTCCCAGGGCCTGAGGTATACTGGTTTGGCAGGAGGGCCACTGCCGGTGTGTTGGCTCAAGATGTAATACTTCTTCAGTTGGTCCCTGACCCTCCTGCGCACATCATACCACCTGTTCTGGATGTCTTCCTTTGTGCGCAAACATGGTGATTGTGCGTTCACCCTGTCGACGATCCTCGCCCACATCTTGGTTTTCTGCGACATGGGGGTCTGTTGGACCAGTGTACCAAACAGCTGTGGCTCTACCCTGAGGATCTCATCTACCAGGACTTCCAATTCACTGTCTAGGAACTTTGGATTCTTCTTGGGGGGCATGGTGATGGGTGGTGGTGGTGAGTGATGTGTGTGTTGGTGTGCAAGTGAGGGTGTGTGAGTGTGTGTTTTGCTGGGTGTATGTGAAGGTGCTATTTGTTGAGGTGCTGATGATGTGTGGCTTGTGTGATGGATGAGCTGTGAGTGTGTGTGTGGTTGCTGTCTGTTGGTGTTCTGTGCTGGCAGGTAATTTGAATTTGCAAAGGATCATGGTAGGGATTTGTGTCCTTTATATGGGTGGAGTTGTGGGTGTGTCTTTGTTCCCTGTTTCCCTCCCCCAGTATTTATTGGCTTTGTAATTGCTTGTTTGGCTTTTTTTTTGTGTTTTTCCCTTTGTACTTTTTGTGCATGTAGGAGATGTTCTTCTGACCGAGTCGGACCCTGCAGTTGTCTCATGCGAGCTTCTCCGAGTCGTTCACGCTGTGTTTGTGCTGTTTTATGTGCTGCGTACGCGTCGGTCGCGGTGTATTGGGTTGCTTCGGCTCGCTGTTTTGTATGCGTGTCGGTCGTACGGCTTGAGCTCCGTGCGACTCGGTCGTGTTTTCCACGCGATGCATCATACTGCGCGGCTCGTAGTTCGCGGGTACGTTTCGTTCGGGTTCCTTCCTGGTGCGTGTCGGTCGGTTCGATTCGCGCAGTTTTCCGGCCGGTTAGCTTTTTTCCGCGCGGTTCGGTCGTTCGTATTGTGTTCCGTACGAGTCGGTCGGATTTTGCACGCATTTCATCGTACTTTGTGGGTCGGGCTGCGCCGGTACGTGTCGGTCGGAAAAAATTCCGGATCCGAGTCGGTCGGTACGTTTTTCGGCCCGAATCGGAATCGGCCCCTATATGTTTATTTAGATACACTCGAGCGGAGCCCAGTCTGCCCAGTCTCTTAGGAATGCTGCAGAGGGACTGACAATCAAAAGCATAGAGATACATATTATACTATTCGTAACTGGATTAAAACATGCCCATAGTGTAATTTTCCAAGCAGATGCAGCTAGACAGTGCAATGCAAAAAAGTTAAGTTTCGATCCTCATATTGTACATTACCTCAGAAGCTCAAGGTTGTTTCTCCCTGCACCCGCCACTGGACAAGTGAGAGAGGACCTTTATCTAGTGGGAAGGTATGCAGCACATGAACAGTGTATTAATTAACGAGGAAAGTTTCATCATTCTGGGAAACGAAACCTAACGGGGTCCTTTTCTCAGAAATGAGCAAAGGTTAGTTTCACTCACGCATCTAAACCCAAAATGGTGCCACGAATGCTAACTTACAAAAGCAATGCGTAAGCATGAATTTTCTATTCTAAACAGGGGGCCGAGGCAACGTCACAGACAGTGTTGCAGCTACAGGTATTGCCAGGCCTGATGCGAAGGTAGCTCAAATTCCTCTTGTAGCAGCTTAATAGGTTTCAAGTCACCATCTAGTATCACCTGGTCCAGTGATCGTATGTTTAAGGCTTTCCAGACGGGCCAGTAAAGCTTCCACTTGTCTATTCTGATGCAGTCATTACCCCATATTGGCACCTTGATGTGTAGGAGATGGTGGACGCCCATAAGACGGTTCGCATGGTGCCATGCTTTGCATGTGGCCTGCAGCACAGGATGCGGGGCCGATATGAGTGGGGTAGGGTCTCTATACAGGTAGTCGAGGCCTTCGCCTTGACCGAGGAGTGACCTTTCCGCTGCCACCTACTGGGGTGGGTCTGGTGTCTCCTGGAGCAAATAGGATAGCTGTGAGAGGTGTAGAGCTAAGGTATAGTGTTCTACCAATGGTAGGACCAGGCCACAGCAAGAGCATAGGTTTGGAAACGGCCAAATGGGGTGGACGGCACTCCAGACGAAGGCCCGTATGTGTGCATCAATTAGGCATAGGGTTGTCAAGGGTACCACTATGGGCAGCGTTCCCAGAACATAGGTAAAGCACGGCAGTGTGAGCATTCTTACTCCTTGGACTCTACCCCACATGGAGAATCCCAGTAGAGACCATTTCTCGAAATCTGCTTTCATCTGTGCTATGAGGAGTGACAAGTTATCCATCACCATTCCGGCCAGGCCTCTATTGACCAGTACCCCTAGATATTTTAACCGTGAGGACTTCTATCTGAAGGGGTAGTCATGGATCGCTGCCTTCGTGGTGTCTGGGGAAAGTGGGATGGCCTCCCTTTTATCCCAGTTGATCTTATAGCCTGATAAGGTCGCAAATTCGTCTATGATTTCTAATAGCACCAGTAGTGAGTGTGGGAGATTCCTTAGAGTGAGTAGTATATCGTCGGCATACAAGTATATTTTAGAGATGCCGCCCTCAATAGGAATGCCTGTTACCCGCTGTTATTGACGAATGACAGAGGCCAATGATTTCATGGCCAGTAGGAATAAAAGGGGGAGAGAGGGCAGCCCTGGTGAGTGCCTCTCTGAATTTTAAAGGTATCTGAAAAAAACCCTCTGAAGTTGACCTTAGCCACGGTCCTAAGGATCACTGACATAATATCGACAGACAAAATATCGACATACCAAAATATCGGCACTAAAATATCGATAACATTATTATCGACGAGCAATACTTATTTTAAAAAATACACAAATATCGAAACCATATTATCGTCAATAAAAAATATCGTTTTAAACATTATCGAACACACAAATATCGTAAAAGAAAATATCGACATTTCTTAAAAAATATACAAAATGTCATAAATATCAAAAGTTAAAATATAGACCGCAAAATTATCTTTTTAATACAAATATCGACTATTTAAAAATGAATAAAATCAACATATCTTTACACAAAAATCTATTTTTACACTCTAAACACTCTCTACACACATTATAAATATAATACGATCTTATTATAACATATAAACATATAAAAGCATAGAATAATAACAAAACACATTAGTAAATAATAATTCAAATATTATTAAATATAACACATACAGCATTCAACATTAAAAGCAATGTTAAACATACTTAACTAATGAAATCAGTTAAAAAAAAGAAATTAGTACTAACAACTTCTTAATTAGCGTTTCCCATATAGGGAAACCAACTGCCAAAATTAACAACAACGAATGAAAACCTCACACTAATAAAATACACCAATAACATAAAACTATCAATTAAATCAACACTATATAAACAACGAAAATTTATATTTAATTTACACTTCAACCCTACAAGAAAAAAGAAGAGGAGACTCTGCCGGATTACTTCCAGAACGCAGATTTACATTACAGAAAAGCTTTGGAACTGCACTAAGGGGCCTATTACGATGGCGGTCGGAAAACCTCCCCGACCGCCATGGTAGCGGGAAAAGACCACCCGCATGGACCGCGACATCACCGCCGGTCGAATTACGATGACCAGCGGTCGAAATCCGACTGCGGTGGGCTGATTGCGGGCCTTAACATTGCGGCGGTTGCTGCTGCCTGCAGCACCGCTGCGATGCCGAAAGGAGCATGTCCTGCATTTCCCTGCACTGCGTGGCAGGCACTGCACAGTGCCTGCCACCTGGGACAGGGAAATGTAGAGAGGCATGGGTACCCCCCCAGTGCACCCCCCCAACACATTGGGGGCCCACAACGGGCCCCCGGAAGACAATCTCTGCATGCCTTTCCATGGCGGTCTGACCGCTGAGGAAAGGCTGGCTACCGCCGGCATCATAATCCTGCCAGCGGAGCCTGCTCTGCACCGCCACTATTATCCCGGTCCTGCTCCATCCGCCAGGCAGGAGTGCGGATGGCAACCAGTGGAAAAGCGGCGGTCGGAATTTCCCACCACCGCGGTCACCACCGCCATCCTAATTTGACCAGCGGTTTTCTTGGTTGCGATCGCGGTCGGATGTCCACCGCCGGTCCGGCGGGCACCACCGCCAGCCCGGTGGTGGACATCCGACCACCATCATACTAGACCCTTAAGTAAGTAAAACTGCATTTAGAATATAACACTACTTATAGTCTTCACCAAAAAATATATATAAAACATAATTCACTAATATGTCTCTCTTAAACTTATATCTTCTCTACAGATATCTTTTAAAGCAGCAAAAAATACTACAGCAGCGTCAACAATAAAGTTACAAAGAAAGTAAGTATATTATTTTTTATATTAAACAACTCCCTAAAAAACAAACCCAAAGACCCACTTACTCACAATATCCCCACCACCTACAACACAATACAACAAAAATATTACATTTTTATTTTTCTTCCCAACAGAAACATCTTCAACAAAACGAAAATCCAAGCTTGAAAAAATTGCAACAGTATTTTTTTACATCAACAACAACATTGTAAGTATATACAAAGCAATGTATCTTTATTTACTCAAAAACTATACTGTATTATTTTAATTAATATTTATATATATTTTCCTTAGCACTAAAAAGACCACCATGACTGAAGGCGCACAATTTATTACGTCTCAAAAAGGGAAAATGTTATTATGTTACATGGGTTATGTATATACACAAGAAAAACAAACTGGTTTAAAAGTCTTTTGGAAATGCAGCAAATATTATTCGAACAAATGTTATGGAAGAGCTATAACACAAGAAACCACTGCTGTATCTGTAAAGAACATAACCACCCCTAAATGTAACTGAGATTGAAGTAAGAGACGCTCTTGAATCAATAAAAGAAGCTAGCACTAGTACAGATAGACCCACCACCGAAATACTAAAACAACAGTTACTAACAGTACCCCAACATGCATCTAGCCAATTACCCTCTATTGATTCATTAAAGAGAACAATAGCTAGACAAAAGAAAGCCACTACAACTTCAACACGTGCCCCTAAAACCTTTCAAGAGGTAGAGATTCCCCCTGAACTAAGAATAACACACAATAATGAACCATTTATACTATTTGATAATAAATGCAAAGATAAAAGAATCATTATGTTTGCTACTGCAAACAATTTTCTTAAATTACAACAATGCGACACCTGGATGATGGATGGGACTTTCAAAATTTGTCCCAAACCATTTTATCAGTTGTACACAGTCCATGGTATATTTCAAAATACTAAGGGGCTCATTACGATGTCGGGCGGAAGCACAACCGCCGTGCTGGCGGATGCAAAAACCACCAGTTACCGCCGGCACGCAGCAGTCCACACGCCCGCCCAATTACGATGCGAAAAGTAGGCCAAACACCGCCGGCAAGCCAGCAACACCGTCCGCCATCAAAGTGCGCCCGTACACGTAGCGGCGCAGCCTAATTGACACACACCGTCCGACGAAACACGTTCCGCCCGGCGTATAAATTACGATGCCGCAAACAAACGGCTCCCACGGCCAAGAGATACCGTACGACAAACCGAAGCGGTAACACGGACGCCGAGCACGGACAACGAAGAAGCGGCTCCCCGAGCATGAATCCAGCACTGCAGGCCCTCCCCATGCTCCTGCTGATGCACCACCAAGGACGCAACGTACCGCGGAGACGCAGGTAGGCACACACACAACAAGTGCACGCAAACAGCGCACACAGTGCAAGGGCGGAGAAAGCGGACAACCCCCCACCAGCGCGTGTACACTACACATCCACCATTGCATCCACATATGACACACAGGCCAAATCGTAACATCGCGTAACACATGTGTACACACCACCTGGGACTAGGAACCAACCACCCCGTCACGGCCCCAAAGCGCCGATGACGCCGCCACACATGCGCACAACGCAGAGGCCAACCGCAGCGCCATGCATGCGTCGCACACAGACACAGGGACACAACCAAGCAGCACACACATCAGCCCCACCCCGAACGCACATGACACGTGACAGGCCTGCCACAGACATGTCCCCAACGCCCAATTCACGGACAACACCCAACGCCACACAACCGACGCACACATGTCAGTGAAGTCACGCAACAGCAGGACACACCCCAGTGTAACAAACATGGCGTAGCACACAGCGGCGGCAACACCAACTAGGAGAAGCAGGGCCCCTTCGGGAAGAGGAACGCCAGTACCACACTGAAACACCCATACCACCCTGCACATATGAGCAAGACATATAAAACGGAACACCAAAGAGCCCGGGGACCGACAACAGGTGGCCCAAGAATAACATCCACACACAAGGCCCAACGCAGAGCGGAAAGGCAGCCTGCCGCCCACACAAGGGAGAGCAGACAGCACTGAATGACCTTCCATTCCAACTCCGAAACCACAGCCCTACGACAGAAGCCGGTGAATACAGCCATTGTCCAAGAATAGACCAACACAGGCATGCCGAGGAGACCGACCACAGGGCAGATAGCGCATATCACAGAAGCACACAACGGACGGGGAAGAAAAAGAAAACACTCCCCCATGTCGGCCACATGCAAGTTAATTGGAAGGAGTCACACATCACTGACCTTGAACTGTCTGAGAAGCATGTGGGATGAGGGCCCGTGTCCTCCAAACAAGCCAACAGAACACAAGTCCTGTCTCCCTACGACTACACAGAGCTCACAGCAACCTCGGAGCGTGCACATTGCAGACTGCACACACAGCCGGAGCACGCCACCACAACGCACCGCTGCGAAATGGCAACCGCAACACACCTACCCAACTACGCCGGACAGCTCAAGCTGTACAAAACCAACCTGTTACATACATTGGGATGCGATCTCCTGTCCCTGCTGAACGTAAGTTACCGACTGACTTACCGCATCACATTGTTCAGCTGCGTCATGCCCGTCTTCTACTGTCGGAGGTGTCCCTACCAGCATCCAGTGGAGATATGCCTCTCCAACCCGGCATGTCTGAAGGCGGACCTGCTACCACTACTCCTCCCTCTGGACGCACACGACAGGGCCTGCTCTGCCTATGGGGGCATGGCGTATGTGGCCAACATCGCACCCGCACTGAAATGGGACCACTGTGCCTCCACACGACGGATCATCGAGAACAGCTACATCGAATGTCACCCAGCATGCCCCATCATGGTCCTCCAAGGGACAACTTACGAACAACACCTTGACAGCCACCATCCGCTACATTGGCTGGCAAACATGTACACCACCAATGACATGGAAGCCCTGCTGGGCGGCATCGCATACCTGACAACCTGTAAATTCGTCGGACCACAACGCAGGTACCCCGATTGACCTATGATGTCCAACCCCGCACCCATGCTTAGCTTCCACACGGACTGGCCAGTCACCACCACAACAGCCATACCAAACGACCGGCAACTGTAACCACACCATCAACGACATCGCCATGACATCGGATATGACCGGGACATGCACACTGTTCCCCATCACATCCAGGAACACCGCATGCATCGTGGGAGGCAGTGGCATGGGGTCTGTGTA
Source organism: Calotriton arnoldi (assembly GCA_963921515.1). Taxonomy (NCBI): domain Eukaryota; kingdom Metazoa; phylum Chordata; class Amphibia; order Caudata; family Salamandridae; genus Calotriton; species Calotriton arnoldi. The sequence goes on from CAWUFW010004816.1 coordinate 253,554, forward strand.
TCGCACCCACATGGACGGAACTGCACGAACAACCAGGACACAACATGGATCCAGTGCCCATGGACACACACACCGCTCAGTGGACATGAATAGGTCGCCTGGAGTCTGTGGGTGCTGCACCCCTCCCACCCCGGGAAACCCATACCAGGACCTTTGCATGGAAGACAAGTGCATACAACAACAACACGACCCCAGTGACTGTGACATGTCCAGTAACCACCACATTGCAACAACAAGTGGCACGCCGCTGCATGCACGCAAGCCCATGCCCTGATGTCATCTCACATGCACGCGTGCATGAGGAACAACCGCAGCAAACCTGTCACATGGAACTGAGATGGACTGTGCCCATGATGCCAAGCGGTCTGGTAGGCTACATGTATACCGTCTGTGTCCAAAGTCCGCAGCTCCGCAGCTATACGTAAATGTACATTAGCACAGCCTTGGCCAAGCAGATGTAACTCTGAAGCCCACATCCCACATGCAACAGCCAATCACATGTAACCCCACACCCTATCCCATTTGCAATCATGCTCAGTATATCCTCAACATGTATTCCGCTGCCAGTAGTGTCCACTATACTGCATCACAGAGGACAGAAGACTCAATATAATGTTTGAAACCAAAACTGTCTCCACTGACTCATTTCACAAGTACGAATGAGAGAGGATGGGAGTATGTGAAGTACACGGCAGTCGTGACATGACCATGTAGTCCACTGGTATTGGATGTCAACGCAAATGAGTAGCACAACTGTGGAAGACACACATGTGTCGTGTGAAGTCGTATGGACGCAGTGCTCAGGTGGGTGGGTGTGACGGGTAGATGCGCACATGCCAAGTTGGAGCACGCCGTGTTGGGAGGGGTCATGAACAGTACACCACCGCTTCCCTGGGCATTGTGAGAGGACACCTGTCGGGGGAGTGAACATGTGTGTGCACAGCAGCCGGGCACACGTACAAAGCGGTACCAGGCGCACCTCAGCCCACCCTCTGTGGACAAGCTGGATCCTGTTATGCGCCCACCATGCCCCTTGACAAGGCACACACAGCCCCAGTCGACCAGGTGTAACCCCAACATAGTCAATCCGCACAGGCGATACAGGGCACGGGATGGCAGTGGAGCATGGTGTGTGAGAGGTCTCCTCGCGCTCCTCCTGGTCATATCACGCAGGCAATAGAACCTCAACGTCTAGCATGGCACAAGTCAGATGGAAGTGTAGGGGGACGCACCACAGCACGAGCAGCACTGACGTCACGGGAGGTGGCTCGCACCATCCCATCCATTGCCCATCATACCAACCACGACACATGCCATTGCGACTAAGTGCAGCGCGTGCGCCACCACCCCGAGCCCTCCCAGAGAGGCCAAAGAGTGAATGTGTGGGCCATCAGTCACAGACGGACGCGGCCTGGCCGCAAGGGCAGCCACAGCCACTGGGTGTCGCAGGTGGCGGATCCGGAAGGCGAAGACTGTGATGCATAGTCCATGCAGGCCGGGTCTCCATTTGGGGCACCACGCAGGTGGACGGGCGTCCCGTAACACATCATACCCTGAGACAGCCCACTTGTGCAACTGGACCCACACATACACTCCTTGCCCTCTCTGGTGCGAGCTTGGGGCTGCCTGTGCAAGCGCTAGCCTCGCAGGTGCACATGCATATTGGGGGAGCGAGGGGAGGACATGAGGGCTGGGGCGAAGATGACTGTATCACTGTCAGTGAGTACAAGGGATGACCCAGATGTGGAAAGGAAGAGACGTGTCCCGTGTGTACTGCAACTAGTCGCCAATCCAACTACCCCCCATGTCCGGAATGTAAGCCCGCACCTAGGCCCGCCCATCCGCCACATCGAATATACCACCAGCACGACAACCTTCCCATTCGGAACACTGACTGGGGGTGGCGACCAGTGAACAATCATGTGTAGCCTACCCACGCGTACATGTGGGCCCTCCATGATCCATGTCACCTGCGGCAAAGTCATGACATGCGCAATGAGGGAAGTGAGGAGAGCTGTCCGCTCCACGCACAGAAGGTGCATCAGCTCCACAGACCCAGCAGCGAGTCCAGCAGGGGTCACATGTGCAGGGGCAGCTGTGCCTGGTGTGAAGGCACATGCATATAGACAGCACATCGACCAATGTGTAGTCTGCCCACATCTACAGTCCATCATCATGCGGACATAGGAATTGAACACAGGGCAACACATCTTAGTGGGTGCACCCACCGTGACCAACAATGCGCAATCATCGACGTACCCGCCCTGTGCATGGCCCCCCACCCAACGGAGGCACATCCAGTGCCACCATCCCACACACAAGCCTTCCACGGAACATGCTGTGTCCAATGCTCAGTACAGAGTCAGCGCCCATCTGGTGGATCCTGAACAGGAGACACATGCACACACATGCCAGCTCCCACTATGTACGTCTGCCACCTGGCACGTGCAATGTAACCTCTCACCTGTGACGTGTGACTGCAAGCACACAGCCGTCTTGGCATGGGGCTGTCAATGTGGACACCTGTCAATGTTTCGGGAGGTGTGATCCGTACAGTGCTGTACATAGGGTGCAGTGCTGACACCTACTACTGTCTCATGTCCCCTCGTGCCACAGGTCCCACTTGTTTTGGCCGCTCAGCCTGTGCCCACATCGTCGTCGTCGTGTGCCATACTCATCCAGCCTCGGAAGCAGTGCCATGCTCAGCAGACATTCATGTTGCCGTGCCGTCCCTGCTTGACAGCTGGGCTGTGACTCATGTGCTTGCTCAGTCATGTCAGTGATGTGAATGCGAAATTGCTATGTGTTGTGTTGCTTTGACATGTGTCCACTGCCATCTTTCCTAGGCGGAGACCGAACATTGACCGCCCATACCAATTGCTGGCGGACATGGACGATACAGAGGTCATTAGGAAGTTTCGGCTGGACAGGCCAACCCTGCATCGACTGTGTGCCATGTTAGAACCCCATCTCCGTCCCCGCAGGGTGTATCCGACAGCTGTCACCCCCACGGCTAAGGTGATGGCCGCCATGCATTTCTTCGGCACTGGGTCATTCCAGCACACAGTGGGCAGTGGAGGAGGGATGTCCCAGCCCATGTTCAGCAAGGTGCTGAGGGATGTACTGGCAGCCATGATGCTGTACCGAAACAGGTACATCCGCTTCCCCAGGGCTCGTGAATTGGCGGCAGTGAAGGGTGCATTCTATGCCCTTGGCAGAATCCCACACGTCGTTGGAGCCATTGACTGCACACATGTTGGCCTTGTTCCACCACAGGCCACTGAGCACCTGTACCGCAACAGGAAGCACACGCACTCCCTGAATGTGCAAGTGGTGTGCCTTGCGGACATGGTGATCACCCACGTGTGTGCAAAGTTCCCAGGCTCGGCCCATGACGCACACATAATGCGCAACAGCATCTTGCCACGACTGATGTCCAATCTGCAACAGGATCGTGGCTGTATTGTCGGTGAGTATGTGGAGTGGTGTAGCGTGCTGGTTGTGCGATGCTGTCCCCTGTCCAGTTGGAATAGCAACGGTTCTCTGTGTCCCTCACACCCAGGTGACTCTGCGTACCCGAATGGGGCATGGCTGCTCAGTCCATTGAGGAATCCTCGCACCCCAGCAGACGATCGCTACAATGAGGCACATGGGAGGACCAGACGTGTGGTCGAGCGTACCTTTGGCCTCCTCAAGTCCAGGTTCAGGTGCCTGGACCGCACCGAGGGTGCGCTGGCGTACTCCCACAGAAGGTGTGCCAGATAGTGGTGGCGTGCTGCATGCTGCACAATCTGGCCATTCGGAAGCAGATCCCCCTCATCGTGGATGACGGAGATCAACCAGGGCCCCAGCCCGCAGACCAGGACAGCTCGAGTGAGGAGGACAGCGGAGAGGAGGAAGCTGGGAATGTGCGGCAGCAGCTCATCGCCCGCTACTTCACTTGACGGTGAGTGTCCATGTACGACGGCTGATGTGGCTGTATCTGTGCAGGTGTGTGTGTGCTGTGTCAGGGTGGCCGTTTGTTCACTGCGTGCTGTGTGTCAACGCTCCATGGCCAGGGTAGTATGCCACTGTTGGTGGCTGTGGCATTGTGCCCTATTGCTCTGTGCGATGTGTGTACATTGCTTGTAGTTGTTGACATGTACTGTGTGATGGGTGTGTGACACACTCATTGAATGTGCTCCTGTTCTGTCTCCCACCCCTAGGTCCCTACAGGTCCCTCCGGTTCCATTGCCATGCCACGCATCAGGTGCCTTTCCGCCCAAGGTGGCCGTTGTATTCCGTACAAATAAAACACAGGGCACAAACAGCAGTCTGTGTAAGAGGTGCATTTATTTCAAACTGTGACATGTGATTGTGTGTAAGGTGATGACAAAAGTGGTGCGTGCAGTGACAATGAGCTGTCGGTCATGGCTGCGTGATGCTCAGGGTGTACCCACTGGTTCTATGTCCATAGTCCAACACACACATGCCATCCAGATGGCTGTGTGGAGTGGGATCGTAGTCCAAGTCAATGCAGTGGGTGGTCAAGGAAGGCTGGCTGGCTGCCTCACTTGCGTCTGGAGCGTGCGAAGTCCTCCCGGGAGATCTGTTTCCACTTCGGACGGCCCCTTCCACGTTTGCGGGGGGTGCCTGCTTGCGACATGCTGGTGGTTGAGGTGTGCTCACTGGCTGTGGACGCAGGGGAACTGGACACTGCTGCTCGACCCTGTGCCCCGGCAGGTGGTGGCGGAGGGGAGTTGCTGTCCCTGGCTGTGACCTCACCGCCACCACCAGCTGGCCCATGAGGTCCACGAGTTGGCCCATACGGGCGTCCATGGACCTCAGCACCCCCAGCACCTCACGCGTGTCTGTAGCTGACCTGGCCCATTGTCCTTGGGCCTCTTCATAGGCCCCAAGGACTCTGGCCATTTGAGGCAGGGCATGGCTCCCAGGGGAGGCTGGCGTTTGCCTGACCCTGCTCCTCCTACCAGTCCTGCTGCCACCGGCCTGCCCACTAGCCACATTGCTCACCACGGTCCTCGCTGTGGCTCCCAGGGTGGATCCAGTCGGCCGGGCCACCACCTGCGCTGGGGCTGGTGCCAGCGAAGACGTGGTGGTGGTGGCGGCGGTGGTGGTCGGTGCGGCGATGGTGGCGGTTGCGGCAGTGGTAGTGGCCGCAATGACCGTGGGTGTGGCCGCAATGACCGTGGGTGTGGCCGCAATGACCGTGGGTGTGGCCGCAACGACAGTGGCAGCAGGGGGCTGGGAATGTTCAGCAGCCCTGGATGATGGGTTGGTGGGTAGGAGGAGTCCTGGGGAGCGGCTGGGCCCTGCCACACCAGATGGGCCTGCTTGGTGGTCCGTGTCCGAAGAGGAGGACAGATCCTCCACATCCGTGTGTCCTCGTTGGGGGCTTGTAGGCTGGCTGTGCTGGCTGCTGGCTCCATCCCCAGCATCCAGCAGTTCGTCACCTGTGGAGAGAATGAGATTTGTTATTGTGTTGCACCTTGCGAAGTATGTATTTGTCGTCTGACATTAACAGTTCGTGCAATCTCGTACATGGGTTTCCCGGAGGCGTGTGTGTGGCTGTACCATTTGTAGTTGTGTGTGCTTGGCAATGGGACTGTGTGCTGTGCACATGTGGCATGGGACGGATTGGCCATGCCGATGGGTGTGTTGCTGTGCCCCTACTTATTGTGACTCTGGTGTATGCGGGCTCCTGGCCCATCCTGGGTCTGGTTTGTACTTTGCTTTTGGGGTTCAAATGGAACGCTTAGGAACGCATATGGCAACATGGGGCCATGCCCCAGATTCGCATTTGGGAGGGAATATGCTTTTGGGGTTCAAATGGAACGCTTAGGAACGCATATGGCAACATGGGGGCCATGCCCCAGATTCACATTTGGGATGGAATATGCTTTTGGGGTTCAAATGGAATGCTTAGGAACGCATATGGCAACATGGGGGCCATGCCCCAGATTCACATTTGGGAGGGAATATGCTTTTGGGGTTCAAATGGAACAGCTTAGGAACGCATATGGCAACATGGGGGCCATGCCCCAGATTCACATTTGGGATGGAATATGCTTTTGGGGTTCAAATGGAACGCTTAGGAACGCATATGGCAACATGGGGGCCATGCCCCAGATTCGCATTTGGGAGGGAATATGCTTTTGGGGTTCAAATGGAACGCTTAGGAACGCATATGGCAACATGGGGGCCATGCCCCAGATTCGCATTTGGGAGGGAATATGCTTTTGGGGTACATGCTGTGAGCCATGGGTGCCGAACGTGACATGTGTTGTGGCAGCATGACAGTGCATGGTCTGAGGTGTGTGCATGCCTGACATGGCCTGCATATTTGCTGTCTGTTGTGATTACTGGACATGGCATTGGACGCATCGTTATGAGTGAGTGTTGGCTGTGTGCCAGCCAACGTATTGCAGTTGTCCCATCTCCTTGGTGTGCGTGCTGCCCTGTGCCATGTGCATCACTGCAGTGCTCGTGGGAGGGGTGTGGCCCATGTTGTGTGTTGTTGCTCACAGTGTGGCGTGCGCTTCATTGACTTCTGGCACATGGTTGGTCATGGGCATGTATCTTAGCGTGACTGCTGTATGTGTGGCAGCTGTGCGGATGACATGCCTTTCATGAGACTGGGGCTGACGGATGGGATGGATGGTATGTTGTATGTGCATGGTGTGTCTGTGTGTTTGATGGGTTCAGTGGTGTTCGTGTGCATTTATGTTGTTCCGCTCTGTTGCGTCTAGTGTTGTTTGTCTTACATAGGCGTAGTTGTGGGGTGTGTGGTTGACAGGCAGTAGGGGCTACATGGACAGGACTTCAATGGTGTTTCGGTTGTGTGTGATGAGTTGCACAGTGGCTGCCGTGTGGTACTATATTCAGTGTGGCTTGTGCATGCAGACGTGGCTCCTTGGGTGTTGCTGTGTCTGTGATGGGTCATGTGAGGTGTGAGTCTGTGGTTCATGTCCGTGTGCACATTGTTCACTTGTTCGTGACGGTGGGCGGTGCTGCGTGTTCGTCTGCTACGTGACATGTCCCATGTGTTGGTCGTGTTACGGTCCTCATGCCTCCAGTAATCCAGCCCTGTCCAGTTTCCCACCTGCAGGTTGTTCGGGCGTGCACTGTACTGGATGCCACATGGTTCTAAGCGGGGGTGCTCCATGTTGCAGGTCTGTGGGGGTGGGGGGGTGTTGTGGGTCGTGGTGGTGGCTGGACACCCACTGACACCGATTGTTGTGGATCGTGATGTCTACCTTTCGGCTGTTGGTGTGCACTGCGGTGGCTGACACGTGGCTGTGGGGGGTGGGGGATGCTCCTCCTTGCTGTGCTGTGGGACTAGGGGCCTGGTGTGTGTTGTACTTGGGCTGTCCACCCTCCACCCACTGCACTTTGTGTTCCTGCCACTTACCTGTTACTTGTCGGTTAGTGCAGCTATGGCGGACACATGGGTGTGGTGGGTGCTCGTTGTGGCGCTTCTGGCATACTTGGGGACCTGTTGGTGGTTACGTGGCTGGCTGAGTGTACACATGTCCCCACGCATCTTACAGTTGTTCTGTTTGGGCTGTGTGTGGTGGTGTCTGTTGCATGTGTGTGTGATGTGTTGTGTATTGTGTGCTGGACATGGGGGTGTTTGTCCCTGGGAGCTGTGGCATGGTGGTAGTGCATGTGAGTACATAGCGGTGTGCTGGTATACATTAGTTTGTACTTGCCAGCCTCCACTCCCCCTGCTAATCCGGCGAGGATCTCGGGATGTATGATGACTCGCACCTTCTCCTCCCACGCTTTGAAGGTCTTGAAGAGCGCGGGATTCCCTCCGCCAGTGACGGCTGCCAGCTCTCTGTTCTTGGTCTCCTTCTTCTTGACCAGGCTCTTGACGTCATTCCACCGTTTGTTAATTTCTACTCTGTTCCTGGGCAGGGTCCCGACTGCATTGACCTGGTCTACGATCCGGTTCCACATTCTGTTTCTGGTGGCTAGTGGTGTGTGCTGGACCATGTTCCCATAGATTTGTGGGTGCACCTTGATGATCTCGTCGACCATGACCGTCAGCTCAATGGGCGTGAACTTGGGCATTCTTTGTGGTGCCATGGTGTTTGTGGTGCTGGTGCGGTGTGTGTTGTGTAATGTGCAGGGGGTTTGTGGTGGTGGTGGTGGTGGTGGTGGTGGTGGTGGTGATGTGTGCGTTTCTGTGGTGTGCTGCTGTCCTTGCTGTGTCACTGTGTCCTCTCCTCTCCTCTCTGGTTTGCAATGTTGCAAGGGGTTGTGGTCTGTGGGAGTGCTGCTTTTGTACTTACCTATGTGGGTGTGTCCTCATGGTCTGTTGTTTTCAGGTGTGTTGTGTCTGGGGTTCTGGCCTTTGTAGTTTTTGTTTGTCCAGGGGGTGTTTTCGGGATGTGTACTGTGCTTGTGTATTTGTGCGTGCCTTGCTGTGTGGACTTGTTGGCCATGTTGTGTGCGATTGGTTTTGTGAGCGGATGGTTTCTGTGCAGGGACGTGGGCGCCATGGCTTCTGCCGTGTCGATTCTCATCGGCGTTGTTTGCGCTGGCGGGCAGTATATTTGTAGTTTTCCCGCGCTCATGGCGGTGCGATCGTAATCTCACGTGCGGTGTGTCGGCCGTGAGGGCGGGCGGTTTTTGTGTTGTCGGGCGTGTTTCCGTCCGTGGCGGGCGGTTTGACTCCGACTCGGACGATGGCGGGCGGTATTTTGTGTGATTTTTCCGCCGATGGCGGTTTCGGTTTGTGTAATCGTAATGGCGTGGTCGGTGTTCAGACGGTGTGTGCGGGCGGATTTTTGCCGCTTCCATGCCTGGCGGATTTTTTTACGCCGGGTATCGTAATGGGCCCCTAATATTCCATTTATCTATACCGTACTCCCCATCTACCTACCTTGAAATTCTAAACCAAATAAAACAAAAAACAAAAAATTATTTTCCTCAAAAAATAATTATAGATTTTGAACAAGCCATGATTAATTCTATACTTAAATCCTACCCACATACAGCAATCCAGGGTTGCTATTACCATTTTAACCAATGTCTATGGAGACACCTGCAAAAGTCAACGCTAAAGGGCCTATTAGGATGGCGGGCGGATCGCCACCGCCAGCCCGGCGGTGGCGATCCGCCCGCCATCTGTTCCTGTTTTACCCCCGCCATATTAGTATGGTGAGGGGTACCGCGGCGGACGGAAAGACCGTCCGCCGCTTTTCCACCGGTCGGCAATCGTTACGATTGACGGCCGGGCGGAAAAAGCCCATAATATGGTGGTGGTGCCTTGCAGGCACCGCCATCCATATTATGATGCCTGCGGTGGGAATGCCTTTCCATGGCGGAGACTCTGCCATGGAAAGGCATGCAAGAAATTACTTTGGGGGCCCATTGCGGGCCCCCGGGGGGTGAGGGGGGTGGGTGGATGCACTGGGGGGTACCTACCCCCCTTCATTGCCATGCACAAGGTGGCAGGCACCGCACGGTGCCTGTCACGTTGTGCATGGCAATGCTCAACATGGACTTTAACATTGCGGCGGGTGCTGCTTACAGCACCGCCCGCCGCAATGTTAAAGTCGAGGATGCGCCCGCCAGTGTGGCGGGCGCATCCTAATTGGCCTGGCGGTCGCTCCCGTTTTCCGTTACGGTGGCGGGCGGACAAAGTCCGCCCGCCATCGTAATGGGGCCATAAGTGTTGAATATGCAACTGACAGTACTTTTGCATACCAAGTAAAAAAACTGATAGCACTGGCCTATGTCCCAGTAACTGAGGTAGCAGAACACTATAACATCCTAATAGCCAGCCCCTACTACAAAAGAAATTAAGAAAAACTAAGCCCACTTTTAGATTACTTCGAAGATACCTGGGTGGGTAGACTCCACAGATCAGGGCACAGAAGACTACCCAAATTCCACATTCCATGGTGGAATGTGTACCTGAGCACACTAAACAAACAAGCCAAAACCAACAATGCTGTTGAAGGATGGCATAATGCCTTCCAAGCAACAACAGGCAGAGGGACACCTACCCTACACAAACTACTCCAAGCTCTCCAAAAAAAACAAAGCTATCAGGAACTCAGAATGGAACAATCTGTGACCCAAATAGGCACAAAACTCACCAAACAAACCAAAAAAAATTTGAGTTACTACAAAGTCAGGTAACACTATACCCAAGCACAAGAGGCCTAGAATACCTATCACTAATAGCTAAAACCATACTTTAAAATATTAATCTACAGTAAATAAAAATAGTTTTCTGCAAAACACAAACTGTATCTATACATATAATTTTTCTAAATTTTGTAAAATATAAATAATTTGTCATATATATTTAATTTAATAATATAAATATATATTGACATCTTAATAAAATTTTACAAAATATAACACATATTTAAAATATTATTCTCAACATTGCCCTCCCACATTTATTAATTAAATTACTTATGGTTTCTGTAGCTGAAGAAAAGATATTCCAAAGATCGTTAATCCATCCAGGTATCTCTCAATCCAAACAAATGTAAAAATTAACCCCCAAAAAATGAAAAAATCCAACTGTTTCAAAAATAATCCAGAGTCGATAAATCCAACTCGATTAAACCATCAAAAACCCCCCAATTTTTTTTTTTAAATAAACGCTCCAGGAAAACCCGAAAAATTAAGAAAGTGTTAAATAAATATTAGTATAAAATACTAATACACACTTCTTAATTAAAAAAACGCTATCTTCTTCAAAACGCAGCTCCGATAAATCCAACTCGATTAAACCATAAAAAACCCGAAAATATGTTTTAAAAAAAGAAACGCTCCTGGCAAACCCAAAAAATTAAGAAAGTGTTAAATAAATATTAGTATAAAATACTAATACACACTTCTTAATTAAAAAAACGCTATCTTCCCCAAAATGCGACTTCGATAAAAGACAACCTGTAAAAATGTAAAGAAACATACCCACCCACACAAACCTACACATACACTATAATTAAATACATTTAAAAACACATTCAGCACCATATACACACATTTCTCTACATATTCTAACCTCTCTACACTAGGCCTCAAACAGTAACTATGGATATCTCGCTAAAATATAACTAACAACTACAACACACCAAAAAACACAACCACCTAACACTAGACACACTACCTACCACCTAACTACATTCAAATACTTAGTTTAATTAAAGAAAATTGCACTTACCTTCCTCGACGCGACGCAGCTTCTAACCGCGAGCTTGTCCCCTCTGAAATGACCCAAAACAACAGTAAGCGGTTACAAAATAGTACCTGTAAAACAAAAATGGCTGATTAAATAATAAAACACATAGAAATTAATTTAAAAACATGTAATACAGTAATAAATAAATTACTTATATGTTTTCTAAAAATATTAGATTATTGTACCTATATGTTAAAAATAATTTAACATTTTTTCTACATTGTAAAATGATAATAATTAATATAAATTATATTAATGATTATTATAATTACTTAATTATTTGTATAATTTACAATGCTTTTCAAAAAACTCTTACAAATTTTTTCAATTGTTAAATAAAAACTTACCTTCCCAAAAACATGTTTATATAAAATGTAACAATGTAATAATTAATATTATTAATATTTCATACATTAATATTAATTAAAAATATATATTACATGTATAAAAATTGTTAACCACTTAAAATGTGAATATTTTCTGACTAAATCTGTATAATGTTATATGGTTTAATTTAAACAAATTATGTATATAATTACTAACTGTAAAACATGCAAAAATGAACTGTAAAATTATATTACAAAATTAATGTATGTTACAAAAATGTTCTAAACTAAAATAACAAAAAATGTTTTCTGCAACAAAACATAAATACCTGTATCCTAAAATATAACAATGTTAAAAACATGTATATTCAAAGGTATATTATATGTGAATAAACATGTATCCAAATTACTTTATGTTACAAAAATAAAAATATGTATTTATTTTGTATGTTTCCTCATGTGTATAATATTGCCTTAATAAAATATGTTTTTTTACTCTAAGGGACCGATTCCGATCTCGCTCGGACAGCCCTCCGAGAGCTGTCCGTAGCCTTACCTTGCGACCGACTCGTACTGGGAGCCGGTCCGTCCGGGCGATGAAGTACGATGCACAAAAGTGCCACAATTCCGAACGACACGTAGGCTTCGATTCCAGCAACATTTCCCGTCCGAGCCGCTTACCCAAATGCCCATCCGAGTCGCCCGGAAGCAGTTTCCACAATAGTTTCCGGCCGGACAAGTACGATGCGCAAATCCTACGCGCCGAACGGGTCGCCACTAGCAGCACGTCACAGCCTCCGGGAGAGATGAATAGCAGGTCCGATTCGCGCCACAACACGATCCACTGCTACGAAACGGACCAACTCACAACGTGTACGAGACGGAGCAACAATCAGCAAGTGCGAGACGAACCAATGATGAATCCCATCGCGCAGGTCATCCCAGTACTGCATATCTGTGACCGGATCAGGAACAGACGCGTGCGTCGCAGACGGTAAGTCAGACACCCACAGAAACAAACGTCACGAACGCGCGAAATGCCACACACACATAGGGGGGGGACATGCCGTCCACCAGCAAAAGCAAAACCACAGGGGTAGCATGGTCCACACCACCAGCAGTGCACACACCTGGGGGGGTGCCCAGCACCACTACCATCCCCACTCATAGGGGCTGGATGCCCTGCACCACTATCATCCGCACTCATAGGGGGCTGGATGCCCTGCACCACTACCATCCCCACTCATAGGGGGCTGGATGCCCTGCACCACTACCATCCCCCTCATAGGGGGCTGGATGCCCATCAATACCAGTACCCCCACTCATAGGGGGCTGGATTCCCTGCACCACTACCATCCCCACTCATAGGGGGCTGGATGCCCTGCACTACTACCATCCCCACTCATAGGGACTGGATGCCCTGCACCACTACCATCCCCACTCATAGGGGCTGGATGCACATCAATACCAGTACCCCCACTCATAGGGGGCTGGATGCCCTGCACCACTACCATCCCCACTCATAGGGGGCTGGATGCCCTGCACCACTACCATCCCCACTCATAGGGGGCTGGATGTCCTGCACCACTACCATCCCCACACATAGGGGGCTGGATGCCCTGCACCACTACCATCCCCACTCATAGGGGGCTGGATGCCCATCAATACCAGTACCCCCCACTCATAGGGGGCTGGATGCCCTGCACCACTACCATCCCCACTCATAGGGGGCTGGATGCCCTGCACCACTACCATCCCCATTCATAGGGGCTGGATGCCCATCAATACCAGTACCCCCACTCATAGGGGTCTGGATGCCCTGCACCACTAACATCCCCACTCATAGGGGCTGGATGCCCTGCACCACTACCATCCCCACTCACAGGGGTCTGGATGCCCTGCACCACTACCATCCCCACTCATAGGGGGCTGGATGCCCTTGCACCACTACCATCCCCACTCATAGGGGTCTGGATGCCCTGCACCACTACCATCCCCACTCATAGGGGCAGGATGCCCTGCACCACTACCATCCCCACTCATAGGGGTCTGGATGTCCTGCACCACTACCATCCCCACTCATAGGGGGCTGGATGCCCTGCACCACTACCATCCCCACTCATAGGGGGCTGGATGCCCATCAATACCAGTACCCCCCACTCATAGGGGGCTGAATGCCCTGCACCACTACCATCCCCACTCATAGGGGGCTGGATGCCCTGCACCACTACCATCCCCATTCATAGGGGGCTGGATGCCCATCAATACCAGTACCCCCCACTCATAGGGGTCTGGATGCCCTGCACCACTACCATCCCCACTCATAGGGGTCTGGATGCCCTGCACCACTACCATCCCCACTCATAGGGGGCTGGATGCCTTGCACCACTACCATCCCCACTCATAGGGGTCTGGATGCCCTGCACCACTACCATCCCCACTCATAGGGGGCAGGATGCCCTGCACCACTACCATCCCCACTCATAGGGTTCTGGATGCCCTGCACCACTACCATCCCCGCTCATAGGGGGCTGGATGCCCTGCACCACTACCATCCCCGCTCATAGGGGGCTGGATGCCCTGCACCACTACCATCCCCACTCATAGGGGCTGGATGCCCTGCACCACTACCATCCCCACTCATAGGGGGCTGGATGCCCATCAATACCAGTACCCCCACTCATAGGGGGCTGGATGCCCATCAATACCAGTACCCCCACTCATAGGGGCTGGATGCCCTGCACCACTACCATCCCCACGCATAGGGGGCAGGATGCCCTGCACCACTACCATCCCCACTCATAGGGGTCTGGATGCCCTGCACCACTACCATCCCCACTCATAGGGGGCTGGATGCCCTGCACCACTACCATCCCCACTCATAGGGGGCTGGATGCCCTGCACCACTACCATCCCCACTCATAGGGGGCTGGATGCCCTGCACCACTACCATCCCCACTCATAGGGGCCTGGATGCCCATCAATACCAGTACCCCCCACTCATAGGGGGCTGGATGCCCTGCACCACTACCATCCCCACTCATAGGGGCTGGATGCCCTGCACCACTACCATCCCCACTCATAGGGGCTGGATGCCCTGCACCACTACCATCCCCACTCATGGGGGGCTGGATGCCCATCAATACCAGTACCCCCACTCATAGGGGCTGGATGCCCTGCACCACTACCATCCCCACTCATAGGGGGCTGGATGCCCTGCACCACTACAATCCCCACTCATAGGGGTCTGGATGCCCTGCACCACTACCATCCCCACTCATAGGGGGCTGGATGCCCTGCACCACTACCATCCCCACTCATAGGGGTCTGGATGCCCTGCACCACTACCATCCCCACTCATAGGGGGCTGGATGCCCTGCACCACTACCATCCCCACTCATAGGGGGCTGGATGCCCTGCACCACTACCATCCCCACTCATAGGGGGCTGGATGTCCATCAATACCAGTACCCCCACTCATAGGGGGCTGGATGCCCTGCACCACTACCATCCCCACTCATAGGGGGCTGGATGCCCTGCACCACCAGCATTCACACGCATAGGGTCACTAAGCAAACCCCTACCCCTACCATCTTTGCAAGATTCTATGTATGTGTGTCCCAAATGCCCACAACACTGATTCTGATAGTGAACATACAATGTGACTCCCATCACATGTGTGCACAAAAGATGACTGTGGGGCTCAAAACCCCAGCATCTCAGGAACATTGTGGTAATGGGTTCCAAAGCCCACATCACTACAGTGACCAGAAGGTGAGTGTGGACAAAATAATAGCAGCATCACCAGACCAGCATTTGTGCTCACTGGCCCCAAATCCACAACCAATGTAGTGGCAATGTGGTGGTTGTGTCACATACAAACATAGATTTGAGAGGCAAAGATTGCTGTGTATCACAAGAACTCCCTCTGCCATGTGCAGACAAGCATTGGCCATGTGCCCTGACAATGCCCACAGTGACCAATTAGACTATGTGAAAAGTGAGCATCATGATGCATACACACATATCTCTACGAACAGACACACAAACTGAGGAATCCTGTGGAGACTGTCGATGTTAGGTGACAAAGTCCCATACCATGGCAGCAATGGGACATACCAAACATGAGCAATGTGCAGGATGATGAGCTACAAGATGCATGGACATTAGGGAAAACCTCCAAACTACATCCACACAATGGAACGCAAAAGAAATACCAATGCAGAGGTGCAGATGCACAAACACAGACAGGCAGACCCACACTGCATATCATACACAACACGTGTGTCTGTCTCAGTGTCCCCAGGCTAGTACACAACACATGACGGTGGGATGAACTCCAATCACACAGATGTGTCCACAGTGCCATACAAAAAGTAACTAATGAACTGGGCACCCCTTTGTGGTCAAGCATACATCGTCAGATGAGTGGTATAGCAACGTATTCATGTGACACAAGCTGGGTGGAACAGCAACCAACACAGCAAGAGACAGACCCACTACAGCACTACCCTCTAGTACCCTAATTTGTGGTGACAGTAGCCTGTACGCCAATCCCACTGTGATGACAAAGGTCTGTTTTGCCTATACTGTGGAGCACAGTCAGCTGTGCATACTGGGTCATGTGTCCAGAACAACAAACTCACATCACACCTCCATAAACACAAATCACTGGCCATGTCCTGCAACCAATGTGCAAAATGTGGGTAGGGGCCTAGACATGAAACAACTCACATGTGGCCACCCTCAACACCCCACACCCTGATCTGCAACAATGTGCATCAGCTAGGCACACAGGGACTGTTGACATTGCCCAAGCACCCATTACAATCCCAGGGGTGGTGGGGGATCTAAGGTACACAAAAATCAACACACATGGCCTGTCAACAACACCTGTGAATGTCTGCCACACTGCACAGTATGCGGAACATGGGCATAATGTGAAGACAACACGATTCATTGGGAACCCTGCCACACACCTACACCAATGAGGAACCAAAGGAGACCCACAAAGAACACATGTTGACACCTTCCAACATTGCAGCAATGACCCTGATGAGTGGGAGTAGTCACACACACATACGAGTGAGCCTCACACTGACAGATACCACATAGGGAAAACAACATGATGTTGGAAACACATAAGTGCCAATGGGAATCCTGAATGTGTCCCATGTGCGTTTGACAACATCCCCTGAAATTACAACTAAAACAGCCATGGATGACAACCTAATGACCAGTAGTCTGCCATGCACCTACATCCCAGTAAACCCAGGGAAAAGAAGTCTGATGAACACAGGACAACTCAGCAAGTGCACATAACAGGAACATCTGCATGGAACACAGGCTGAGTCGAAAAAAGGGAAGGCAACACACACAGACATGCTCACACAACACACACCATGTGCACAGGCAATGCCACGGAATGACACAATGCCATGAGGGGTCTCCACTCCTGGGGAATGTCAGCTGTGAAAAACGTTGTTTGTGCAGGGTCCTGTCATGCCAGCACACCACTTGCACAGTGAGCCAACAATTACAACACAATGAAAGCTCTGGTCACAGCAACATGTGTACGGGAGTGTCCCTCAGTCATCTGCACATACGCAATACACATGTAGAGATAGTTGCACTGATGACACAGCTGACTTGTGTACCATGGATGCACAAACCTGCCTGTCCAGTGTAGATGGGCCCAGTCAGGGAATCCCACCATGTGCCCAAATGTAAGTACAACATATGTGCAACAGTGTATGCCAAAGATGTGAAGTAGCAAACCCAAAGAGATAATCCTGGTTACAACATTTTGCAATCATTACACCCTGTAATTGCAGCAAAGGATGTCATGGATACATAGCAGAGAAGTACACATATCCCATGGACCACATGGAGTCCATCACATCAACAAATCATCCTGTTGTACCTTCAAAACACAAGTACAACATCAAGTCCATGATACTCATCATCAACATCATGTACATTAGATGCAACAACAATGGATACCAACAATTTGCTTTATTAAAAAATATAACTCCTCAAAACTGGTAATTCGAGTCCACAATGTCAAAAGGCCAATGGCCAGTCCATTTCTCAAATCAACCAGGGTGACATGTGACAAGTTGTCACCCATTGCTTGCCTGCACTGCTACGACCAGGGGACATCTCCCCTTGGAGGGGCATACATGGGGCAGGCCAGGCACCGCAGGGACAGGATCAGGGGACAGCAGAATGGGGCAGGGGAGGGGTGGTGGGTGCAGGAGTGTCACTGGCAACTGCAGTGGAGGTGTCTGACACAGTGGGCACCGTCACAACTGCAGGGATGAAGTCAGATGGGGTGGTTGCCGGCACCACAGCAGTGGGCAGGTCAGATGGTGTGGACGTGGTCTCCACTGCAGTGCCAAAGTCAGACGGGGTGGATGAGCTCTCCACTGCAGTGCCAACCTCCAAAGTAGTGTCATGGGGTCCAGGTGGGGTGGGCAGGACAGAGGGGGAGACACGGACTCCACACCAGTGGCAGGAACAGGCTGAGCGTGTGAGGTGGGGGTGGAAGTGCATGTGGTAGGGGGAGGGCCTAATCATTTTGGGGATGCGGTATCGGTGTGTGGGTGAACCAGGGGCAGGGTGTGGCTGGGGGACCTGTGGAGTGGTGGCCTGGGGGCTGCAGGACGGATACTGTGTGGTTGAGCTGCGGGATTGTGGTGGGGTCTTGCTCTTCCTAGTCCGGGGGACTTGCGGATGGGGGCCTCAGTGTCCGTGCGCCTGGGGGAGGGTGTCCGTGTGGCAGGGGAACTCCCCCTGTGCGTGGTGACTTCCTCTTCCCCTTGTGAGTTGGAGCAGATTGATCGGTGGGGAAGAGGCCAAGGTCACAGAGGAAGAGCTGCTGGGAAGGGGGGTTGCAGGTGAGGCAAGGGAAGGGGTTTTGGAGGGAGAGGCATCTGAGGACTGCGGAGTGCTTGTGGATGTCTGTTTGTGCGTCTGTGACCCATCCCCTGTGTGTGTGCCATCAGTCCCCGGAGTGTGCGTGCCTGTGGCTCTGGATTTTGGCTTGCGTGGCTGTGTGCTGCTTGTGTCTGTTGTGGTGCGTGCCGGTGCTGGTGTGTGTGTGCGTTGGACAGGTAGGGCAGTGGGGATTGTGGATGTGGCAGAGGTAGGAGGGGTGAGGGACTGTTGGAGGAGGGACACTGCTGACGTCTGTGTGGAGGCCATGGCCTGAATAGTCCGATGTAGGGCAGACATGTTTGATGAGATGCCCTCCATGAAGGACACCAGTTGTGTCAACAGACTGGTGTGGGAATGGAGGACACTCAGCATCGCTGTCTGCCCTACATGGAGCTGCTTCAGCAAGTCCACAGACTCCACACTCAGGGCAGCAGGGGAGACAGGGGCAGGGGTGCGGTGCCTGGCACAAAGGAGACATGCTCCCTTACACGGGGGCCTCCACGGACCTCTGGGATGGGAGCAGATGGGAGGGTGGAGATGGTGGTGGTGGCGGGGACAGACTCCCTCAGTGTTGTCTGGGGTCTGCTGACACCCGCCTCCACAAGGGAGTCCTCACTGGAGATGCTGTGTTCCTCAGCCGAGGTGGTTGTAGCTGAGGTATCCTCAGTGTGGCTCCCCTCACCCTCTGTGCCACTGGGTCCCTCCAACTCCTCTCCAGCAGACCCAGTCTGGCTCTGCGGCTCCTCTTGGTCCGTGGAGCTGTCTCCTCCAGTAGCCGAAGATGTTTCTGCAAACAATCAGGATAAACAGATACACATAAGTCACTTGTTTCACCTGAGACATCACAGTCATAACAGCACATTACAGATGACGCATTTTCCGCATTTGCTAAATATTGCTAGAAGTGCTGGCACATATTGAAAAATACACCTGTCATTCTGCCAGTCAACCATGCCACTCATACACTTCCCCTCCATGGACCCATCTGTCTGGTGCATGTAGTATGCCACTACTTATATGTGCACACATGCACCGCATAGACATATCTCAGAACATCTTAAATTGTGAATGAAATGTGTCAGTACACACATATCCCATCTCCTGCCACTGACTCAGTACATGTGTCAGGATGAAGGGATGGCCAAACTCATTGTCAGTAAAATGGATATGCTTCCTTCACAAGACACCATGATGTGCCCATGTATTGATGGTCAATGCCACAATAGAGTGTATGCCGTACAACTGACATAACGGCAGGATACACATTAGCAAGTGGGATACCATGCTACGGGCCAGTCTGGCTAATCAGTCATCACTGGATAAAGTCACAGGGGCAGTGCATCCATAAACAAAAAGTCTGCACTGTGTCACAATCATAATCATTTTGGGGAATGTAAGCCCTGCAGCTGTCAAGTGCACATGTTCCACTACTGCTACACACATCTTAAGGCATATGATGATCCCACGTAATACAAATGCGACAGTTGAGTGACTGCAAGCACCAATCTGTGAACATGATAACATCACAGTCTGATGAGAACGAATTGAGGCTGCCTGCACTATTATGTATGATACATCATTGTGCACCGTCAAGTGATCACACACCTATGTTTTTCCCCATTGTGATGATCCATTAGCCACACCTCAGCTAGCTGCCAAAACCAAAATGCTCAACACCACAGGAGTCTAAGATGCTAGGCCACTCCAGAATGACACCGAGGCAGACACCATATTGCATATTTCACAATTAACTAAATGTAGGCTGACACACAGGAGTAGGAGCACAGAGTGTTCCTCATGTCCGGAGTAGGCATACCTGTCCAGTTCCATGTGCAACATGGGATTACCCTGAACACTAGGCATGTGTTCATGCATGTGTGACACACATGATGTACATTATTATGAGGCCCCAAGATTGTCTTAACTGCTGCATGGCTGTGTGGTAAATACCACAGACACATATGGTGAGCCAAAGCATCAATTGGAACACATATCATTTGCCCACATAGAGTACATGTCTGATTTCTGGCAATGTGCAGACACATGGCAATCAATTGCCTCACTCATGAGGACAAAACAATGCACCGGTAGCAGATGCTGTTTACAACCTTTAATTTTGGACAACAGCAGGGACGCCCAACACAAGTGACACAAGTCACAGACTGAAAGGGCCACACCTGTGTATCAGATGAGGATGGTCCATGAACTAATTTAGGAACATGACTCCTGTTCAAGCAGACAGGAGATCTGTGGGAGTGTAACCAGGATGAAGGAGTGCAAAGAGCATGTGAGACATAGTTCACAGAAAAGGCATGCACTTACCCCCTCCTTGCTGCTGTCTGGCCTTTAACTGCCCATCCAGGTCAGGGAAGACCACCGCCAGGATCCGGTGCATGTGGGGGTCAGTGTCCGTCGTCCGCCCCTTCTGCGAGGAGGCGACAGCTTCAGCTGGACTCTGGCGATCCTCCGGGTCCAGCCACGAAGGTCCTGCCACCTCTTCTGGCAGTTGCGGATGCGGCGTCTGTAGACCCCCACAGAACGAACAGCCCGGGCAATGGTCAGCCATATCTCCTGCTTCTGATGGGCATCAACCTGTGAGGATGACGAGGATAAAAGTCCATTACCAGAAATGCAACATGTTTGTGCAACACACAGTTGGATATACATGTCTTCATCACAAGGGCATATGATGTACACGGGTAGTGCAACTATGGTGATTGACAGTTGTCCTGCATTTACAAAATTGAAACATTGCCTGAGTATAATAACTGTGTCAAAATGCCCTTTTCATGCACAGTACCTGTCCACTACAGGTACATACACACTTTGGGGTTAACAACTACTCAGTGAGCATGCTAGCCACTGGTGTACACAATGCCATTAGTGCCAGTAAGACAACATGCACAATGAAAAAGGGATGTGGACTGCACACTCACCTGCTCCCCTGGTGTCCCATACAGCTTGCTGTACTGTGGAAGGAGGCTGTCCAGCAGGGCCTTGTTCTCCTCCTCTGTGAAGGCTGGGGCCCTCTCCACAGTACGTGCCATTCTTTGAGCCAGAGGATGCAGAGACAGCAGCAGTGGTAGCAGAGATGTCAATGTGGAGCATGTAGTGCAGGCAAGTGAGCTCTCAGGGGAACAGACAGCCTTATATCTGTGCTGCAGAGGCAGATTCTGTCCCATGCGTCCAAAGCGATAGGTCCAACACGTTTGCATCCTATGAATCTGGCCAATCCATCGCATTGCACGGCTCGTACACGCCTTCCGCATCGTTCAAATATTTCAAACCCATTACACCAACGAGTCTGATACATTGTTGTAGGGAGCCAACTGATTTTTCACAACACGAATCGTACAAGGGCCAAATCCGCGTCAGTCCCCATTGCAGGCAATGTGCAAGGCGTGTGTGCAAGGCGTGTGCTTGCCTCGTTCCCTAGGTGTCCGACGCGTCTTTTGAATTGGTCACCCGCGTCAGTCCCCATTGCAGGCAATGTGCAAGGCGTGTGTGCAAGGCGTGCGCTTGTCTTGTTCCCTAGGTGTCCGATGCGTCTTTTGAATTGGTCACCCGCGTCAGTCCCCATTGCAGGCAATGTGCAAGGCGGGTGTGCAAGGCGTGCCCTCGCCTGCGTTCCCTAGGTGTCCGACGCGTCTTCTGAATTGGTCACCCGCGTCAGTCCCCATTGCAGGCAATGTGCAAGGCGGGTGTGCAAGGCGTGCGCTCGCCTCGTTCCCTAGGTGTCCGACGCGTCTTCTGAATTGGTCACCCGCGTCAGTCCCCATTGCAGGCAATGTGCAAGGCGGGTGTTCAAGGCGTGCGCTCGCCTCATTCCCTAGGTGTCCGACGCGTCTTTTGAATTGGTCACCCGCGTCAGTCCCCATTGCAGGCAATGTGCTAAGTGTTCCACCCACAATAGCTTTCCATGGACTCATGGGCACACCAACAACAATAGAGCCTGTGACACAGTATATCAAGGGGCATGTCAGGCTGCATTACCTGTGTGTGCATATGTGGGTAAACATGTGATTTGGTATGTGTCACTTAGTGGCACCCACTCCCAGGCAGGGCAAGGTGTCATGGGGACAGATACCGCTGTGTGTTGGACACATAACCACTGTGATTGACGACTGTACAGTTCAGGGCATGGACTTTAACATTGCGGCGGGTGCTGCTTACAGCACCGCCCGCCGCAATGTTAAAGTCGAGGATGCGCCCGCCAGTGTGGCGGGCGCATCCTAATTGGCCTGGCGGTCGCTCCCGTTTTCCGTTACGGTGGCGGGCGGACAAAGTCCGCCCGCCATCGTAATGGGGCCATAAGTGTTGAATATGCAACTGACAGTACTTTTGCATACCAAGTAAAAAACTGATAGCACTGGCCTATGTCCCAGTAACTGAGGTAGCAGAACACTATAACATCCTAATAGCCAGCCCCTACTACAAAAGAAATTAAGAAAAACTAAGCCCACTTTTAGATTACTTCGAAGATACCTGGGTGGGTAGACTCCACAGATCAGGGCACAGAAGACTACCCCAAATTCCACATTCCATGGTGGAATGTGTACCTGAGCACACTAAACAAACAAGCCAAAACCAACAATGCTGTTGAAGGATGGCATAATGCCTTCCAAGCAACAACAGGCAGAGGGACACCTACCCTACACAAACTACTCCAAGCTCTCCAAAAAAACAAAGCTATCAGGAACTCAGAATGGAACAATCTGTGACCCAAATAGGCACAAAACTCACCAAACAAACCAAAAAAATTTGAGTTACTACAAAGTCAGGTAACACTATACCCAAGCACAAGAGGCCTAGAATACCTATCACTAATAGCTAAAACCATACTTTAAAATATTAATCTACAGTAAATAAAAATAGTTTTCTGCAAAACACAAACTGTATCTATACATATAATTTTTCTAAATTTTGTAAAATATAAATAATTTGTCATATATATTTAATTTAATAATATAAATATATATTGACATCTTAATAAAATTTTACAAAATATAACACATATTTAAAATATTATTCTCAACATTGCCCTCCCACATTTATTAATTAAATTACTTATGGTTTCTGTAGCTGAAGAAAAGATATTCCAAAGATCGTTAATCCATCCAGGTATCTCTCAATCCAAACAAATGTAAAAATTAACCCCCAAAAAATGAAAAAATCCAACTGTTTCAAAAATAATCCAGAGTCGATAAATCCAACTCGATTAAACCATCAAAAACCCCCAATTTTTTTTTAAATAAACGCTCCAGGAAAACCCGAAAAATTAAGAAAGTGTTAAATAAATATTAGTATAAAATACTAATACACACTCTTAATTAAAAAACGCTATCTTCTTCAAAACGCAGCTCCGATAAATCCAACTCGATTAAACCATAAAAAACCCGAAAATATGTTTTAAAAAGAAACGCTCCTGGCAAACCCAAAAAATTAAGAAAGTGTTAAATAAATATTAGTATAAAATACTAATACACACTTCTTAATTAAAAAAACGCTATCTTCCCCAAAATGCGACTTCGATAAAAGACAACCTGTAAAAATGTAAAGAAACATACCCACCCACACAAACCTACACATACACTATAATTAAATACATTTAAAAACACATTCAGCACCATATACACACATTTCTCTACATATTCTAACCTCTCTACACTAGGCCTCAAACAGTAACTATGGATATCTCGCTAAAATATAACTAACAACTACAACACACCAAAAAACACAACCACCTAACACTAGACACACTACCTACCACCTAACTACATTCAAATACTTAGTTTAATTAAAGAAAATTGCACTTACCTTCCTCGACGCGACGCAGCTTCTAACCGCGAGCTTGTCCCCTCTGAAATGACCCAAAACAACAGTAAGCGGTTACAAAATAGTACCTGTAAAACAAAAATGGCTGATTAAATAATAAAACACATAGAAATTAATTTAAAAACATGTAATACAGTAATAAATAAATTACTTATATGTTTTCTAAAAATATTAGATTATTGTACCTATATGTTAAAAATAATTTAACATTTTTTCTACATTGTAAAATGATAATAATTAATATAAATTATATTAATGATTATTATAATTACTTAATTATTTGTATAATTTACAATGCTTTTCAAAAACTCTTACAAATTTTTTCAATTGTTAAATAAAAACTTACCTTCCCAAAAACATGTTTATATAAAATGTAACAATGTAATAATTAATATTATTAATATTTCATACATTAATATTAATTAAAAATATATATTACATGTATAAAAATTGTTAACCACTTAAAATGTGAATATTTTCTGACTAAATCTGTATAATGTTATATGGTTTAATTTAAACAAATTATGTATATAATTACTAACTGTAAAACATGCAAAAATGAACTGTAAAATTATATTACAAAATTAATGTATGTTACAAAAATGTTCTAAACTAAAATAACAAAAAATGTTTTCTGCAACAAAACATAAATACCTGTATCCTAAAATATAACAATGTTAAAAACATGTATATTCAAAGGTATATTATATGTGAATAAACATGTATCCAAATTACTTTATGTTACAAAAATAAAAATATGTATTTATTTTGTATGTTTCCTCATGTGTATAATATTGCCTTAATAAAATATGTTTTTTTACTCTAAGGGACCGATTCCGATCTCGCTCGGACAGCCCTCCGAGAGCTGTCCGTAGCCTTACCTTGCGACCGACTCGTACTGGGAGCCGGTCCGTCCGGGCGATGAAGTACGATGCACAAAAGTGCCACAATTCCGAACGACACGTGAGGCTTCGATTCCAGCAACATTTCCCGTCCGAGCCGCTTACCCAAATGCCCATCCGAGTCGCCCGGAAGCAGTTTCCACAATAGTTTCCGGCCGGACAAGTACGATGCGCAAATCCTACGCGCCGAGCGGGTCGCCACTAGCAGCACGTCACAGCCTCCGGGAGAGATGAATAGCAGGTCCGATTCGCGCCACAACACGATCCACTGCTACGAAACGGACCAACTCACAACGTGTACGAGACGGAGCAACAATCAGCAAGTACGAGACGAACCAATGATGAATCCCATCGCGCAGGTCATCCCAGTACTGCATATCTGTGACCGGATCAGGAACAGACGCGTACGTCGCAGACGGTAAGTCAGACACCCACAGAAACAAACGTCACGAACGCGCGAAATGCCACACACACATAGGGGGGGGACATGCCGTCCACC
The DNA here is from genome assembly GCA_963921515.1 of Calotriton arnoldi. Lineage (NCBI taxonomy): Eukaryota > Metazoa > Chordata > Amphibia > Caudata > Salamandridae > Calotriton > Calotriton arnoldi. The sequence goes on from CAWUFW010004816.1 coordinate 279,267, forward strand.
AGCAAAAGCAAAACCACAGGGGTAGCATGGTCCACACCACCAGCAGTGCACACACCTGGGGGGGTGCCCAGCACCACTACCATCCCCACTCATAGGGGGCTGGATGCCCTGCACCACTATCATCCGCACTCATAGGGGGCTGGATGCCCTGCACCACTACCATCCCCACTCATAGGGGGCTGGATGCCCTGCACCACTACCATCCCCCCTCATAGGGGGCTGGATGCCCATCAATACCAGTACCCCCCACTCATAGGGGGCTGGATTCCCTGCACCACTACCATCCCCACTCATAGGGGGCTGGATGCCCTGCACTACTACCATCCCCACTCATAGGGACTGGATGCCCTGCACCACTACCATCCCCACTCATAGGGGGCTGGATGCACATCAATACCAGTACCCCCCACTCATAGGGGGCTGGATGCCCTGCACCACTACCATCCCCACTCATAGGGGGCTGGATGCCCTGCACCACTACCATCCCCACTCATAGGGGGCTGGATGTCCTGCACCACTACCATCCCCACACATAGGGGGCTGGATGCCCTGCACCACTACCATCCCCACTCATAGGGGGCTGGATGCCCATCAATACCAGTACCCCCCACTCATAGGGGGCTGGATGCCCTGCACCACTACCATCCCCACTCATAGGGGGCTGGATGCCCTGCACCACTACCATCCCCATTCATAGGGGGCTGGATGCCCATCAATACCAGTACCCCCCACTCATAGGGGTCTGGATGCCCTGCACCACTAACATCCCCACTCATAGGGGCTGGATGCCCTGCACCACTACCATCCCCACTCACAGGGGTCTGGATGCCCTGCACCACTACCATCCCCACTCATAGGGGGCTGGATGCCTTGCACCACTACCATCCCCACTCATAGGGGTCTGGATGCCCTGCACCACTACCATCCCCACTCATAGGGGGCAGGATGCCCTGCACCACTACCATCCCCACTCATAGGGGTCTGGATGTCCTGCACCACTACCATCCCCACTCATAGGGGGCTGGATGCCCTGCACCACTACCATCCCCACTCATAGGGGCTGGATGCCCATCAATACCAGTACCCCCACTCATAGGGGGCTGAATGCCCTGCACCACTACCATCCCCACTCATAGGGGCTGGATGCCCTGCACCACTACCATCCCCATTCATAGGGGGCTGGATGCCCATCAATACCAGTACCCCCCACTCATAGGGGTCTGGATGCCCTGCACCACTACCATCCCCACTCATAGGGGTCTGGATGCCCTGCACCACTACCATCCCCACTCATAGGGGGCTGGATGCCTTGCACCACTACCATCCCCACTCATAGGGGTCTGGATGCCCTGCACCACTACCATCCCCACTCATAGGGGGCAGGATGCCCTGCACCACTACCATCCCCACTCATAGGGGTCTGGATGCCCTGCACCACTACCATCCCCGCTCATAGGGGGCTGGATGCCCTGCACCACTACCATCCCCGCTCATAGGGGGCTGGATGCCCTGCACCACTACCATCCCCACTCATAGGGGGCTGGATGCCCTGCACCACTACCATCCCCACTCATAGGGGGCTGGATGCCCATCAATACCAGTACCCCCCACTCATAGGGGGCTGGATGCCCATCAATACCAGTACCCCCCACTCATAGGGGGCTGGATGCCCTGCACCACTACCATCCCCACGCATAGGGGGCAGGATGCCCTGCACCACTACCATCCCCACTCATAGGGGTCTGGATGCCCTGCACCACTACCATCCCCACTCATAGGGGCTGGATGCCCTGCACCACTACCATCCCCACTCATAGGGGGCTGGATGCCCTGCACCACTACCATCCCCACTCATAGGGGGCTGGATGCCCTGCACCACTACCATCCCCACTCATAGGGGGCTGGATGCCCATCAATACCAGTACCCCCCACTCATAGGGGGCTGGATGCCCTGCACCACTACCATCCCCACTCATAGGGGGCTGGATGCCCTGCACCACTACCATCCCCACTCATAGGGGGCTGGATGCCCTGCACCACTACCATCCCCACTCATGGGGGGCTGGATGCCCATCAATACCAGTACCCCCCACTCATAGGGGGCTGGATGCCCTGCACCACTACCATCCCCACTCATAGGGGGCTGGATGCCCTGCACCACTACAATCCCCACTCATAGGGGTCTGGATGCCCTGCACCTCTACCATCCCCACTCATAGGGGGCAGGATGCCCTGCACCACTACCATCCCCACTCATAGGGGTCTGGATGCCCTGCACCACTACCATCCCCACTCATAGGGGGCTGGATGCCCTGCACCACTACCATCCCCACTCATAGGGGGCTGGATGCCCTGCACCACTACCATCCCCACTCATAGGGGGCTGGATGTCCATCAATACCAGTACCCCCCACTCATAGGGGGCTGGATGCCCTGCACCACTACCATCCCCACTCATAGGGGGCTGGATGCCCTGCACCACCAGCATTCACACACATAGGGTCACTAAGCAAACCCCTACCCCTACCATATTTGCAAGATTCTATGTATGTGTGTCCCAAATGCCCACAACACTGATTCTGATAGTGAACATACAATGTGACTCCCATCACATGTGTGCACAAAAGATGACTGTGGGGCTCAAAACCCCAGCATCTCAGGAACATTGTGGTAATGTGTTCCAAAGCCCACATCACTACAGTGACCAGAAGGTGAGTGTGGACAAAATAATAGCAGCATCACCAGACCAGCATTTGTGCTCACTGGCCCCAAATCCACAACCAATGTAGTGGCAATGTGGTGGTTGTGTCACATACAAACATAGATTTGAGAGGCAAAGATTGTTGTGTATCACAAGAACTCCCTCTGCCATGTGCAGACAAGCATTGGCCATGTGCCCTGACAATGCCCACAGTGACCAATTAGACTATGTGAAAAGTGAGCATCATGATGCATACACACATATCTCTATGAACAGACACACAAACTGAGGAATCCTGTGGAGACTGTCGATGTTAGGTGACAAAGTCCCATACCATGGCAGCAATGGGACATACCAACCATGAGCAATGTGCAGGATGATGAGCTACAAGATGCATGGACATTAGGGAAAAACCTCCAAACTACATCCACACAATGGAACGCAAAAGAAATACCAATGCAGAGGTGCAGATGCACAAACACAGACAGGCAGACCCACACTGCATATCATACACAACACGTGTGTTTGTCTCAGTGTCCCCAGGCTAGTACACAACACATGACGGTGGGATGAACTCCAATCACACAGATGTGTCCACAGTGCCATACAAAAAGTAACTAATGAACTGGGCACCCCTTTGTGGTCAAGCATACATCGTCAGATGAGTGGTATAGCAACGTATTCATGTGACACAAGCTGGGTGGAACAGCAACCAACACAGCAAGAGACAGACCCACTACAGCACTACCCTCTAGTACCCTAATTTGTGGTGACAGTAGCCTGTACGCCAATCCCACTGTGATGACAAAGGTCTGTTTTGCCTATACTGTGGAGCAAGTCAGCTGTGCATACTGGGTCATGTGTCCAGAACAACAAACTCACATCACACCTCCATAAACACAAATCACTGGCATTGTCCTGCAACCAATGTGCAAAATGTGGGTAGGGGCCTAGACATGAAACAACTCACATGTGGCCACCCTCAAACCCCACACCATGATCTGCAACAATGTGCACCAGCTAGGCACACAGGGACTGTTGACATTGCCCAAGCACCCATTATAATCCCAGGGGTGGTGGGGGGATCTAAGGTACACAAAAATCAACCCACATGGCCTGTCAACAACACCTGGGAATGTCTGCCACACTGCACAGTATGCGGAACATGGGCATAATGTGAAGACAACACGATTCATTGGGAACCCTGCCACACACCTACACCAATGAGGAACCAAAGGAGACCCACAAAGAACACATGTTGACACCTTCCAACATTGCAGCAATGACCCTGATGAGTGGGAGTAGTCACACACACATACGAGTGAGCCTCACACTGACAGATACCACATAGGGAAAACAACATGATGTTGGAAACACATAAGTGCCAATGGGAATCCTGAATGTGTCCCATGTGCGTTTGACAACATCCCCTGAAATTACAACTAAAACAGCCATGGATGACAACCTAATGACCAGTAGTCTGCCATGCACCTACATCCCAGTAAACCCAGGGAAAAGAAGTCTGATGAACACAGGACAACTCAGCAAGTGCACATAACAGGAACATCTGCATGGAACACAGGCTGAGTAGAAAAAAGGGAAGGCAACACACACAGACATGCTCACACAACACACACCATGTGCACAGGCAATGCCACGGAATGACACAATGCCATGAGGGGTCTCCACTCCTGGGGAATGTCAGCTGTGAAAAACGTTGTTTGTGCAGGGTCCTGTCATGCCAGCACACCACTTGCACAGTGAGCCAACAATTACAACACAATGAAAGCTCTGGTCACAGCAACATGTGTACAGGAGTGTCCCTCAGTCATCTGCACATACGCAATGCACTTGTAGAGATAGTTGCACTGATGACACAGCTGACTTGTGTACCATGGATGCACAAACCTGCCTGTCCAGTGTAGATGGGCCCAGTCAGGGAATCCCACCATGTGCCCAAATGTAAGTACAACATATGTGCAACAGTGTATGCCAAAGATGTGAAGTAGCAAACCCAAAGAGATAATCCTGGTTACAACATTTTGCAATCATTACACCCTGTAATTGCAGCAAAGGATGTCATGGATACATAGCAGAGAAATACACATATCCCATGGACCACATGGAGTCCATCACATCAACAAATCATCCTGTTGTACCTTCAAAACACAAGTACAACATCAAGTCCATGATACTCATCATCAACATCATGTACATTAGATGCAACAACAATGGATACCAACAATTTGCTTTATTAAAAAATATAACTCCTCAAAACTGGTAATTCGAGTCCACAATGTCAAAAGGCCAATGGCCAGTCCATTTCTCAAATCAGCCAGGGTGACATGTGACAAGTTGTCACCCATTGCTTGCCTGCACTGCTACGGCCAGGGGACATCTCCCCTTGGGGGGGCATACATGGGGCAGGCCAGGCACCGCAGGGACAGGATCAGGGGACAGCAGAATGGGGCAGGGGAGGGGTGGTGGGTGCAGGAGTGTCACTGGCAACTGCAGTGGAGGTGTCTGACACAGTGGGCACCGTCACAACTGCAGGGATGAAGTCAGATGGGGTGGTTGCCAGCACTACAGCAGTGGGCAGGTCAGATGGTGTGGACGTGGTCTCCACTGCAGTGCCAAAGTCAGACGGGGTGGATGAGCTCTCCACTGCAGTGCCAACCTCCAAAGTAGTGTCATGGGGTCCAGGTGGGGTGGGCAGGACAGAGGGGGAGACACGGACTCCACACCAGTGGCAGGAACAGGCTGAGCATGTGAGGTGGGGGTGGAAGTGCATGTGGTGGGGGAGGGCCTAATCATTTTGGGGATGCGGTATCGGTGTGTGGGTGAACCAGGGGCAGGGTGTGGCTTGGGGACCTGTGGAGTGGTGGCCTGGGGGCTGCAGGACGGATACTGTGTGGTTGAGCTGCGGGATTGTGGTGGGGTCTTGCTCTTCCTAGTCCGGGGGGACTTGCGGATGGGGGCCTCAGTGTCCGTGCGCCTGGGGGAGGGTGTCCGTGTGGCAGGGGAACTCCCCCCTGTGCGTGGTGACTTCCTCTTCCCCTTGTGAGTTGGAGCAGATTGATCGGTGGGGAAGAGGCCAAGGTCACAGAGGAAGAGCTGCTGGGAAGGGGGGTTGCAGGTGAGGCAAGGGAAGGGGTTTTGGAGGGAGAGGCATCTGAGGACTGCGGAGTGCTTGTGGATGTCTGTTTGTGCGTCTGTGATCCATCCCCTGTGTGTGTGCCATCAGTCCCCGGAGTGTGCGTGCCTGTGGCTCTGGATTTTGGCTTGCGTGGCTGTGTGCTGCTTGTGTCTGTTGTGGTGCGTGCCGGTGCTGGTGTGTGTGTGCGTTGGACAGGTAGGGCAGTGGGGATTGTGGATGTGGCAGAGGTAGGAGGGGTGAGGGACTGTTGGAGGAGGGACACTGCTGACGTCTGTGTGGAGGCCATGGCCTGAAGAGTCCGATGTAGGGCAGACATGTTTGATGAGATGCCCTCCATGAAGGACACCAGTTGTGTCAACAGACTGGTGTGGGAATGGAGGACACTCAGCATCGCTGTCTGCCCTACATGGAGCTGCTTCAGCAAGTCCACAGACTCCACACTCAGGGCAGCAGGGGAGACAGGGGCAGGGGGTGCGGTGCCTGGCACAAAGGAGACATGCTCCCTTACACGGGGGCCTCCACGGACCTCTGGGATGGGAGCAGATGGGAGGGTGGAGATGGTGGTGGTGGCGGGGACAGACTCCCTCGGTGTTGTCTGGGGTCTGCTGACACCCGCCTCCACAAGGGAGTCCTCACTGGAGATGCTGTGGTCCTCAGCCGAGGTGGTTGTAGCTGAGGTATCCTCAGTGTGGCTCCCCTCACCCTCTGTGCCACTGGGTCCCTCCAACTCCTCTCCAGCAGACCCAGTCTGGCTCTGCGGCTCCTCTTGGTCCGTGGAGCTGTCTCCTCCAGTAGCCGAAGATGTTTCTGCAAACAATCAGGATAAACAGATACACATAAGTCACTCGTTACACCTGAGACATCACAGTCATAACAGCACATTACAGATGACGCATTTTCCGCATTTGCTAAATATTGCTAGAAGTGCTGGCACATATTGAAAAATACACCTGTCATCCTGCCAGTCAACCATGCCATTCATACACTTCCCCTCCATGGACCCATCTGTCTGGTGCATGTAGTATGCCACTACTCATATGTGCACACATGCACCGCATAGACATATCTCAGAACATCTTAAATTGTGAATGAAATGTGTCAGTACACACATATCCCATCTCCTGCCACTGACTCAGTACATGTGTCAGGAGAAGGGATGGCCAAACTCATTGTCAGTAAAATGGATATGCTTCCTTCACAAGACACCATGATGTGCCCATGTATTGATGGTCAATGCCACAATAGAGTGTATGCCGTACAACTGACATAACGGCAGGATACACATTAGCAAGTGGGATACCATGCTACGGGCCAGTCTGGCTAATCAGTCATCACTGGATAAAGTCACAGGGGCAGTGCATCCAGAAACAAAAAAGTCTGCACTGTGTCACAATCATTATCATTTTGGGGAATGTAAGCCCTGCAGCTGTCAAGTGCACATGTTCCACTACTGCTACACACATCTTAAGGCATATGATGATCCCACGTAATACAAATGCGACAGTTGAGTGACTGCAAGCACCAATCTGTGAACATGATAACATCACAGTCTGATGAGAACGAATTGAGGCTGCCTGCACTATTATGTATGATACATCATTGTGCACCGTCAAGTGATCACACACCTATGTTTTTCCCCATTGTGATGATCCATTAGCCACACCTCAGCTAGCTGCCAAAACCAAAATGCTCAACACCACAGGAGTCTAAGATGCTAGGCCACTCCAGAATGACACCGAGGCAGACACCATATTGCATATTTCACAATTAACTAAATGTAGGCTGACACACAGGAGTAGGAGCACAGAGTGTTCCTCATGTCCGGAGTAGGCATACCTGTCCAGTTCCATGTGCAACATGGGATTACCCTGAACACTAGGCATGTGTTCATGCATGTGTGACACACATGATGTACATTATTATGAGGCCCCAAGATTGTCTTAACTGCTGCATGGCTGTGTGGTAAATACCACAGACACATATGGTGAGCCAAAGCATCAATTGGAACACATATCATTTGCCCACATAGAGTACATGTCTGATTTCTGGCAATGTGCAGACACATGGCAATCAATTGCCTCACTCATGAGGACAAAACAATGCACCGGTAGCAGATGCTGTTTACAACCTTTAATTTTGGACAACAGCAGGGACGCCCAACACAAGTGACACAAGTCACAGACTGAAAGGGCCACACCTGTGTATCAGATGAGGATGGTCCATGAACTAATTTAGGAACATGACTCCTGTTCAAGCAGACAGGAGATCTGTGGGAGTGTAACCAGGATGAAGGAGTGCAAAGAGCATGTGAGACATAGTTCACAGAAAAGGCATGCACTTACCCCCTCCTTGCTGCTGTCTGGCCTTTAACTGCCCATCCAGGTCAGGGAAGACCACCGCCAGGATCCGGTGCATGTGGGGGTCAGTGTCCGTCGTCCGCCCCTTCTGCGAGGAGGCGACAGCTTCAGCTGGACTCTGGCGATCCTCCGGGTCCAGCCACGAAGGTCCTGCCACCTCTTCTGGCAGTTGCGGATGCGGCGTCTGTAGACCCCCACAGAACGAACAGCCCGGGCAATGGTCAGCCATATCTCCTGCTTCTGATGGGCATCAACCTGTGAGGATGACAAGGATAAAAGTCCATTACCAGAAATGCAACATGTTTGTGCAACACACAGTTGGATATACATGTCTTCATCACAAGGGCATATGATGTACACGGGTAGTGCAACTATGGTGATTGACAGTTGTCCTGCATTTACAAAATTGAAACATTGCCTGAGTACAATAACTGTGTCAAAATGCCCTTTTCATGCACAGTACCTGTCCACTACAGGTACATACACACTTTGGGGTTAACAACTACTCAGTGAGCATGCTAGCCACTGGTGTACACAATGCCATTAGTGCCAGTAAGACAACATGCACAATGAAAAAGGGATGTGGACTGCACACTCACCTGCTCCCCTGGTGTCCCATACAGCTTGCTGTACTGTGGAAGGAGGCTGTCCAGCAGGGCCTTGTTCTCCTCCTCTGTGAAGGCTGGGGCCCTCTCCACAGTACGTGCCATTCTTTGAGCCAGAGGATGCAGAGACAGCAGCAGTGGTAGCAGAGATGTCAATGTGGAGCATGTAGTGCAGGCAAGTGAGCTCTCAGGGGAACAGACAGCCTTATATCTGTGCTGCAGAGGCAGATTCTGTCCCATGCGTCCAAAGCGATAGGTCCAACACGTTTGCATCCTATGAATCTGGCCAATCCATCGCATTGCACGGCTCGTACACGCCTTCCGCATCGTTCAAAAATTTCAAACCCATTACACCAACGAGTCTGATACATTGTTGTAGGGAGCCAACTGATTTTTCACAACACGAATCGTACAAGGGCCAAATCCGCGTCAGTCCCCATTGCAGGCAATGTGCAAGGCGTGTGTGCAAGGCGTGCGCTTGCCTCGTTCCCTAGGTGTCTGACGCGTCTTTTGAATTGGTCACCCGCGTCAGTCCCCATTGCAGGCAATGTGCAAGGCGTGTGTGCAAGGCGTGCGCTTGTCTTGTTCCCTAGGTGTCCGATGCGTCTTTTGAATTGGTCACCCGCGTCAGTCCCCATTGCAGGCAATGTGCAAGGCGGGTGTGCAAGGCGTGCCCTCGCCTCGTTCCCTAGGTGTCCGACGCGTCTTTTGAATTGGTCACCCGCGTCAGTCCCCATTGCAGGCAATGTGCAAGGCGTGTGTGCAAGGCGTGCGCTCGCATCGTTCCCTAGGTGTCCGACGCGTCTTTTGAATTGGTCACCCGCGTCAGTCCCCATTGCAGGCAATGTGCAAGGCGGGTGTGCAAGGCGTGCGCTCGCCTCGTTCCCTAGGTGTCCGACGCGTCTTTTGAATTGGTCACCCGCGTCAGTCCCCATTGCAGGCAATGTGCTAAGTGTTCCACCCACAATAGCTTTCCATGGACTCATGGGCACACCAACAACAATAGAGCCTGTGACACAGTATATCAAGGGGCATGTCAGGCTGCATTACCTGTGTGTGCATATGTGGGTAAACATGTGATTTGGTATGTGTCACTTAGTGGCACCCACTCCCAGGCAGGGCAAGGTGTCATGGGGACAGATACCGCTGTGTGTTGGACACATAACCACTGTGATTGACGACTGTACAGTTCAGGGCATGAGGCATGTACACAGTTCCCGGGGTACATTGTGTATGACATGTGACATACACCCTGACTCTTAGGTGGAATGGGATGTGTGTCACAGGGTGTCCCAGTGCCACAATTGTGATGTTCATCCACAGTATGTGTGCATTTAGCTACGGAGATTACTCTGATTTCATGTGCTCAATGTCAAACGGTCACCACATCCATGTGTATTGTCAATGTGAGTTGATGTGGCGTCTGTGTGTCACAGACACCATGTGTGAGATGCAAAAAACATTGTGGCACTTCATGTGTGTGTCATGTGTGCGTTGTGGTGTGTATATGAGACGCTACATCATGATGGTGTCCTTGTGGCGACACAAGGTCCCTGTGTGTGTCTGTCAAAAACCTGTGATGTGTGGTAGACATCTGTCCTCACTAGTGACTGTGGTGTGTGTCTGGTATGTGACACTCATACTGATGTACTGTGGCAGAGCCCATAGATTGGTCACAGCACAACATGGACCTTGTTGTGTGGACCTGTAGAGCTGAGATTTCAGATGATGGGCATGTATCTGACATGTGTGCACATACACTACAGCACATACATCATGTCTTTGTGTCCTGTTGTTTCATGTGCTATTTAGCATGTACACTGGCACCTAGATAGGGGAACTGACAAACTGTCTTTGCTCATCTATGTACTGCAGGAGACCAGCTGTCCACAGACCGTTCCCTGACCTTGCCACCATGGTTGAACGTGACTGCATGCGACGGTACCGCTTCACTAGGCCACTGATTGAAGATTTGGCGGAGCAGTTGGCACCACACTTGCAACCTGGCCGGACATACCCTACTGCGCTGACCCCCAAGGTGAAGGTGATGGCAACCCTACACTTCTTTGCCACCGGTACCTTCCAACACACAGTTGCTACTGCTGGTGGGATGTCCCAGACCATGTTCAGCCGTGTGCTACGAGATGTGTTGGAGGCGATGTTGCATTTCCTCAACCACTACATCCATTTCCCAACACCACAACGACTCTCTGACATCAAGGGTGACTTCTATGCCCTGGGAAGGATGCCACATGTCATTGGCTCCATTGATGGGACACATGTGGCTTTGGTACCACCACAGGCACATGAGCAGACCTACCGGAATAGGAAACATTTCCACTCAATCAATGCACTGGTGGTATGTCTGGCCGACATGACCATTTCACATGTTTGTGCACGTTTCCCAGGTTCAGCGCACGACGCTTACATCATGCGGAGTAGTCGCATCCCAACGATTATGTCACAGATGCAGCACCAGCGTGCCTGGCTTGTCGGTGTGTACTGACTTTTCACTATTATGTGATTTTGATAAAGTTTATTTACACCCTCTTTTAAGACTCATCTAATGTGCTATTGTCTTTATGTAGGTGACTCCGGATACCCCAACATGCCGTGGTTGCTGACACCCCTCAGGAACCCTGTGACACCGGCGGAGATGCGCTACAATGAGGCACATGGTCGGAGCAGGAGAGTGATCGAGCGGACATTTGGTCTCCTGAAAAGCAGATTCCGCTGCCTGGACAAGACAGGAGGGGCCCTCCCATATGCACCTGCTAAGGTGTGCAAAATCTTCATAGTGTGCTGCATGCTACACAACCTGGCAGTGAGGAAGGAGTTGCCTCTGATCCAAGATGACGATGACCAACCTCCGCCAGCCATGGAGGATCCTGCCCTGGGGCATGATGCCAGTGATGATGAGGGTGAGGATGATGTTCGTAGCCAGCTGATCCTCAACTTCTTCACATGAATGTGAGTATACACTGATGTGTCTTCAAAGTATTGTGTTTGCCTGATATCTGTTGGTGGTGCACTTGTGCTGCTTGAGTGTGACTGTGTGCTACTTGTCAGGATGCTTGCTGTGATGTGTCCTTTCAGGTAGTCTGTACTCCCAAACAGTGTTTAGCTGATTGATATGTTGTGTGTACGTAGTTTTGTTACATTTGTGGGCATGTATATTGTTGTTGTATGCTGTAATTCAAGGTTTTTGATTGTGTTTTCTGTCTGTCCTTCACAGGGTACTTTGGCTGCTGTATGGTGAGGTCTGAACCCCAAAACCCAGATCCTTGTTCCAGAGTGCAAGTAGTCGTTGTCCCAACCAATGATGTGCCACACACCCCTGGACTTTCCTTGTTTACAACTTGTTTAATGTTTGCTCACTGTTACGTGAGGTTAACTTGCATCAGTTGTGGGCTTTTCACGTTGTGAATCTGTAATAAACCTGTGCTTCACTTTGGGATGTGCTCCGTGTGTATCTACACATCAGACAGTCATTAGCATCCTGTACCTGTGGAATGCTTGCCACTGACCCAGGATGGGTGTGGTGTATGTGCATTCCACTGTATTTCCTGTTGACATCACTTATGAGGATGAGTTAGCTGGACATGGTGAGTATGTCTTGTGTTGCCCTAGTGGTGTGTCTCCCTCATATGTGTCACATTACCATGACTCACATTACGGTGTTCACATTGCTGTGGTAGTTTGCATGCACAGTGTTCCTTATCAGATCATCATCGCCATGACACAGACAAAGTATAAATCACGACAGAGGCAAGTATTGTGTGAATGTGATTTTATTTACAGACATGTGTAAGGATGGTGAACGGAATTTGAAGTGCTGTACAATGTGATGGTAATCCAAAGTTCACAGGTGAGTTGGTAGTCTTAAGAGATGAAATGTCCAGAGTAGAATCCACAGTCATTAGCTGCATTGTCACAGCTTTGACCCTCCATGTCAAGTGGGAGATTTGTGTGTCAGTCGACAAGGTTAATTGGTTTGCACACAAGGGACGACATACAGAACAGGTGTTGAGTTCCTGGGGGATATGCATGGCCATCAGCGTCTCAATTCCCCTTCTTTGGACGACCCCTCTTCTTTCTCGGGGGACCCTCATGTGCAGGCAGCTGCGGTGCAGAGGACTCTCCGCCAGAGTCCTCCTCCCTCCCTGTGGCAGTTGCGGATGTTGTGGCAACAGATGTTGTGGGCGCACAGGGAGGTGTGGACATGTTGGTGCTGATCTGGCGGAGGCAGGTCAGTATGTCCCTATGCACCGCTGTTAGTTCATCCAATTTGTCCCACTTGGACTCCATCCGGGACATGTGGGAGTCCAAGCGGGCATGATGTGCAGCATGCTGTTCTTTGATGTCCTTGAGGATCCCCACTACCTGTCCAAATCCTCCGGTGCTTTCCTGGTACGCATCTATGATGCGTCCCAGGTGTGGGTCATCATGCAGTCCAGCCCCCTCTGCAGGCCGTGTCCTCTGCCTGCCCACCCTCCCACCGCCCCTACCCACACGGGCGGGAGCTGCCGTGGCCGGCACAGGCAACACTGGGCCCACTTGAGTGTTTGCGACGGTGGTGTTGTCCCTTGATTCCAGGGTGCCCTGTGTACCTGTTCCGTTGTTGTTCAGTGGCCTCGGCCTGTCCGTGTCGGCAGGGCTACTCGGTGTGGTATCAGATGTGGCAGGTGTGGTTGCAGGGGGTGCTGATGTTACTGCTGCTGGGGCTGCACGATGAGTCACACCGGAGGTGCCAGGTAGTTCAGGGTCGTCGTCCGAAGAGGACAGGGACTGATCCACACCGGTGAGCTCAGGGTCCGCCAGAGTCTGGGACTGGGACTCTTCTTCAGGTCGTGCTGTGTCCCCAGCATCCCCTGTGTTTGGAGGAGACACACAATGTATGTTATGTTTCTACCAACATCAACGTTTCACACACATTACATTTGCCAATGGACATCATAATGAGAGTCTGTACATTGCATTGTCAAAAGTTGTGACAGACTGAGGTTGATATTGTTGGTGCACTTTGTCATGGCAACCTGAAGCATTTCGATGTGCACGTCAAGCTGTGTGCATGACCAGCTCATGTATTGATCAATTGTCTGTACATGTCCATTGCTACTCAGGTTCCATCACATGCCTGACACAGCTGTATCATCCCTGTCCACATTTGTGCTATAACGATGACATACGTACAATTCCACTTAGGGTATGTATCAAGCTTGGTGCATGTGTGGTGGAATTTGTTGCGTTGCTCTGTGCGTCACATTGGTGGGTCTGTGCAACATGGTCACAGTCCGGTATGCCTGTGATCCAATGTGAGATACTTTCTGGTTATCTGTGTTCCTAGTTCACATCTCATTACAAACAAGTCATGGTGTTACCGTGCCTACTGATGTTGGTGCAGAGTTTTGTCAGTGCTAACGTCTTTTATCTTGTCTATTTCCTCCACAGTGAGAGGGATTGGGCACAGCGGCACTCTTTCTTTTCCATGCTCATGACAGTGATGGGCAGAGGTGTGTGTGTTACAGTTCTGCTGCTGTGAGTTGCATGCGTCATCCGATGCAGTCCAGGATAGTCATTGTGTTTGGATTGTCCATGACAGTGAGTGATGTGTTGTGTGAATGATGCGTACAACGCAGACCGATGTGGTATTGACATGCAGCTCACAACTGCACATTTTGTGTATGACACCATGCTACAGTGTCAGCTATATGTGTGTGTCCATTCTAGTCACTGTCAGGTGTCCACTGTCAATGATGTAAATGTGACATTGTGTGTGCTTGGTGCTATGTACTATGTCTGCATCTCCCCAATTGTCATCTACGAAACACACCTTCACAGGCAGGTCAGGGGACACCCCAGGGACACTGAATCTCCAGACAGTGGGAGGATACCTACAGTTCCAATGGCTGTGAGTGTAAATGTGTTTGAGTTGGCCAGTGCGTAGGTGTGACTTGCAGCCAATTCATACATCGGGACCATGTGTCAGTCATCTTGCCAAGGCATTTACTTTTGGAGTGACTGGTCCCAGGGTGCAATTTGTTCGAGCAGAGAAGGTGTGTTTTGATGCGGCATTGATGGCATTTGGAGTCATTGCAGGACCTCCTTCACCCACAGTGGCCAGGTAATCCCCCATGTGGCATGCTTCCATTGCAGGGAGTCACAATTTACGTTCAGGCTGTCAGTCAGTAGTTTCCTGTTGTTTGTTTGAGCACAAGTCCCAGCAGGGCCTTGTGCTCCCCACAGCAGAGGCCATTGTCTGTGTTCTTGGTAGAGACTTTTCACTCACTCTCTTGTGGAGCATAATTCTAGGTGTGTATTTTGGTGTTTGTGTTAAGGGGTGTGTGTGTGCAAGTACCTGCTGGTAGATGTGGTCAGAGCAGGCAGTACTCCTCCCCCAGTCCAGTTATCCCACCATGCAGCATGCTTCCATTGCAGGGAGTGTGAGTTACCTTTCAGGCTGTCAGGCATTGGTGTCCTGTTGTTTGTTTGAGCCCAAGTCCCAGCAGGGCCTTGTGCTCCCCACAGCAGGGCCTAGTGTCAGCCATCTTGGCAGTGCTTTTGCACTCCCTGTGAGGTGAGCATGGTTCAGTGGGAGCTTGCTGGGACATGTGGGTGGGGACTGTTGGCTGTGACTTCAACTCCCATCATGCTTTTGGCTACACCCACCTTCCCACAATACCTGACCTTACTTCCTGTGAAGCTTTTTCCCTATGTGGTGGTGTGCCTGTGCTGACAAGTTGGCAGGCAGTGTTGTCCTGGTGTTTGTTTGCACAAAAGTACCAACAAGCCCATGTGCTTCACACTGCAGAACCCAGTGTGTTTAATCTTTGTGGGATATTTAAATGGATTCTGAGGGAATGCATTATACCAGGTGGGTTGTGTTGCGTTTGTGTTAAGGGGGTGTGTGTGCAAGTACCTGCTGGTAGATGTGGTCAGAGCAGGCAGTACTCCTCCCCCAGTCCAGTTATCCCACCATGCAGCATGCTTCCATTGCAGGGAGTGTGAGTTACCTTTCAGGCTGTCAGGCATTGGTGTCCTGTTGTTTGTTTGAGCCCAAGTCCCAGCAGGGCCTTGTGCTCCCCACAGCAGGGCCTAGTGTCAGCCATCTTGGCAGTGCTTTTGCACTCCCTGTGAGGTGAGCATGGTTCAGTGGGAGCTTGCTGGGACATGTGGGTGGGGACTGTTGGCTGTGACTTCAACTCCCATCATGCTTTTGGCTACACCCACCTTCCCACAATACCTGACCTTACTTCCTGTGAAGCTTTTTCCCTATGTGGTGGTGTGCCTGTGCTGACAAGTTGGCAGGCAGTGTTGTCCTGGTGTTTGTTTGCACAAAAGTACCAACAAGCCCATGTGCTTCACACTGCAGAACCCAGTGTGTTTAATCTTTGTGGGATATTTAAATGGATTCTGAGGGAATGCATTATACCAGGTGGGTTGTGTTGCGTTTGTGTTAAGGGGGTGTGTGTGCAAGTACCTGCTGGTAGATGTGGTCAGAGCAGGCAGTACTCCTCCCCCAGTCCAGTTATCCCACCATGCAGCATGCTTCCATTGCAGGGAGTGTGAGTTACCTTTCAGGCTGTCAGGCATTGGTGTCCTGTTGTTTGTTTGAGCCCAAGTCCCAGCAGGGCCTTGTGCTCCCCACAGCAGGGCCTAGTGTCAGCCATCTTGGCAGTGCTTTTGCACTCCCTGTGAGGTGAGCATGGTTCAGTGGGAGCTTGCTGGAACATGTGGGTGGGGACTGTTGGCTGTGACTTCAACTCCCATCATGCTTTCTGCTACATGCACATTCCCAGCAGCCCAACCTTCCTTCATTTTGACTCAGCTTTCCTGTGAGGTGGTGTGACGTTGTTGGCGAGATGGATGACTGTGTTTGTTGGTGATTTATGCTAATGCCTTGCAGTATTTGTCGTTAGGTTTGTACATGTTATGTCGTAGTTCCATTTTGCTGTGGGATGGCAGGTATTGTGTTTGGGTAACTGGCATACACATCACAGGAGACTTGCCTTTCTGTTGGTATGGCTTTGCTGGCAGTACTTGGTTTCACAGTCCCCTTGACAGTGATATATGTGTATTGCCGCACAAAATTGAGTCTATTGTTTGTGTACTCACCAGGCTCTGGTATTCCTGTTAATCCATGGATGCTTTCCGGTGGTAGGATGGCCTGCACCTTCTCCTCCCAGGTCCTGAAGTGCGTTGGTCTGGCAGGAGGGCCACCGCCAGTGTCTGTGCTCAAGGCGTGATCCCTGTTGATGAGCTTCTTGACCCTCCTGCGCACATCATAGTACCTGTTCTGTATGTCGTCCTTTGTGCGCCGACAAGGAGCTTGTGCGTTAACCTTGTCGACAATCCTCTCCCACATCTTGGTTTTCTGTGACATGGGGGTCTGTTGGACCAATGTGCCAAACAACTGTGGCTCTACCCTGAGTATTTCGTCTATCATGACTTCCAACTCACTATCTGTGAACTTTGGATTCTTCTTGGGGGGCATGGTGCTGGGTGGTTGTGGTGATTGATGTGTGTGTGAGGGTGTAAGTGAGTGTGGTGGGTGTGAGTTTGTCAGTGGATATGTGATTTGGTTTTTGAGTGGTGCAAATGGTGTAGTTGTTGTGTTTTGTGTGTGTTGTGGTGTGTCTCTGCAGTGTGGTGGGGTTGTCTGCTGTCCTATGCCTGTAGTTTGCAAAGGATCATGGTAGGGATTTCTGGCCTTTATATAGTTGGAGTTGTGGGTGTGTCTTTGTTCCTTTTTTTTTTTTTATTTATTTATAAATTGGCTGTGTCATTGCTTTTTTTTTTTAATCTTATTTCCTTTGCTTGTGTTGTGCATGATGGAGACGTTCATTTGACCGGGTCGGACGCTGCCTGTGGCTCACGCGGGGTGATCCGAGTCTGTCACACTGACAATCTGCTGGGTTTCGACGTTGGTGTACGCCTCGGACGCGAAGGGCTCTATTGTTTGCTAGTCACTATTTGCTGTACGTCTCGGTTTTCATGCTCGTGCTCCGTGCGAGTTGGTCACGTTTCGCACGTATTGCATCGTACTACGCGGCTCGTGCATCGCGGGTACGTTTCGCTCGCGTCAAATCCTAATGCGTGTCGGTCGGTACGATTCCCGGTCAATTTACGGGCGAATCAATGATTTCCGAACGGGTCGGGCGTGCGGCTTGTGTTCCGTGCGGGTGGGTTGTAATTCACACACAAGGCATCGTACTGCACGGGTCAGACGGCGCAGGTCCGTGTCGGTCGGTCTCCATTCCAGGTCCGAGTCGGTCGGTACGGTTTACGACCGGAATCGGAATCGGCCCCTAAGTATCTTATTATTAACAAATAAAGATCATTTAAAAATGTACAAGTCTGATTATTTTTCTGTTAATTAATTATTATTAAATATTTTCCTAAAATGTATATTTTAATGCAATGTATATATTTTTTAACTAATATGTATTATCAAAATATATTGTTATAATTATTGTAATTATAAATATAAAATAAAATATTATACATACACATTACTACTACAGATTATAAAAATATTTTAAAGTAACACACCTATAAACATATATAATATAATATTTCTACACCAATTACTATAAATTTAAGTAATGTACTCTACAGTACACATATATAATTTACTATTCCCACTCCAGTCAGTATTAAGGGGTCTATTATGATGTAGGGTGGATCATCACCGCCATGCGGGCAGTGGCAATCCGCCCTACATCATACCCCGCCCGCCACCCATTTCCCCCCGCCATATTAGTATGGCGGGGGGACCCCGGCGGATGGAAAGACCGTCCGCCGGTTTTCCGCCGGTCACACAGGTGACCGGGCGGAAAAGGGGCCTGATATGGTGGCGGTGTCTGCTAGACACCGCCATCCATATTAGCATGGCAGCGGGAAGCAGCCTTTCCGTGGCAGGGTTGCCGCCACGGAAAGGCATGCGGTTTCCATAGTTGGGGGCCTGTTGCGGGCCCCCAGGATGTTGGGGGGGTGGTGGGGGGCACATGGGGGGTACCTATGGTACCCCCCAGCATTTGCATGGACGACGTGGCAGGCACCGCGCGGTGCCTGCCACGTTGTGCATGCAAATGTGCACATGCCTTTTTTGTGTTGCGGCGGGTGCTGCTGAGAGCACCGCCCGCCGCAATACAAAAAATGCGGGATGCGCCCGCCAGTGTGGCGGGCACATCCTAATTGCTCATGCGGGACCACCGCATCCTTAGCGGGCGGTCCCATTTCCCGGGGCGATGGCGGACGGACAAAGTCCGCCCGCCATCATAATAGACCCCTAAGTCAGGGAAGGTGCTGGACACTAAGGGGCCGATTCCGATTCGGGCCGGAAATCTCTCCGACCGAGCCGGATCCGGAGAGATTTCCGACCGAATCGGACCCTAGCAGCCCGACCGAATGAGTACGATGCGCACGTATGCCATCGGACTCGAGTCGGTCGGACTCCCATTGAAGTCAATGGGAGCCTGTCGTACAACGCGTACGCGGGCTCCCATTGACTCAATGGGTGCGAGGCGGACAAGGGCGCCCCCTACAGCGTGTACGTGGCGAAGCGACTCGCGCCGTACACGCACAGGTAGGGGGGACCCATGGGTCCCCCCTGTGTGCGACTCGCGCGGCTACGCATACAGGGGGGTCCGACACGGACCCCCAAAGTACGGCTCCGACTGCTCTTTCGAGCCGGAGTGCGCGGCTCGGTCGGACTGCTCGTGGCGCGCATCGTACTTACCCGGCCAGGGAATGTCTCCATTGCGCGGTGCGAGTCGAGTCCGAGCGGGTCGGTCGGTGCGGTTAGACCCGGGAACGAGTCGGTCGGAGCGGTCGGGACGCCCGGACGAGTCGGTCGGCGATTTCGCATCGTACTCGCTCGCCCGGACGCGCGTACGAATCGGTCGGGCATTAGGGCTCCGAATCGGATTCGGCTTAACCGGATCCGATTCGGAGCCCTACCGGCCGAGATCGGAATCGGCCCCTAAACCTATATAATTTACTATTCCCACTCCAGTTAGTATTAAGTCAAAGAAGGTGCTGGACATTAAACATATATAATTTACTATTCCCACTCCAGTTAATATTAAGTCAGGGAAGGTGCTGGACACTAAACATATATAATTTACTATTCCCACTCCAATTAATATATACTCAGGGAAGGTGTTGGACATTAAACATATATAATTTACTATTCCCACTCAAGTTAATATATACTCGGAAGATGCTGGACATTAAAGATATATAATTTACTATTCCCACTCCAGTTAGTATTAAGTCAGGGAAGGTGCTGGACACTAAACATATATAATTTACTATTCCGACTCCAGTTAGTATTAAGTCAGGGAAGGTGCTGGACACTAAACCTATATAATTTACTATTCCGACTCCAGTTAGTATTAAGTCAGGGAAGGTGCTGGACAATAAACCTAGATAATTTACTATTCCCACTCCAGTTAGTATTAAGTCAAAGAAGGTGCTGGACATTAAAGATATATAATTTACTATTCCCACTCCAGTTAATATTAAGTCAGGGAAGGTGCTGGACACTAAACATATATAATTTACTATTCCCACTCCAATTAATATATACTCAGGGGAGCTGCTGGACATTAAACATATATAATTTACTATTCCCACTCCAGTTAATATATACTCAGGGAAGGTGCTGGACATTAAAGATATATAATTTACTATTCCCATTCCAGCTAGTATTAAGTCAGGGAAGGTGCTGGACACTAAACATATATAATTTACTATTCCCACTCCAGTTAATATTAAGTCAGAGAAGGTGCTGGAAACTACACATATATAATTTACTATTCCCACTCCAATTAATATATACTCAAGGAAGGTGCTGGACATTAAACATATATAATTTACTATTCCCACTCCAGTTAATATTAAGTCAAGGAAGGTGCTGGACACTAAACATATATAATTTACTATTCCCACTCCAGTTAGTATTAAGTCAGGGAAGGTGCTGGACACTGAACATATATAATTTACTATTCCCACTCCAGTTAGTATTAAGTCAGGTAAGGTGCTGGACACTAAACATACATAATTTACTATTCCTACTCCAGTTAATATATACTCAGAGAAGGTGCTGGACATTAAAGATATATAATTTACAATTCCCACTCCAGTTAGTATTAAGTCAGGGAAAGTGCTGGACACTAAACATATATAATTTACTATTCCCACTCCAGTTAATATATACTCAGGGAAGGTGCTGGACATTAAAGATATATAATTTACTATTCCCACTCCAGTTAGTATTAAGTCAGGGAAGATGCTGGATACTAAACATATATAATTATCTATACCCACTGCAGTTAATATTAAACAAACAAATATCTTATTTAATAAAACTATATAATTTACTATTACCCCTCCAGTTACTACAAAAAAATGGACAATGCAGGACACTACACATTATTTAATTAAATTATAACATATTGTACAGAATTAATATTTTATAAAACCACTACTTTCCAATTTTATTTCTTTCAATTTTGTAAAAAACAAATTTAAAATAAATATTACTATTACTAATTAATAAATAAATATTATGAAAAAAACAACTTAGGGGGTCATTAGCATGTTGGGCGGATCGCCACCGCCCGCATGGCGGTGGCGATCCGCCCGACATATTCATCCGCCCGCATGCAAATTTCCCCCCACCACATTACTATGGCGGGGGGGACCCCGGCGGACGGAAAGACCGTCCGCGGTTTTCCACCCGGTCGATGAGTCGACCAGGCGGAAAAGCAGTTAATATGGTGGCGGTGTCTAGTAGACACCGCCATCCATATTATGATGCATGCGGGGTTATGCCTTTCCGCGGCGGCAACGCCGCCACGGAAAGGCATACGGTCTTCTACATTGGGGGCCCGTAGCGGGCCCCCAGGGATTCTGGGGGTGGGGGTACCTATGGTACTCTCTGCATTTCAATGTACAACGTGGCAGGCACCGAGCGGTGCCTGTCACGTTGTGCATTGAAAAGCACAACTTGCATTTTTGGCATTGCGGCTTATAGCACCGCCCGCTGCAATGTCAGATATGCGGGATGCGCCCGCCAGTGTGGTGGGCGCATCCTAATGGCATGTGCGGGACTGCCGCATGCATTGCGGGCGGTCCCATTTCCCTGGGGTATGGCGGGCGGACAAAGTCCGCCCGCCATGCTGATGACCCCCTTAGTAATTTGTTTTCTCATTATATAAATTACATACAATTCAATATTTAATCTATTAATAAACTCAAATACATTGATAAATATAGTTAATAAATATACATTTAAATTAAATCTTTTAACCAATATATTTACCTTTCTTATTACTTAAAAATTAACAATTAATTAACATTTTATATTCAAAATTCCATAAAATCATAAATGTTAATTATTAAATTTTAATTAAATTAATTATTTTGAAATTTATTCTAATTTTTTTTAACAAATCTAAAATTTAAAAAATATTACATTATATTTTAAAACACTCCCCAGCCCTCTTCCCTATAAACACAAATTTGCACTCATAAATTAAATAATTCAATTTAAAATTTTAATTTTCAATTTAATTTTCAATTTTTTTTTTCAAATTTTAGATTTTCACCAACACTATCCCCTATAAACCCAACATACCATTGCTAATAACTGTATTTTTTAAATATACAATTTAAATTTGTAAATTAAATTATAAAAATGTTCATTCTTTTTAAAACACTCCCCACCCTTATCCCCTAAAAACCCAACATCCCAATTCTAAAACAAAATTTTAATTTCAATTAATTCTTTTTAAAATTTCCAAATTAGATTTCTTTAATTTTTTAAAACACTCCCCACCCTTATCCCCTACAAACCCAACATCCCGCTTCTAAAACAACATTTCATAATTTTAAATTTCTAATATTTAAAATTTTTAAAATTGATTTTGATTTATTTTAAAACACTCCCCACCCTTATCCCCTAAAAACCCAACATCCCACTCGTAAAACATTTAATAATTTAAATGATCAAATATTTTAAATTTAAAAAAAACATTTCTCATTATTTTAAAACACTCCCCACCCTTATTCCCTAAAGACCCAACATCCCGCTCCTAAAATTTCTAATACAAAAAAGCTTTTTTACAATATTCAACAACTATTATTACATAAAAAACAACAATATTTTAATACAAAACAATACTATAATGATAGTTTAACAAAACGATATGTTATACATTCTATATATTTTTTCAATATTTTAAACAACACTAAAAAACGATATTTTTTTATCACAATATTTTTGATTCGATATTTTATACTTCGATATTTCTACAAAAAAAAACGATATTTTTAACATCGATTTATAAAACATCGATATTTTAGTTTTGTCGATATACTAAACTCAATATTATGGTATATTGATATTAAAAATTCGATATTATGACTAGTTACCGGTCCTACAGTAGGCGGACCTTGGAGATGAACTGATCGCCAAGCTCAAAACGTTTCATAGTTGCAAAGAGGTAGCTCCAGTCTATGCGGCTGAACGTCTTTTCCAAATCAAGGGAGAGGGCCACTGCATCCTCCAGCAGGTCTTTTGCCATCCATATAGTGTGGGCTAGGGTACGGAGGTGATTCCTAGAGGAACGGCCCGGGACGAAGCCAACCTGAGTGTGACGTATGAGCGAAGGAATGACCTTCTTTAGACGCGCACCTAGGATTCTGGCCAGTATTTTAATGTTTCCATTCAGGAGGGAAATGGGGCGGTAACTGTCACATAGTAGTGGGTCTCTCCCTGGCTTGGGAAGAACCGCAATCACTGCTCTGTTGGAGAGGGGACCCAAGGAGGCTGTCCTTTCGGCCTCCTGTAGGGCGGCATGGAGGGTGTCAATTGCATCCATACCGGACCATTTGTAATATTCTGCGGGGAAGCCGTCCTCGCCCGGTGCCTTATGATAGAGCAGGTCAGTAATGGCTGCCAGTATTTCATCCTTACTGATGTCCCCTTCCAGGAGTTCTCTTCCTTTGTTTGTCAAGCGAGGAAGGTTGATGCCGTCGAGATATGTGGATATCTGTTTCACGTTGGCTGGTGCTTCTGGCGTATATAGACATGCATAGAATGTGGAAAACTTGTTAACTATGTCTTTGGGACTCGTAAGGGTCTCTCCTGTCTCTGATTGTATGGCAGGGATGGCCATTGTGGCTTCTCATTGCCAGAGCTGTGCCGCCAACAAGCGTCCTGCTTTTCCCCCCTCTTCATAGTGTCTACCCTTGAGGCGTTGGAGAGCGCACTCGGCTTTGGAGGTGAAGAGGTTATTGAGGGCCATTTCCAGACAGTGACGGTTAGATACCAAGGGTTGAGTGGAGTAGAGGTGAGTGAGATAGGCAATCTGGGTTTCCAGTTCGGTGCGTCGGAGACATGACTGTTTGTTAGCTATCGCCGCATCTTTCATGAGCTGTCCACGGATGGTAGCTTTTGCTACCACCCACAAGGTCCTATGGGAATCCACTGACTCCTTGTTGGTCGCCAGGTAAGTGGAGAGGTGGGTGCGCAGTAAGTTTTTGCCTTGCGGGGAGCGGTATCTCTGGATATTCAGATGCCAAGGCTTGCGGCCTGGGGAGGAGAGGCCACGTCCAGGGTCATCAGGACTGGGTAGTGATCCGAGAGGGCAGCTTCCAATATGCTGGATTCGCCTACAAGTGGAACCACAGGGTAGGATACGAAGAAGTAATCCAACCTATATTGGGTCCCATGCACCGGGGATAGGCATGTGTATTCCTTGTCGGCGGGGTGGCAGAGTCGCCAGTGGCAGGACCCTGTCACCGTCGTTCCCTTTGTCTAACGGTCCTGTCTTGTTCAAAACAGCATCACGGGCCAGGTTTCAGTCGCCCCCTATGATGTATCTAGATGCACCTATCTCTACAAGTAGCCGGTTTAGTTGGCGGAAAAAAGAGCACTTGGCCCCCGTAGGAGCATATACCGATCCTATGCAAAGGTATCTGTATCCCATTTTGAGTTTAGGAAACGTGTATTGTCCGCCTTGATCTGACCAAGTTTTTACGACTGTGACAGGCAGTGATTTGCAAAGGAGGATCGCGACTCCGCATTTCCATGGTTGGCCCCCCTCAGAGGCGGGCAGCGCCACTACACTGCTGTGGATTACTCTACCCACCCATTTGCGCCTGAGTTTGTCGGACTCCAAGGCATCGAGGTGCGTCTCTGCAGGAGTGCAATGGTGGATTTTTTTGCTTGTAGGTAGGAGAGTACTTTTTTCTGCTTTATGTAGTGAGGGAAGCCGTTCACATTCCACAAAAGGACTCGCAGCGGGCATGGGGCGAAGGCAGTGTGTAATGCCATATGTGTTGCAGGGTGTCTGTGAGGCGTCCGGGTGTCTACGTGCTAGGGCCGGTGTGGAGAGGGTGTGAAGTGATGCGGGAGGAGGGTGTAGCAGCGAGGGGGCTACAAGGGCAGGGGGTTGGTGTTAATGGGTAAGGGATATAAGAGGAGGGAGGAGGGGAATTGAATGAGGTGTAGAAGATAAAAGCTGGGTGGCGAGAGGGATAGAGTATAAATGGGAAAGAGACGGGAGTGGGGGGAAGTAGCTAGGGCGGGCGGGCTGGGAGGGAGTTAGTTGCATAGGCAGAGAGGCCACTAGTTGTTGCTTGGTGATATAATTGATGCACGACCAGGGACAATCGACTTAGGCATCAAAGAAAGGGTCAGGGAGGGGACGGGTGGAGGGAGAGGGGGGAGGGAAGATAAGGAATAAGGCTAGCGTGCTGTGCTGTCCTAAGCTCATGGGACTGTTAGCTGTGGGTCTAGGCTTGAGGGCTATGTCAAGAAGGGGTGGGGATCTGTTCGGGGGACAGCGACAATGATGAAGTATACCAGCCTGACCATACGATCAGGGCAGCAGATGAAGGTGGGAGATTTGTAAGCGGATGCTGGTGGGGGGAATTTATTTGGAAGGCTCTCAGGGTCTGCTTGGGTGGGGGGGCGTGTCTGTAGAGGGCATCTGTCCGCTTGGCGAAAGGTGGGGGGAGATATGCTCAGCCAGTAGTGTGGGCAATGATCCGAGGTGGTAGTCCTGGGGCCACGGGCTCCGCACGAGTGTTTGGTGACTGTGCCAATGCTGATCATTTGGTAAGAAAAACCACAAGGGAGGGAAGGGGGTTTGGGATGGAGTTGTGGGGCCATGGTGTTGGGGTGGGAGCTCTCCCAGGCGAGTAAGGTATGGTAGGTGTCAGGTTGATAGAGACTTATCAGGCTGTTCAGGGGATGGTGGCTGGATGAGGGCATGAGTATCAAGTTGGTTTGAGACAGGTTCAGGGCTGTTGCCAGGCTGGGGGGGAGGAAGCGTATAGAGCAGTAGGGTGGTGC
Organism: Calotriton arnoldi; assembly: GCA_963921515.1. Taxonomy (NCBI): domain Eukaryota; kingdom Metazoa; phylum Chordata; class Amphibia; order Caudata; family Salamandridae; genus Calotriton; species Calotriton arnoldi. Next base: position 305,458 of record CAWUFW010004816.1, read on the forward strand.
CCCAGGGCATTATATGGAGCCTGGGGAAATATAGGTGGAAGGTGCCCCACCCTTTGCCCCCTAGATCTGGGGAGCATCGAATTGGTAGTGTGTAAGGTATGGTCACTATAAATGGCCAGGGAGGGGGAAGCGCAGTGCGGCAATGGGTGATGCTTCAGTGGGGGATGGGGAGGGTATAACGCAGAGCAAGTCAAGGCACTAGAGCTCAGGATGACAAGGTCAGCACTGGGATGGACAGAGAATAACGCCCAGTGTGGGAAGGATCAAATCGGGGGTGGGGCAACAGCCCTTGGCAAATGGGCCATGGTGTGTAATGTACATAACAAAGCATAAACAATATGTATGCACATGGCGGGTAAACATTAATAAAAGAGAACATTTAAGCATGTAACAAAATAGGCTTATGAGTAAGGAAGCTGGTACTCAGCCATCCGGGTCTCCTGCCGGTTCCCGTCGTTGCAATCCCGATGCTGCAGATACGCCCCAGAGCCAGGATATGCAGTGTTCAGGATGCCCTCCCCTCTATGTGCATGGGCTTCAGAGGGGACTAGGATTTGTCTCTGTCGTGGTCCTGTGTTAATGCCACCACAGATTGAAGAGCCTGGGATCTGTCTCCCATGGAATGGGCAGCCCTGTCAGAGTCACTTCCCCTGTTGCGGGAGCCTCCAGAGTTCCGACTGGGCTCTCTAGAGGGAGCAGGAAGTGTCAGTGACGTAGGAGCAGGATTTCTTGCCCCTGCTTCTTGGAACAAACTCCCCTTAAACCTACGTACCATCAAAGATCACAACTGCTTTCGCAAGAAGCTGAAGTCATGGTTATTTGACAACTAAATGAGTATTCTATCAGAGCCTTCTGCAAGCGCCATGAGACTTCCGAGTGATATGTGCGCTGTACAAATGTCCCTGATTTGATTTTGATTTGATTTGATTGTCTCTTGAAGCAGAGGTGTGCGTGTCCATGCCCTGAGGGGTAAGACCATCTAGGAAGCAACGGAGATCTTCTGGATCGAAGAATTTCTTTGAGACACCGTCCCTTGTAATGCAGAAGTGTACCGTTTCGAAGAGGCCATATTTAATGTCCATTTGTCGGAGAGTGGCTCTCAGAGAAAGGAAGGCTTTGCAGCATTCATTGGTCTCCTTGGAGAAATCTGCTGCAATACAGATCTCATGACCCTCATACTTGTATTGACCATGAGTACGGGCTGCAGTAATGAGTTGACATGCTTGTTCGTGGTGTATGAATCAGGCAATGAGTGGCTGCGGATGGGCGGCATCTCCCCGCCTTGGTGGGCCGATACGGTGGGCCCTCTGCATCTCCAAAGGAGGGTCAAAGGTCAGACCCATGAGTTCCAGAACTGTATCCCTCAGGAAGGACTTGGTGACCGGTTCCTCCGTATTTTCTGGGAATCCAAAGAAGCTAACGTTGTCCCTCCGGCTTCTGTCTTCTGTCTTCCAGGTCAATGATTTTGCTGCGAAGGTACAGGAGTTCCTGGTCTCTCTCTGGTGTAGCATTGACGCGATCCTCTAGTGTGGAGACCCGCTGGGTCAAGTCCTCAACGCGGGCATGGAATCCCGTAATGTCCGTCCAAATGGATTTGGTTTCGGTGGCCAGGGTGGAGATGGTGGTCTCCATGCTCTCCAGTCTCCAACCAACTGCCGAAATTTCAAGTAGTATGCGTTCCATGGTGGTGTCTGATGTGGCAGCCATATCAGGAGAGGAGGAACCGGGCTCCGGGAGGGTAGTATTCTGAGCGCTGTTCGGTAATTTCCCTGATTAAGTGCTTCCTTGAAAAGGAGCTGGCGTGCCGGCTTCCCTGTCGATTTACCGGAAGACATCCCCATGCTGCCCACGAATTCCGTGGGTCAGGGTAGTGCAACGTAGATGCTGCGGTCACTCTCCCAAAGTCAGTGAGGGTGCAGGGCGGGAACCAGAATGTATTAGCTGCTGGGGCCCGTCTGGCGCCCATTTGGTTGACATCCAGCATCGATTGGGATGTCACTCTCCGTCTGGGGCCACTTCCTTCTCGGAGCTCCGTAGTCAGGCGGCCATCGCTGTTCATGGCCAGACCACGCCCCCCTGGACCATACACTTTAAACAAACTATCTTAGAGTGGATAACCCAGTGCAGTAACCAGCTAAGTGCACTCCGATCATAAGAAATAACATAGTGGGACCTGCAAAGGTGTTTAAAGCTGGCTTATTAGTGAAAACCATAAAGTATGTGCCCTTTCACCCACACTTCTTCATTTACCCCACTGTGAAGCACTAAGTCCTGTAGCAAGATAACCAAACCTAAGTAGTCACTTAGCACAACATGGAAACACTTCCCACATAGGATCAAAAACAGTAACACCACCCTTCAAACCAAACACCCTAAAAGGTGTAGCATGCTGCCCATGTAGGCAAGTGCTGCAGTGCACCAAATTGGAAAGTGAGTGATGTGTGAATGTACAATACAATTATTTCTGCATTCGATGTATCTTTTCCACGTAGAGGGTACAAACGTCTGAGTGAATTTTCCCATTTACAAATGTGAAAGTTATTCCTCTGCACATATTTCTATGTGTTTGATCATAGAGGATGTCATTACTTGCAGTGTGAGTACGTTGGTGCTTGTGTCCAAGTGTAAAATGTATATAATATACCTTCTAACCATTGACTACTGGTGCTGCATACTAATGAAACATACGTTGTCTCATTGGGGTAGAGATTACTAAGCTCTCTCTTTGTAAATAATTTTTTAATATTATTTTTGTGTATTGTGTTATCCTATGTTTGGTTATGAGTTGGTGTGGGCAAGTGATTTTGTGTGCCTGTGTGAAGATGGAGTGTGAAACTGTGTGGATGTAAAGAAAGTGTATTTATCTTCAGATTGCTCTGGAAATGTATTAAGTTTGGGGTTGGCCAAAACCTCCCTTCATTAGGCGGATTACGCCTTCAAGTCTAGTAAGGAAGAAACAGATATCGAGACTGGGAGAATATGGGGGGGCACTAGAAAGAAGATGTAATTTCTGTTATGTCTACAACAAGCCTCTGAGAACAAAGCTCGCTATGGAGCGAGAATAACAATCGCTCTTCCCAGAGCCAATTTCCATCCACTGACAAATGTAAAGTGCTCCCTCCCCGCCACAGAGGTTTAGGCTTTCTTCCAGCAGATATTTCTTCTGAATATAGTCATTACAGTCTGTTCAAAAGCCTAAGTGCAGCTCCTCGCATTACCAATAGAAAAGGCGATATGAGGTCTGCTCTCCAGCCGATGCAGCACTCACGCAACCGGCGGGGCAGCGCGCGATGCTCACGAGGATGTAATCAGGCCTCATTATTGTCTGATGGTGGGCATCACAGAAGGCAGGAAAATAAACATATCTCAGAGACGGCTGTGGGAGCACCTGCTGCCATCAGCTGCCCACAAACACAATGCCTGCTTTGTGCTCGAATTTATATGGCGGCTTGATAGAAAGTGCTTGAGCTATAAATAGAGTCATATAACTAGGGAAATTAGGAAAATAGGAAGCCAGGGTGTTGACAGTGATGGCATATGGTTAAAAGAAAACAAACAAAATAGAACGCTGATTCAATGCAGCTCCTTCATTATATGAGAGGAGTGGGCAAGCCATAGAAAGGGATCACTGACAGGATATCGGAAACAAAATTATTGTGTGGACAGAATACAGTTTCATCAAAAATTTTGAGGACCGATATATTGAGAAGGTAAGTGCAAATAAGTAAGTATAGATTTACTATTCTTAACTCCACATCAACATACCTTAAAGATATATATATATTACAAGTCACAGCTCCCAATATAATCGAGATTGTTTGATGGGCTAATGCACCTGCCGCGCGCATTTGATTGTGTGTAATGTGTAGGTCTCTTATTTACTTTATTTTATGTAGAGTGTAGACTTCAGGTACCACTGCTGTGCAACACAGAGAAACTATTTATGCCAGGAGGTGCATCTAAAAAAAAAAAGTGCGGCACGTACAATAGCGTTGTGTGAGGGGTCCACTTGAAACCAGATGTCCACACCTAGAATGATATGAGAAGGTAAGGGATATAACACGTTGTTGGGACATTACTAGACAGCACGTTGTGCAGCTACTTTCCATATTGCACTTCTTTTTGCAAAACACAGACTTAGAATTTGATACACGGAGATTCAGTGATTTGGCGCAACCATGCCGTGTTTGGTCATGTGCCAAAACAAGAAATAGAACCCAAAATTAAATGAGTGCATTTCGCTCCTTGTGTATATGAGAGTTAGAACCCAGAGGCTTTCAATTGCACTGCTGTAGTTTCCTACAACAAAAAGGGCGAATTTCAATATTCAGCAGAGGAGATTTTAAGAAGGAAAAAAATCTAAAATACATACATATTTACCAAATATAACTCTGAAAGTCCAAGTCATCGTGCTAAAGGGACAGATGGAAGTGTAGTATAGTTCATATGTTTTATGTATATGGTTCCTTAATGGAAGACTCTAAGCACAACGTAGACTACCATGATAATAACATAAACATATCATCTAATTTTTTGAGCTCTGCTAGTCTACATCCTCACAACCCACTCCTAAAAAGAGCTTTTAAGCAGATCTACATTAGTATTTACAGCTCCTCTCCATTTTCCCACCACAGAACATATATGTTGACTTTTTTTGTACTGCAATTGTATTTATACAGAGTTAATTACCACAACGAGACGCAGCAGCACATTGATGGATGGATAGCAATGTCGCGCATGGTTGACCATAGTAGTGTACTTATCCTAACTTACAGCATTATTTGGAGTTTGGGGGGATGGGCTTCTCCAGTAAAACTTGACGGATGCCCGGTCCATTGAATTATAAGTGCTATAGGTTATAAAGCACTTGTAATAAGGTGGACAGGACATCCACCATGTTTGTGACAGAGCATCATGTCAGCTAAACTCCAAATAAGGCCCTTAGTTTGCTGTGCCGTTTCTTGTAATATAAAAAATGTGAGTAAGGGACTGAACACACATGAACTTTGCATTCTTTTATAGCTGTGTCAGCTTTGAAAGCACGTGCATTGTAAGTGTGGCCTCTGTGTTGTGTTCTGATGTCATGCATATTGAAAAGTGCAAAACACTTTTCATGTCGCTGCAGTCTTGTTACTGCTTTTATGAGTAAAGTGGAAAAAAGTAGTGGACAGATGCTGCACATATAGAGAGGAAAAAATGAGGAGAAATAAAGATATTCCTCTTCAGTACATCTCACCTGAGTAAGCGTAGCTTTTTGACGCATTTTCAGGTCTACCACTAATGGTAAATCTGGGAATGCGTCAAAATCCATGGGTGGATGCACAGGAAAGCCCATGCTCCACCCATGGAACGCCTCCTGATGTACCCTGCCTTGCGTTACTTTAGGTTTATCGAGCCATGAAGGTGGCCTTGAGTGGCTTACTAAATCTTATCTAGGCCATGCAAGGTAAAGCAAGACCGTTGCAAAACCATGATAAATCCGGCCCCAAGTATTCAGTCAAAATTACTAAAATAGAGAACCTGAGCAAACCATTTCCGACACAACTATTTAGTATGCTGCTTGCAATGTCAACTTTTTTTAAAACTTTATTTTCAAGAAACATCACACTGACTTTGAAAGCCGCCATTAGTAAAGGTGGCCACTGTGGAGTACGAGATTGCCCAGGGGAACTGAGTGGTTAACAAGTCGTCTCTCTCCTATGCCATCTCTATTAAGTGTAGAGATGTGTCTGTAAGCATAAAAATAGCAAACAAGTGAAAATAACTTCTCTTAAGGCCGACATTTAGCAAAGGATAGCCTTTATTGTGAACATTTCCCTACTTTAGGCCCTTAAAGAGCCAACAGGTTGTCTCAGCGACAACTTTAGCTGTCTGTTCGAGACCTATTGTTTCCAAAACATTACATATAATAAGAGTGGGTATTCAGTCAGCCCCATATGCATGACTGGACGGCTTTGTTATTCATGTCACTTCCATGCTCCTGATTCAATGACTTTCCTCCCAATACTTGTGATTGTCCTGCTCAGGAGCATTTTCATTTCACATCCTTTAGTTTTGGTGAGCAAATCATGGATTGGTGACATCAGTCCTGACAGTACAGTAGAGGGACCATTTTTTCTACATTTCTCACTCGCTGCTCTTCCCTTCTTCCCCACCTAGTTCCCTTTGTCTCCCACATGTGCTGCAGTTGCTATGTTTGATTACATTTTTTAAGTTTCGAAGGTACCGTGTTAAAAGAGGGCTGCCACGGATGCAGCATGTATCCACAGTCGGCATCTTGAAATGTATTTTCTAACATTTTTTAATTTTTGAAGAAACTCCAATCATAGATGGTCGCCTTGGATGTGCACATATTCGCAGCTGCCATCTAGATAAAACAAGCGTTTGCAATGCAATAGGTCTCGCATTTGTGAGAGTTAGTGCTATTGGCGTTGTAAATGGCAATGTCTTTTACCCGAGTGGAGTGGATGTATGTGGTGTGGAGTGGAATTATTTGGGTTGAATTGGTATTGTTAGTTGTGGAAATGTGTGTGGTGGAATTGTGTGGTGTGGAGCGGATTTGTGTAGTGAAATTATGTGGCATTGTCTGCATTGGAATTCTGTGGATAGAAATTATTTGGTATTGAGTGTAACAGAATTATGTGAAGTGGGACTGTGCGTCATGGAGTGTAATTATGTGGAATGGTATTTTGTGTTGTGGAGTGGTATGTAGTGGAGTTTTATTATGTTTTGTGCTGTTGAATTTTGTGGCATGATGTGGAATTCTGTGGTATGGATTGGATGTATGCGGTGTGTTGTGTAATTGTGCTGTTTAGTTGAATAATGTGGTTTGGTGTTGAATTATGTGGTGTGGAATGAAAATGTGTGGAGTTGAATTGTGTGGCAGGTGGAATTATTCTGATTGGAATTATGTGGCATGGTCTGGAGTATGTATATGTATTGTTGCTATGTGACAGTGTTTTTATGTGTGGTGTATTTATGTGGTATTGAGTGGAGTCTAATTATGTGGAGTTGAATCATGTTGCGTGTAGTGGTATGGTGATGTGTTATTTATTTCATGCTATAGCGTCACGCTAGGTTAGGTGGTGTCACGCTATGTTATTTAAGCCATTTTTTTGGTTCATGAAAATGATATCATTGTATTTACCTCTGTGTGAAACACCAGTCTAATGCAGTGTTTTAAGTGCATCTGTTGAATGAATACTGTACACACATGCACCTTAACCTCGTAGTTTTATGTGAAGCCGGGCATTCCTTATCTCACTAAGTACTATTGTCTACCAACCTGGAAAGCAATGGGTCAAAGGGAAATATTAATGCTTCTTTTCTAAACCAGCCTCAATTACCAAGACCATCCAAAGTACTACAGGCTCAGCTCCAAGGACCCATGTACGATGCATCTCAGATAACATGCTTATTTAAGTGTTAAGGAGGCAAAATCATGAACAAAATTAAGCAAGGTTTCAACAGAAGCAATCAGCTTTTCTTTTAGGGAGAATTCTACTTCTGCAAACTCAAGTTTTGAAAATACTACATAAGAAATGCACAATCAAGGTAGAAGAAATGGGATTTCTTGGTACCTGTTACCGAGGCTTACATTCGGAGTCCTTCCGCACATACCACAATAAAGCTGTTGGTCTCAAAGCACTTTGTTCAAATCTGTGAAGTATAGCTATTTTTAACAAACCCCACCCCTCCCCAAAACTGCATACATTCTTCCAAGAATAAGCTGCAATAAAAACTTTATGGAAGAATTCAAGCCAGCTGCTTATTAAATAAACCTATGAAAAAATGTCAATTTCTTTCAGGGCACACAACGCTAGGTTAAGTACTTGGAAATTGCACAAACTGCATTCTTTTCCAAAACGGACAGAAAGAACCATGGTCAATTCGACCTGAGTAAGTGGGGAAGAGGGGTGTGGGAAATATAATAGTAGAACGACCCATCTTCCCTAGCCCATTAAGACTTAATATGATTATTAAGCAAACTTGAGCTGCTTTGTGGAATAAAAAGGAAAAGTATCATCACTTCAGAGCTTCCATTTCCAAGAAAGTAAACATCCGCCCAGGACTCCTTTCCATTCAGCAGTCACTTTTCCATCGATACCAGTCAAACCTTATCTAATATGTAAGGCACAGGGGGGCTTATTTATAAGCCCCTTGCGCCACTTTCGCGTCATTTTTACCATGGGTAAAGTGACGTACGGGTGGCGCAAGGGGCTTGTAAATAAGCCCCATGGAAATTTATTGTGACACAGCGATTTGTTTATATATTTGCTATGCTGATGTAATGTTTTTGTTCTGTGATAAATTGCATGGAGAGACCTTGTATGTATATAGCGGGATACGCAAAGGAGGGTGTCAATAAATTGCGTCTGGCAAAATTAACGTTTTTTTGTATTTTACTGAAATTCTGGAATGCTGCTGGTCGGAGTGGTATTTTCTTCCTCCTAACTTTCTGACAAGGCCGCAGCCCAGCCGAGCTATATGTCGGCTATAGCTACCCTCCCCCAGCACCACATATTAGCATGAACATTCTGTGCTGTCTAGAAAGGCCACGTGGCCTTCAGCACTCTCCAGGGGCGGAGGAAAGGAGAAGAGAATTATCAACACCCCCCTGAAAAACGCACAGTTTTAAATCTATTGCAGATACCAGCTTGTGCACTGGAAATCAATTGTCCCTTCTAGGATTGAAATAGTGCAGGCACAACAAGAAACATAAAAGCGGGCGCCGTGCTCAAACCTTCTTGGTCCTTATTTAGCACTCATTTTTCACGGGGTGGTGTCACTTTTTTTCTTTATTTCCTGAGCACTTGTATATTTCATTGATCTTTAGGATAATGTTTGGATTTTATTACTTATCACAATCACTGGCTCTTTTTGATACCAATTTCTTTTGGTTTTTCTCTTTAATTTGACTCCCTTCTAAGAATATTCTCTCCATCTTGTGCTATGATGTGACCCCGGAACATACAACATTTTTTCTTCGTGTTTAAAAGCTTTATTTAAAGAATTATAAAAAAATACATAGATCAGCAATACAGAATAAACATATTGAAGAAAGAATATCAAAAAGTGGCTAAATTGAGAACCAAAGAAGAAAGCTATTTTTGGTTTTTCAGGGAATAAAGGAAAGGGAGGGGAAGGGAGAAGGGGAGGGTGGGGGAAGAGGATATTTGCAACTTTACAAAATTAAATAATAAAATAATGCATATTTACATAGGGATGCAAGTAGTATTATTAGTTTACTTAATAAAATATAATAAACCGAGAAAGGTAAGGAACAATAACCAGAGAAAATGTACATTCAAGGAGGTTTAAAATTTTCAGAATGGGAACGAGAATTATCTGCTAAAACAAGATTATCCAAGTATTGAGTCAGGGGTAACCAAAAAGGTCTCTATTAGCTTTTGGGCTGCAGGAGGAGGCGAAAGCAATATCAAGACGATGGAAGTGGCAGAGACTATTCCACCAGTGTTGAAGAGAAAGCTTTGTAAGGGTTTTCCAGTTAAGAGCGATGTGTTGAAAGGCTAGTGCAAGCATAAGGTCGAAAAGACCATGTGTGTATGGGGGAAGATTTAAGGAGTCACATAGACTACCGGAGAAAAGAAGAGGGAGAGAATAAGGGGTGGTAATGGTGAAAATACGGGAAGTGTAGGACCAAACTTTTCCCCAAAAAAGAGAGACCGAAGGGCAAAGAAAGAGAAGATGTAAAAGATCAGCAGTAGAAGCACCACAGGTCCAGCAGCTAGTATCAGTGGAATGGGAAAATTTAGCAATAGATATAGGGGTAAAATAAAGTCTGTGATAGAGGAAAAACATAGATTGAGTGAGAGAGGCAGAACGAGAGATTTTGAGAGAGCGGGACCAAAGTTTGTCCCAGAAGATGATAGACCATTCACAACCCAGGTCAGCTTCCCATGAAAGTTCCAATTTAGTTTTAGTACGATCTGGATTAGGAGCTGAATAATATTTATAAATGAGAGAAGCTTTAGGTAGGGATAGAAGGATCGTATGAAGGGAGCTTAAAGTAGAAGTAGGAAGAGAAGAGGGGAGAGAATAGAAAGTGTCAAGAATGACCGACATCAGAGTGGTGAATTTCTGTAGGAAGGAGCGAGGACAATGAAATGAAGCTTGAAATTGGGGGAAAGAGCATGGAGATGAGCCATCAAAAGATGTTTAACCCAAATTATGCCCTTTGATCTCCAAGATTTCCAGAAGATGGATCTGTTATTAATAGTAATAATGGAGTTATGCCAAATTGGAGATTCTAAAAGGATTCTCTTGAAATGCAATCTGGTTGTGTCAAGGGTCTTAGTAGGGTACAAGTATGTTTGAATAAAGGCATAGAAATATGAGGAGATTTAGCAGAGAAGGCCAAAACTTCCCTTAGGGTGAATGGTAATAATAGAGCACGCTCAATAGTAAGCCAAAGGGGAGTGAAAGAAGAGGGGTTGGAAAGAAGCCATCTTGAGGCCTGACGGAGACAAAATGATTTATGGTATAGGCGAAAGTCAGGAAAATTCACCCTCCATTAGATTTTGTCTTACGAAGAAAGGATAAGGAGATCCTGGCTTTTTTATTGTTCCAGAGGAATTTAGAGAGGCGAGAATCTATACGTTTAAAATAGGAGACTGGAACATGGACGGGAAGCATGGAAAGAGAGTAAATTAGAATAGGGGAGATCATCATCTTAATGGAATCCAATCGACCCCACCAAGAGAGAAACAAAGGATTCCAAGAGGAAAGTAGATTGTCAATCCGAGAGAAAACCGCCTTCATATTCAATTTAACAGTAGCGGTGATGGAGTTCGAGAACCATACACCTAAATATTTTATTTTGGAGCTATTCCATGCAAATCCAGTGGCAGAAAAAGACTGAGGAAGACAAAATGTGGTAAGGGGGAGAATTTCTGTTTTTATCTGAATTGATTTTATAACCAGAGACAAGAGAGAAGGAAGAAAATTCATGTAATAGAGAAGGAATAGAGATTTCTGGAGCGGAGACAAAAAGCAGGATGTCATCTGCGTAAGCTGAGAGCTTTAGATGTTGGTCACCGTAAGGGAAGCCAGATATAGAGTCATTGTTGCGTATTGAGGATAAGAAGGGCTCAAGAGCTAAGACAAAGAGAAGAGGAGAAAGAGGGCAGCCTTGGCGGACTCCGCGCTGGAGAGGAAAGTAGGAAGAGATACCGCCATTAACCAATACAGAGGCTCTGGGAGCTGAGTATAATAAAGAAATAAGTTAAATAAAGTGAGGACCAAAACCATGCCATGTTAGGGATGCAAAAAGGAAGGACCAGTCAACTCTATCAAATGCTTTTTCCGCATCGACAGAAATGGCCGCCAGAGATGTAGAGAGAGAAGGGATTTTGTTTAAGACATTAAGAAAAAGTCGGGAATTATCTGATGTCAATCTACCCTTAACGAAGCCACATTGTTCTTTTCCCACTAGATGAGGCATAAGCGGATCTAAACGTAAGGCAAGAGTTTTGGCAAAGAGCTTATAATCTACATTAACCAAGGAAATTGGACGGTAATTTTTACAGAACATAGGGTCTCGGCCTTCTTTGTGTATCAGACAAATAGTGGCTTCTTGAAAAGTACCCTCCGTCTTGCCGGAGAGGTAGAATGAGTGAAACAGGGTTAATAGTTTAGGAAGTAATAGGTTAGAAAAGTGTAAGTAAAATTCGACTGAGAAGCCATCCGGACCAGGAGTTTTCCCTTTTTAAAGTGGCTAATGCAGCGGATAATTCATTAAGGGATAGATGGGCCTCAAGGTCAGAGAGGTTAAGGTGAAGATTAGACGGCGTTGGAAGTTTGTCAAGATAAGACTGAATAAGAGAACTAGAAGGAGGAGATTCTGGGGTATAAAGGTCTTTATAGAAGTTTTTAAATTCGGTAAGAATGTCTTGGTCTTTATGAACGAGAGAGCCATCTGAGGAATAAATGGAATCAATCGAAGTACGTTCTTTACGGGCTTTGAGATAATTTGCCAAAAGTTTTCCTGCTTTATTTCTACCCCCGTAGTAACGAGCACTAGTGCGCAGAAGTATTGAAGATGCATTGTCAGTCGTAGATTTATTAAAGGCCAGTTTAGCGCGCACCAGAGCCGGTAAGACCGATTCTGCCGGTGAAGTATAGAACTTATGCTCTAGATCTTTAATGTGTGCCAATGTGGTCTTACGTTGCTGAAGAAAGCGTTTCTTCTTTTTTGAAACAAAATCTATAATAAAACCTCTTGCGGTTGCCTTAAAGGAGTCCCATAAAATATGAGGTGAGGAAACGGAGTCTTTATTTAGGGCAAAGAATTCATTGGTAAAGATAGTGAAAGTGGAAGAGAAAAGAGGGTCAAGAAGGAGGGAGTTGTTAAAACGCCAGCGGGAAGACCTGGGTTGTGGAGGGAGTAAATCCAGATCGGTTACAATTGGGGCATGATCAGAGATGACAATAGGTTCGATAGAAGAGGAAAGCAAGTTCTGAGATAAAGATTGAGAGAGAAAAATATAGTCCAGACGAGAAAGAGAGTTATGAGGAGGAGAAAAAAAGAAAAATCAAGAGCATCGGGATGGGAAAGCCTCCAAGAGTCCACAAGGTGTGTTTGAGAGATAGTGTCGAGAAAATGTTTATGGGTTTTATGAGGAGTGAAGCGCACCTGGGACTGACGGTCAAGAAAAGGATCCATGACTTGATTGCAATCACCTCCTAAGATAAAAAGTTCATCTCTGAATTGAATACATTTCTGTGTAATTAAAGGCCAAAAGGAACAATCAGGATGGGTAGGGCCATAGATATTAAAAACAGTCAACGAAATATTATTAATTGACAATTGAGCCAACAACCATCTGCCTTCTGAATCCGTTTCCTGTGACATAACTTTACAGTTCAATTTCTTGTGGCATAAAATCACAACCCCATTTTTCTTGTTAGAGGTAGGGGAGACTAAAACTGAGCCCACCCATCCCTTCTTCAATTTTAACGCCTCAGCTTCGGTAAGGTGGGTTTCTTGCAAAAGAACTAAGTCAGGGTTATAAGAGGCAAGATGGGATAAAATTCTCTGTCTTTTGATTGGATTAACAAAACCTTTCACATTCCAAGAAATAACTCTGAATGTAACAACATTTGAAGTATATAAAGAATACAAATATGCAACGATAAACCACTGGAGTAAAGGACAAAAGAGAAGATGAACAGGAAAAAGAAATCCCAATGGGTAAATAGAAAAGAGCAGTGCAAAGAGTAGAAATAAAAAGGAGAAGTAAGAAGGGGGAAAGAGGGAGGTAAAGAAGAAAAGACAGTACATGTCAAAATAAAATGACAACTGTAATACGTACCTTAAGGGGTAAGAAGAAAACGAAAGGCGGCAAGGGACATTGGAGACAGCACACCCAACGGGGAGCAACACAACACACCAGGACATCAATGTGAGAAAATACAAACGGGAGCGGGCATGTAGAGGAAGAATAACATCTAACAAAGTAAATTATATCTGCAAATGGAGACAAAGAAATATATGAGAAATAAGAGAACAAACAATTCCATACAATGATGTGATAGAGTTACATAATCAGGTATAGAATAAGAAGGGAAGAAGAGTAATGATATACAACAAGGAAGAAAGGCGCGGTGGAAGAATGAGAGACTGATACATAAATAGAAAAGATGAAAAGAGAGGAGAGGGAAGAAGGGAAGCATAGAATGAAACATGAAGCAGAGAAAGATATATATAGTCTGAAGAGATTACGGTGACCTGTAAAAGAAAGGAGGTTAGAGCAATAACTGCAATATATTAGGATTATAAAGGGAAAACAAAACTCAAGTTCCAGAGGAGCAAGGAGCAGTTTCCATCGACGTAGCAGAACATGACTGGATAAATCTGCGAAGGTCAGCAGGGTCTTCAAAGGTAGAAGTCTTATTGAGATAGGTAACCTTAAATAAGCAAGGGTGGAATAGGCCATATCGTGCACCCAAGGAGCGAAGAGCAGGACGAAGATCCAAAAATTCCTTACGGCGTTTGGCAGTCAATGTAGAGACATCCTGGGAGATAAATACTTTGGTACCTAGCCATGAGAGGTTCTTTTGGCTTTGGCAGCATTAAGTACCAACAGAAGGTCAGTGAACTGCAAAAACAGTATTATAACCCCACGAGGATTTGAAGGAGCAGATGTCGATGAGAGACGAGGGCCCAGTCTATGAGCACGCTGAATGTTCAATTTAGTCGTAGGTGGGAGATCTAAAAACTGTGGTAGAAAAGATGCAAAGTATGTGACAGGATCGTCACCCTCAAGGCCTTCAGGAAGGCCATAAACGCGTAGGTTATTGCGTCTATTTCTGTTCTCCAAATCTTCGGTAACCTTCTTTAGTTGTGAAACTTCCTTCTCCAACAAGGAAACCTTTGAAGTTGAGGCCTGCACGTCATCAAGGTGTTGTTCCACCACAGTGATACGGGACTCCATAGAAGACCACTTGTCATCCAACGATTGCAGCCTGGAATTTGTTTCTTCAATAAATGGGCGAAGGGAGCGCAACTCCTCCCATACCATGTCTAAAGAGACCGGAGAGGAAGACTTGGGTGGAGATGGAGAATCCTGCTTGGGTCTCTTGTTGGTAGTTGAGGGTAATAATAATTTGGATGCCATGGTGATAGTATTTTCTGTGAGGGAGGAACAGTTCTCCCGTGACGAAAGATCCGATAAACAGGAGAATTTGTTGAAGGTTGGAACGCTTGCACCCTGGTGGCAGGAGTAGAAAGACGCACCTCTACTGCTTTGTTAGGATGGAGTAGGCGCCTACTTCTACCCATGAAGCGTGGTAAAAATAATGAGGAGAAACCAGGGTGATGCGTAGAAGAAAATTCACAGTATCTCAAAAGAGTTCCCCCTCAAAAGCAAGCTTCAGGGAAAGAAAATAACTATACTGCGTAGTAATCATCCAGATAAAAAGAAGAAACTGCCAATAAAGTCAATACATATTAATGTGTGAGGAAGAAAGACGAGAGAAAAGGCCATACAAAATGGTGGTCATCTCCAATAGGAAAGAGTCACCTGTATAAAATCAGTCCAGAAATTTTTCAGCCTCCATGAAAAAAGCATATGGTCTGAAAGCGCCCATCCTCCGATTTAAAATTCTGTCATCCTTTCTCTGAAACGAGGTGTAGAACCGCTTTAAATTCGCGGTAAAGGTCCGGCGCGAAGCGGAGCTCTAGCGTCGGGCGGCCATCTTAGGTCGCGATGCGCGCGCCATACAACATTTTTTCTGATACTCCTTTTTTCTGATACTCCTTTGTTCATTTTTAGACCTATATCATATTTCCTATCGGACGCTCCGGTATTCATTATTGTTTGTCCTGATCATGACCATCTAATTCTAATATGGTCGAAACGCCGTCAACCCGTACATGTGGCCCTGATTGAAAAGGACGCATTTTTGTTATGTGTTGTTTCTGTTTTGTCTAACCCACATATATATACTTTTTCCTCAGCCACTTTTTCTGTATACACAGTATATTGTCTTTATGTTTGTTTGTGTAACTTGTTGAAGGCCATTAGTGTTTTACTGTTGCTATTTATCATTGTCTTATCAATACATTTTCTACATATATATAACATTCGAACCTGTGGGGGTATCACTTGTTTAAAATATTCCTTTAATCTTTTCCTTTTCCTTTCTCTTTTTCTGTTCTTTTTCTCTTGATTTCATTATTTCTTGGTTTAATTCTTTTGCACTTTTACTTTGTATTTCACGCTACATATGAGATTTAACTTGAACCTTTGTTAGGATTCTAGTGCTCAAACATGAAGCGCGGTGCCCGTGCATATAAAAGTTATGTTCACAGTGCAATGCATGGGGCCTCTGATGACACACGGTAGCAATTTTTGAGGGAAATGCGATGAGCTAAGGAGAGGCAGGGAGCAGCTGCTGTGCCAGGGGTGTGAGTTTCTGCAGCTTTATAGAAATGTGCTTCCTAAAGTCAGCCCTCCCGCCCCTCCTCTCCTGTGAGAAGCTGGCCTGGTATATGATGTCCACTTATGTAAGTGTAGAAAAACAACAATGTCTCAACCGGTATTATTGAGAGGGCTAATTAGTAAGTATGTACAAGACATTACAACGAAGGAGAAATAGGGAGACTCGTAGTTTGTTTTAAATGTGCTCAAGGCATCATATATTTTGAAAAAGAAAATACAACAATGGTTGTGGAAACAATTGGGAACAGTTGTATTAGCACTGTAAGCAATTATTGCAGGGGCAACACGAAGACTTTGTGCACGCAAGTGCTCGTGACACTCAAAGGTGAACGACGCAGGTGACAAGTGACAAAAACAGCGAGGGCGCAATGTGTAAAGGTGACTGATATGTACAACGATTTATGGTTCAGACAAGGTTATTTACATAGATTAATCATATTCTTTAGACATTTTATGAAAGAACCATAGTTGAAAAAGGCGCCGCAAATCGCGCTGGTATGTCGACAGCGTTTCGATCCTAGTCAGGATCATCATCAGGACCAGGTTGCCATTTGAAGGTGCTGAGGGAAGTGCTAAGGTAATGATGGTGGTAGGGCAGCAAGGCTTGCCCTGTACCAGAGGTAATCCAGAGTGACGGAGGCCCAGGAAAGGCAGCGAGAACCAGGAGATGAGTAAAGGCAGGACTCCTGCATGCCGATCACGAATGTGGCGGCCCCGTGGAGATCGCGACCCCGACCTAGGAAGCTGATTCATCCTGATTGATTCCACGTCCTCTTCTCCTCACGGGCGGACCCACTAGACGGCTCCTCTTCCTCCCATCTCAGCCAACCGACAGTGGATTGGGGCTCCGACCCTGTCTCCAGCCTTTACTCATCTCCTGGCTCTCGCTGCCTTTCCGGGGCCTCCGTCACTCCGGATTCCCTCCTACTGGATGCGGCTTCTTCCCGATTCCCACCATCAGAACGACCTACTCCGGGCTCAGCCCCCCTACTGGCTTCTTGCGCACTAAGTGATCCTGCGCCTCACCCTTGGACCCCAACTCTTGGACACATACGCCACTGGTACAGGGCAAGCCTTGCTGCCCTACCACCATCATTACCTTAGCACTTCCCTCAGCACCTTCAAATGGCAACCTGGTCCTGATGATGATCCAAACGACTAGGATCGAAACGCCGTCGACATACCAGCGCGATTTGCAGCGCCTTTTTCAACTATGGTTCTTTCATAAAATGTCTAAAGAATATTATTAATCTATGTAAATAACCTTGTCTGAACCATAAATCGTTGTACATGTCAGTCACCTTTTAACATTGCGCCCTCGCTGTTTTTTTCACTTGTCACCTGCGCCGTTCACCTTTGAGTGTCATGAGCACTTGCGTGCACAAAGTCTTCGGGTTGCCCCTGCAATAATTGCTTACAGTGCTAATACAACTGTTCCCAATTGTTTCCACAACCATTGTTGTATTTTCTTTTTCAAAATATATGATGCCTTGACCACATTTAAAACAAACTACGAGTCTCCCTATTTCTCCTTCGTTGTAATGTCTTGTACATACTTACTAATTAGCCCTCTCAATAATACCGGTTGAGACATTGTTGTTTTTCTACACTTCCTTACCCAGATCTCAACCTGGTGTATGGGTTTACTCCTGTTGTTTATTGCTACACTTATGTAAGTGGGTACCTTGCACCAGTCCAAACAACCGCTATGGTGATTTAAGAGGTCTTAGAGAACCTTAGAAAGCTCTCTAAGTGGTAGCTGTGGAGAGCAGCCTTCAGGCTTAGTCCAGAATGAGTGTAAAGCAGCTTGTTTTAGCAGAATGTAATCTTATAGTATAGATTAAGTGAAAAGAATCAAACCAAGTATTTATAAAAATATGTATTTATTATATAATACTCTCTAGTACGTTCAAATATGTCCTACACAGAGATAAACACAATGCACACAATACTTTAGCAAAGAAACACAGTAAATAGCATGAAATACACAGTGAGCCCCAGGGGGGACCAAACCATATACTAAGAAGGTGGTATAAGAACCACGACTCAGATCAATACAGGGTTGAGAGGACGTAGAAGTGCTGGGGACCCAAGGAACCACCCAAGGTGAGTAGATAGGGAACCCACGGAGAGCGCATGCAGTTTGGGGACACAACCGCGTTCTCCGTACAACTCTACGTGTAAGTTGCAGTTAGATTTTTAAAGATCAAGGACCCTTCCCAGTGGACCCTGAAGAAACCCCATGGAAGACAGAAGTTTGGAGAGCCACCCCATCCGTGGATACCCTAGTAACCATGTTACCCACACGAGGGTAGCCGGGTGCATACGTGTGAAGTGGTGTCGGAAACCGCCATCAAGTCCAATGGAGGACTTCAGGAAAGTGCCGCTACTGAAGAAAGAGAAAGTGTCAGGGGGAATCCACTGGTGGATTCTAGATGAGAGGTACCTGCAAGCAGAGGGGGTAGAGTCTATGTCACTCAGGAGTGACCAGGAGACTTGAAAGATGAATGCCCTCCGATGTCGGGTGTTGCAGGATGGTGGACGATGACCTTGATTCTGCAGCTGTAAGGACCAGGCAATGTGGAGGAGGACCAGGAGCCATGCATGAGCTGTCCCAGGAAGGATGTCGAGTGCTGAGGGGTCGGTGTCCGGCGGGAGCACCAATAAGCCTTGGCAAATGCAACCAATGCAGGAATCGAAGAAGGAGCAATGTCTGGACCAGCAAGGTCCAGGGGACTCACCAAGAGCAGGGGAGTCAGGGCAGGCCCAAAGCAATCAGGAGAGCTCAAAATTAGCACCGATGACCCTCAAGTGGACCCACATGCCAGAGGCACTGGAGTCTGGAGAGGACCTCAAGCAGCTCACCAAAAGATGCAGGCCACAATGCGTCGATGCGGTGTGGCTAAAGATTCTGGTCACTGGAGCTGCTTGAGGTTGGGGCTACTTGGAGCCTGTAGATCTTCTTGGAAAGAAGTAAACATGCCTTAACAACTGCAAGTTAATGCAGTGCACAGGGGTTCGGTTATTGCACCCCCCCACGAGGGATACTGGCCCCAAACATGGTGAGAGGACAGGGCAGGCCTTATGAGCTGTGGAAAAGCACCACCTGTGTTGAAGAGCCTTTGGAGTCCAGAGGAGATCAGGATCAGCAGACCGGTCAACTTAGTTATGGTGCCTGAGAATGCAGGGGAGTGACTCCTTCACTCCAAGGGAGATTCCTTCAAGTGTCTTTGATGCTGCACAGGCCTTGGAAGGTTCCTGTATGATGCACAGGCACAGACAATGCAGCAGACTGGAATGGAGATGAAGTCAGGCCCAAACAAAGTCCAGCGAAGTCCAGGGTGCCCAGACGGTAAAAGAGTAATGGTGTCTGATCTGAATCTTATCCCATGACGAATCTAGGGACCTACACCCAGGTAAGCCCTTAAGTACCCTAGGGAAAGGGTTGGGAAGATTCAAGGGACCCTCCCAGGGGAGAGTCTGGACAGGGGGGAGGTTACTCCCATGTCCTTTGTCCAGTTTCATGCCAGAGCGGAAGCCAATGGCTCCCAGGACTGGTTTGAACTTGACTATTCACAGGGGCACCAAATGTGCCCCTCATGCAGACCGAGTGGCGCTGCCAAGCGCACCCACCCCATCCCAGTACACTAAATCCTGTCTGGGAGGTGGTCACACCTCCCTGTGACAGCATGCCTATTGTTCTGCCTTCCCCTGCTCGAGCTTGGCTCAGCAGCAGGAGGGCAGAATCGTGTCTCTGGTCGGCAGCAAACATTTTGTGCAATCCGGGTCAAGAAGGCTGGTACCGGGAACCCTGAGAGCCTAACGGAGGGCTCTTCCAGTGCTTGGGATCATACCTTCCACACCGTTTATGGTGTGGGAGTATGATTCCAACATGTTTGATAGCAAACATGATAGGAATTGTTGCAGCCAGTTTCAAGATGGCCATCGCGTAATTACGCGGTGGCCCTCTTTATAGTATATGGCTGCTTCACTGACAACCCAGGAGAATGGACTCCATAGGTTGCAGGGGTGTCCTGCTCATGCAGGGGCACCCTATCACTTAGAACCAAGCACCCTGCCTTCAGGATTGCAAAGGCCTGCTATAGGGGTGACTTATAGGTTTTTAGTGCACTGACCCTAGATATAGGAAACCTATATCTTTAGTAAGTGGTGCTAGCACCAACTTACACAGGCTGCAATTGCAGGCCTGTAGTTCAATTTTGAATGGTCTCCCATGGGTTACATAATACATGCTTCAGCCCTTAGGAGAGTTCTGGGGTACATATGCTCCGTGTACCTACGTACCATATACTAGGGACTTATAAGGGTACCCCAGTATCCAATCTGGGATGTACCTAAGTACTGAACACAACAGTTTAGGGTGAAAGCGGATAGACTGGGGTCCTAATTAGCAGGATCCCAGTCAGACCAGTCAAATACAGCTTAGCACCAGGCAAAAAAGGGGGGTAACCATGCAAAAGGATCCTACATTCCTATATCGCCTCTCTCTGACAAGGCATTCTGTCAAGACTTCGATTTCATGTTTCTCACCATGGCAAGGTATATCTCATGCCCTTCTCATGCAGCCGACACGCCGACACAGAGAGAGTGTTATTGAAGTGGAGCCACCCACGCCGGGGGGGGAAGAGGGGAGCCTTGTTTTCATGGTAGAGCAAACAGTGGTCCTGAGTGAGCGTTGCTCGTGTGTAAAGCACTGCGGCTGGCCGTGAAGCGGAGAGGAAGCGTATTTCAAAAAAACAAAGTGCAGCATTCATTTCGAGCAAGTGGTCGCATAAACCAAGTAATTAAAAAGTATTGAGCAGGATGGTTGGCAGTGAACCAGCGTAGCTCATGCCGGAGCTGCGGTGTGCAAAAGCATCGAAAGGCTCATGGTTGCTTAAAGATAAAGCAACTACACCTTGGCGCCAGAGGCAAGGCGTGATGAGGAATTATTACTAATAAAAATATATAAACGGGCGCGGTGCTGAAAACTAAAGCATGACGCCCGAGGCAGGACAGTAGCAGAGAGTGGAAAAGAGGACACTGTTGCTGAAAGCATGTGGTGCCTGCAGTAAGAGAAACTCATTAAAGAAAATGGTGCTTACAGACTAAAGAAGACGTACCGTGTAACAACAGAAGTAAAAGGGCAAGTCCACATTAGAGGTTCCAAATGAAGACAAGGCAGTACTAAGGAGGGACTAACAAGCCTAATAACGATTCAGAAAACAGCATTTACGAAGGACAATGGCACAAGTCAATGACAAATATGGGCGGAGAGTGGGTGGGGCTTCAAGTACATACTCCAGTACAACCTGGCTCGCAGAGCAGTGACGCGCTGCCCAGGCTCGACCTAAAAAACATTAGCGATTTCAAAACATTTCACATGTGAGATCTATTGACTTTGAGAAAGGTTGTTCTTGTTCTTTAGGCTGTAGTTGTCTGAACAAACAGTACAAAGAGTCAGATGACATACAGCTGGGTTCGAGCGAGGGTGATCCCAGGGGGATTACCAGTACACATTGATACCCCTGACTCAGTCTCCTGACCTATCTACAAACCTGAAAATTCCTTTTTAGGGAAATGGCTGGCCCCCAAAGATACACCCTTGTAAGTATTCTGTATTGTACTCTTGTGGTCAGCAGTGGCTACAATGTATTACACACACACTCATGTACACACACACAAAAGCACACACACATGTATAGTTAGATGTTTTTGCCACTTATATGAAGTACAGCAGCTTTAAAAACACATATTTTATAGGAAACTCTGAAATATGGAAACACTATTCATGGCTCCCTTTGTAAAACGGATTGCATCATCATAACGAAAGCCCAAAATCATTCTGCAAAGCTTTACCATTGTCTGCGCTACTAGGAGGATGCAGCACGGGGGGGCCAAATTATGCAGCAAGGTTATCTAAATTATACTGCAAAAAATGGAAATTATGTTTCAAGTTCTCTGGCAGCATTATTCTCATCCATTTTGAGCTAGGAACCATTTTGCTTGTGAAATCTGTAAAGTTTATGGCAAATGCAGTAAATCCATAATTACGTTGTAAAAACTGCTGCAGCAGAAGCACATAAATTCACTTTCACGCACCATTTTCCATGGGTTTTATCAATAATTTATTCTTGAAAGGTAAACAAAACCTACACGTCCTAATTTCAGTTAGTGCTCATTGCTAGTTGCATATTGAAGACAACAGCTTTTGTGAGCCAAGTACTTCAAAATTTTGAAAAAATGGTATAGAAAATGCATAGTGGTCAACATATAATATGGTTCTACAGAGCCATTGTGGCGTTCTGGTACATATTCAACACATAGGGAGTTTGGCACAGGGCCTGCTCAGAACATTTAACATGTAATTAGTGATGTAATATGTGAGGTCAGAAACAGTGCATAAAAAGGGCTCAAATTATAGTAAGTTCACTAAACTATAACTGCCAAATTTCAGTGATATTTCAGTTTTTAAACATTAGCTTTTATCCAATTTTAGAACTTAATTATAATTTCACTTTAATCTTAGGGGCTCATTATGATGGCGGTGGTGGTCCTTCCGCCATCACATAGTGATTTACCCACCGACAAATTAGGATGGCGGTGGGTACCGCGGCGGACGAAAAGTCCGTCTGCCGCTTTCCGGCCGGAGGCAATCGCACCGATTGCCTGGCGGACGGAGCAGGGCCACTAATATGGTGGCAGTGCCTAGCAGGCACCGTCCGCCATATTAGGATGTGGGTTTGAAGAGGCCTTTCCATGGCGGCGATGTCGCCATGGAAAGGCTGGCGAGGATTGCGTTTGGGGGCCCGTTGCGGGCCCCCCTTGTGTGGGGGGTGTCGCTTGACTGGGGGGTACCCATGGTACGCCCCTGCATTTTCATGCACCAAGTGGCAGGCACCACGTGGTGCCTGCCACGTGGTGCAGGGAAATGCGGTGCAAGCACCTTTAACATTTCGGAGGGTGCTGCAGCCAGCAGCACCGCCCGCAATGTTAAAGGCCCAAGATGCGCCCGCCAGTATGGCGGGCGCATCCTATTCGCAGTGGTGGGACCGCTGCATGTCTGGCGGGCGGTCCCAAACACTGCTACGGTGACGGGCGGACAGAGTCCGCCCGCCATCGTAATGACCCCTTAGTTTTTTTCAGCAAATCTCTGTTTTTATCATAAGGTACAATGTTAATATCGTACCTTGATGCAAAGTCACCTTAACTTTTGCTTTTTCAGTGAAAAGAAATATTTACACACACATATATATACATACACAGGTGAGAAGCTCCGAAACAGCATCTTGATGGACACGGACATGGTGAATAAAACCATCATTAACCTATCTGAGAGACACTT
Organism: Calotriton arnoldi; assembly: GCA_963921515.1. Lineage (NCBI taxonomy): Eukaryota > Metazoa > Chordata > Amphibia > Caudata > Salamandridae > Calotriton > Calotriton arnoldi. Next base: position 328,768 of record CAWUFW010004816.1, read on the forward strand.
GAATGAGGTTGATAAGAGAACATTGTGCTTAGGTCTCTCGTTTTACCCCACTCTACAGTTTAACTATGCTGAAACTCGAATTGACTTATTTAAGTTTATACGTAAACTGAAACTAAGGAAGTGGCATTTATTGAAAGCAGGGTGTGCTCCCAATACACAAGGGGCATGTGACAGGGAGAGGGATCTTGACCTTAATATAAGCGATATTGATACCCTCATCACCTTACACCAACTTGAAACAGGCATGGGCAATGATGTCAGGGACACAAACATTGATAATGTTCTAGATGATCTTAACATTACATACGACGACACAGCCAAAACACAATTCAGACCACGTTCCACATTTTTCCCCGCAATTGCTCATGACAACATCGACACTTTTCAAGATGTTGTCACGACCAATCTCATCAAATTCCGTCGCAAAAAATGGTTTAAGGAACAAGGTGCATACAACCTTACATTCCAACAAATACAAGTCCTGAGATCTCTGGCGGAGGACAATGACATCGTCATACGCCCACCTGACAAAGGTGGGAATATAGTGATTCTTAGTAGAGACAAGTACATTAAGGAGGCATTACGCCAACTTACAGATGAGTTAATAGAGAAATATACTCACAAAGTGTAGAGGAAATCTGGGACAAATTGAAGAATTGGAAAGACAAAGGTATTCTAGAGTGGGAGGAATATTGTTACCTCAAAAAAGATCAGACCATTCTACCAGTATTATACCTTTTACCCAAGGTCCACAAAGATAGGGACAATCCACCTGGCAGACCGATTATGTCGTCCAAAGGTAGCACCACCGAGAATATTTCCAAATATGTAGATCCTTTTTTACGTGAATTTGTGAGCACCTTACCCTCACATGTCAAGGATACTAAAGATTTTCTAGGCAAATTGGAAGGCACACATTGGGAAAAAGATTTTTTGTTAGTTACCCTTGACGTGAGTTCACTTTATACTATCATTGATCACAATGAAGGTATCCAGGCCTGTCTCCGTTACTTACAAACCAGACACATAAGATTCAAAGCTCATACCGAGATGATCCTAGAGATAATCGAGTTCTGCCTCACCAACAACATCTTCTTGTTTGATGGGGCCCTATACAAACAGGTCCTCGGTACTGCGATGGGCACTTGCTTTGCCCCGAGCTTTGCCAACCTTTTCCTAAGTCAGTGGAGGAGGAAATATTCATGGATAATCCTGACTTTCCTGAGGTGGAGCAAGCCATTTTATGGCTTCGCTACATTGACAATATCTTTATGATATGGAAAGGTAGTGAAGATGAGGTGAACAATTTCATTGACAAACGCAACAGGAATTCCCGTAATATCAATCTCACCAGAACAATCAACAAACACTCAGTGGAGTTCCTTGATATCAAAATTGAGATTAAGGAAAACATCATTCAAACGAAGCTGTTCCGCAAGGAGACTGCGGGCAACACTTTACTCCATGCTCTCATCAGTCACCCGGACCCCCTGAAGTGGAGTATACCATACAGGGAGCTGCTGAGAGCTAAGCGAAACTGCAGTTCCAACACTGCATTTCTGGAGGAAATGAAAACCATGACTGCGAGGTTTAGAGAAAGGGGGTACCCACAATGGATTTGAATAAAGCTGTTAAGAAAGTAGAGCAGGTACACAGAAAGGACAGTCTATTCACACAACCGGACAGGGAAAGGGAGAACACGGATACTGAGAGCAATAAGAGGATTATTCTCACGCACAACGTGAGTGCTAAGGAAATAAAACACATTCTCACCAAACATTGGGATATACTCACGAGTGACCCCACTATCGGCCACCTGGTCAAGGATAGACCCAGTATTACTTACAGAAGGGGCCAAAGCTTGAGGGACCAACTGGTCCACAGTGATGTCACCCTCTACAACACTATCAAAGACCCAGGCCTGACAGGGTTCTTTCCCTGCGGGCACTGTAAGGCATGTAGGAACAGCTACATGAGAAAGGAACTCACCATGGACAAGGAGTTTATGAAAAAGATTACCCAATTCCTCACATGCAGTACCCCCTATGTGGTGTATGTGTTGGAATGTCCGAGCAAACTCAAATACATTGGCAGCACTATCCAACCAGCCAAAAAACGCATATTCGAACACATGAGAGCGATCACTAATGTTGACCCACAATACCCTGTTGCACGCCATTTTCAAACATAGCATTACTCAAACAGCACGTTGTTGAGTTACTTTTGCATTGAACATATCCCTAGGCCGCATAGAGGGGGGGATAGGACATCTAGGGGCCGATTCCGATCTCGGCCGGTAGTGCTCCGAATCGGATTTGGATTTACCGGATCCGATTCGGAGCCCTGATTCCCGACCGAATCGTACGCGGGTCCGGCCGAGCGAGTACGATGCAAGCTCCCGCGAAATCGCCGACCGACTCGTACGCGGCTACAACACGCTCCGACCGACTCGCACGGACACGACTCGCACCGCGCAATGGAGACGTTTCCCGGCCGGGTAAGTACGATGCGCGCCGCAAGCAGTCCGATCGACTCGCGCCGTCCGGCTCAAAAGAGCTGTCGGAGCCGGACTTTGGGGTCCGCGTCGGACCCCCTGTACGCGTAGGCGCGCGAGTCGCACACAGGGGGACCCATGGGTCCCCCTACCTGTGCATGTACGCCGCGATGCACATGGACGGGTACCCACTGTAGGGGCGCCCTTGTTCGCCTCGCACCCATTGAGTCAATGGGAGCCCGCGTACGCGTCGTACGACCGGCTCCCATTGACTTCATGGGAGTCCGACCGAATCGAGTCCGATAGCATGCGAATGCATCGTACTCGTCCGGTCGGACTGCTAGGGTCCGATTCGGTCGGAATTCTCTCCGGGTCCGGCTCGGTCGGAGAGATTTCTGGCCGGAATCGGAATCGGCCCCTAAGACTCAGACAACGCGAATCAAAATATATTATTGAGTGACAAACTAAGAGCCCAGGTGGGAATTCATCTCTATGTAACATAAAATGCATTTATGGTTTTGCCAAACTGTAACCTCTTTCTGATTCTAGGGATTGAAGTACTGTCAGTACTCTGTTATTAATCACTTGTTGACACTAGGAGATACTTAGTGATTTTAACTAATTCTCTATTTTATCCCTTCTTTTTTTCACTACAGGAGGAAAGGAAGGTACCCAACCTACCTTGGGAGTTCACCCTCACGGGTTCCCTACCCTTTTCTTCAGAGGCAAGCAGCAGTGATAAGTCACTCCAGATATGAACGTACACCTATGGTTTGCTTTTTATCTTTTTTCTTCTTGTTTTCCCCCCTGTTTCATATTTGTGTACAACAGTAGGGCACAGGCCCATTATGCATTGTATTTTTGACAATTACTTACTGTGATTTCATACTTTGCTTGTTCCGTAGTATCAACAACGTTTATGCCTAAGTATGGGGTGGTTGGGCACTTGCCCGTTATATCAAGACAACCACAGTATATTGATACCAAGCATTATTCTATGCACATCACATGATACTTCACTAGTTATGATCCAATGTACCTGTACCAGTCCTGACAGGTACGCTCTACTGGGGAACTGGCCGGTTACCCTTTTTCATTAGACTATAGGCATCACTCCATACAATACTTATGTTGACACTCAGGGGCAGGTACCTCACAGGGAGGGCACAAGACACATTCACGATTTCTGCACGTTTCACATGCTTTCTTTGGGAACATACAACCGAAGTTGAGAAATCTTGGACTCTTTATCTGTACTTGTCAGACGTCAGCAACCTTAGCCAGGCGTGGACCCATAACCAGGCTATATAAATTACACATTATTTGTTTACGTTGTGATCCACGGGCCGCCAACACAGGCTGTCTTGTTTAGCCAGGGAACGGTACACACCGTTACATTCTCCTTCTGACACTCCGGCAATGGCAGGTGTCAGCCTCTGAGCCCTTACACGGACACTACTCCAAGATGGCTGACATTAACTCATGCGCACCCTGTGCCCTATCTGGGAATATTCTACATGGATACAATAAACCACGGGGTCCTATACGGCAAACACATTGTATCTAACATACCCTAATGCGGGTTCTGTGGCACATAATTTGGATTCTGTACCATGAGATATACATATATCAGATTAGCATTAAGACCTATCACTATTTACCATCCGAATGTAATTACAATGTGATCATGATCTTTGTCCCAGGATGGACCGGTTCATTTAGTTTTTGTATTAATACATTACTTGTCCTTGATGTTACAATATGGCCGCCATTCTTGATCACTGAATTTTCGATGGTTGTGTCCGTTCTCACTGTTTTTATGTTTGTATTTCAACACAGTATGTACAACGCTTCTTACGTGCGAGCAAGGCTGTTTAGCCAAAACGCGTAACGAAGAAGCAAAATAATGTTTCCGGAACTTACAATCGAGCTGGGTGTTGAGAGTACGTTTATCCGCGATTGCGGGAGTCATTTGGCAATATATCATGATCATGTGATCAAGGCCTGCGAAGGCCGAAACGCGTCATGGCAGAAAGCTGCAAATAAAACTTTATGCACGAGTAAAAGTGGTGTCCGCTCCTGTTTTGTTCCGGATTGCAAAGGGACACACAAACTCAGGAGTCAAGTGATATATAGACATATTTTAAACAAAGTTTGAGTCTAGCTCTTTAGTAACATATTGGTTTAACTTTATTTTAACAGCATATTTTTAAAAAAACAACAGTCTCAAAAAATAACATTCAGCATCTAAACACATGAACACAACATAACTTCCAAACAAACCTTAAACTATCCATTGTTACCCAAACTTATGGGGAATCAAGAATTGCTGGAAAACTAGTGCAATGCACAATGTTTGACAAGACCCTCTCTAGAGGGACGAACAAAAAATATTCATGTGGGATAATGTCCATGTTATACCATCTAAAGCAGAGTGAAGCTGGAGGATCATCTACTTCAGTGGCAGCAGCAACAGTTCCTGGTCCGAAACTTCCTTCTGAGGTGCAGATTACTGCAACAGATATGGCTCCAAAGTTGTCAAGAATGTCCACGTACTGCATGGATTGTAGTATTGTTATAAGTACTGGTGAGCAGTGTGTTACAGGTTTCAAAATGCTGAAAAAAATCATACATATTTTTTTTTCCTCCTTGTACCTTTTTTGCACATTTCATAAGAGGAGTTCAGGTGAGCAGCAAGAAGGCAATGCAAAGCTGAAGGACCCTCGACTTCAATAGCAGCACAAAAACACCAAAGCAGAGTGTCCATTTAAAAGTCCAATCTCGACTTCAAAATTTGGTTCCATAGTTTTCCCCGATGGCATCATACTGCATGGATCGTGGAGTTGTAGTTAGTGCTGGAGGGCAGTCCATAACGGCCCTTTGCAATGCTGGAAAGAATAATAAATGTTGATGAGTTTTTTTATTTTTCACATTCATAGCTTTTCTACATTAGCAGGCATTTTCTTATCTTACAAAATGGGCATCTAATATCTATCTGTTGGTCATTTTATTATCTTCCAATTTATTTTAACACTACTTACATATAACTTGCCATAGACACAAGTCAAACCATCACTCTACAAATAAATACACAGCTAACTTTTGCCAGTTATCATAATTTACTTTTCCACTTTTTAAATATAAGTCAACAGTTTGGGGTCGATTCCGATCTCGCTCGGATGGCCCTCTGAGAGCAGTCCGTACCGTTACCTTCCGACCGACTCGTTCCGGGAGCCGGTCCATCCAAACGACTAAGTGCGATGCGCAAATCTCTCCAAATCCCGACCAACTCGTCGGCTCCAATTCCAGCACCATTTTCCGTACGAGCCGGATCCGTAAACGCTGAATGGACTCGTCCGGAGCCATTTCCAAAGCAGTTTCCGTCCGGCCAAGTACGATGCGTACTTCCTACGCGCCAAACAGGTCGCCACCTCCAGCACGTCACAGCATCCGGAAAAACTGTATTTTAGCTCCGATTCATGCCACAACATGATCACCACGTACAAGAGGAAGCAGCCATGTATCCGATCGCACATGTCATCCCCATACTGTACGCATACGGTCGAATCAACAACCGGAAATGACGCGTCCGTCCCAGATGGTAAGTCAGAAACCTACCACACACAAAAATGACACAATCCCGCGAAAGGCAACACACCCATAGGGGGGGTGTATGCCGAACACTACCAGCATTGCACACCCCATAGGTGGTGGATGCAGAACACTACCAGCATTGCACACCCCATAGGGGGTGGATGCAGAACACTACCAGCATTGCCCACCCCATAGGGGGAGGATGCCTAACACTACCAGCATTGCCCACCCCATAGGGGGTGTATGCCTAACACTACCAGCATTGCCCACCACATAGGGGGAGGATGCCTAACACTACCAGCATTGCCCACCCCATAGGGGGTGTATGCCTAACACTACCAGCATTGCACACCCCACAGAGGGTGGATGCAGAACACTACCAGCATTGCACCCCCCATAGGGGGTGGTTGCAGAACACTACCAGCATTACCTACCCCATATGTGGTGTATGCCTGTCACTACCAGCAGTGCCCACCCCATAGGGGGTGTATGCCTAACACTACCAGCATTGCCCACCCCTTAGGGGGTGTATACCTAACACTACCAGCAGTGCCCATCCCATAGGGGGTGTATGCCTAACACTACCAGCAGTGCCCATCCCATAGTGGGTGTATGCCTAACACTGCCAGCAGTGCCCACCCCATAGGGGGTGTATGCAGAACACTATCAGCATTGCACACCCCATAGGGGGTGTATACTGAACACTACCAGCATTGCCTACCCCTTAGGGGGAGGATGCCTAACACTACCAGCATTGCCCACCCCATAGGGGGTGTATGCCTAACACTACCAGCATTTCCCACCCCATAGGGGGTGTATGCAGAACACTACCAGCATTGCACACCCCATAGGGGGTGGATGCAGAACACTACCAGCATTTCCCACCCCATAGGGGGAGGATGCCTAACACTACCAGCATTGCCCACCCCATAGGGGGTGTAAGCCTAACACTACCAGCATTGCACACCCAACAGGGGGTGGATGCAGAACACTACCAGCATTGCACACCCCATAGGGAGTGGATGCAGAACACTACCAGCATTGCCTACCCCATATGTGGTGTATGCCTAACACTACCAGCAGTGCCCACCCCATAGGGGGTGTATGCCTAACACTACCAGCATTTCCCACCCCATAGGGGGTGTATGCCTAACACTAGCAGCATTGCCCACCCCATAGGGGGTGTATGCATAACACTACCAGCATTACCCACCCCATAGGGGGTATATGCAGAACACTACCAGCATTGCACACCCCATAGGGGGTGTATGCAGAACACTACCAGCATTGCCTACCCCATAGGGGGAGGATGCCTAACACTACCAGCATTGCCCACCCCATAGGGGGTATATGCCTAACACTACCAGCATTGCCCACCCCATAGGGGGTATATGCAGAACACTACCAGCATTGCCCACCCCATAGGGGGTGTATGCAGAACACTACCAGCATTGCACACCCCATAGGGGGTGGATGCAGAACACTACCAGCATTGCCCCCCATAGGGGAGGATGCCTAACACTACCAGCATTGCCCACCCCATAGGGGGTTTATGCCTAACACTAGCAGCATTGCCCACCCCATAGGGGGTGCATGCAGTACACTCCCCCAGTGCTGTCCAGCCTAAATTGTGTTTAGTGTGTACAGTGCTAGCAAAATTGACACATCAAGAGCTACATTGGACAAACAACCCATATCTGTAGTGACAAAAAGGTGAGTGTTGGCTTCAATCCCCCATCATTTCCACGCACTTAGGGGCAATGGGGGATACCCCCCATCACCATAGTGACAAAAGAGGTGAGTGTGGGATTCAATCCCCCAGCATTCCCAAGCACATAGGGGCCATGGGGGATACCCTCCCATCACCATAGTGACACAAGAGGTGAGTGTGGGGTTCAATCCCCCATCATTTCTAAGCACATAGGGGCAATGGGGGATACCCCCCTCCCCATAATGACAAAAGAAGTGAGTGTGGGGTTAAATCCTCCAGCATTTCCAAGCACATAGGGGCAATGGGAGATAACCCCCACCATCACTGTAGTGACAAAAAGGTGAATGTATGTCTCACACACCCAGCATGTCCGACCAATTGTTATTCATGGGCCTTAAAACACAAGCTATGTAGTGATAAAGTAGTGGTTGTGTGCCAAATAACAACCTAACTGGTGAGGCCAACAGTGTTGTGTGTGGGGGCTAACACTACCATCAATGTTCAATTGGACAATGTAACATGTGACCATCCAAAAAGCATAAACACACATATTAGACACAAGCAGACACAATTCTAAAGGATTCCATCGGAAACAACATTTCTGATGAGAACCAGTACCAGACTGTGGCAACAAGGTCAAATGCAAAACATAAGGGATGTGCATAGTGAAGATAAAGGAGTCCCAGGGCCAGTAGAGCAAAAAACTAAACTAAACATCCACTCAATGCCATAGAAACTCTGGCGAAATACATGGCTGAAGATGCACAAAGATAACCAACCAGCCACACACTGCAGAACAAACACAACATCTGTGTGAGTGTTGAAGTGTTCCTCGCCTGGCACAGTACACAGGATGTGGGTCAGAACTCCACTGAGACATATGCGTGCTGAGTACAATCTGTTAGGAGTCCATGATTTGGGATAGTGAATGTGGCCAATCAGGCAATGTTTGATGAGTGTGTGCACAAGAGTCGCATGTGGAACAAGCCTGGTGGAACACCAAACAAAACATCAAGAGACTGACTCTCTTCCGCAGTACCCTCAAGGCCACATCACTGTGGTGACAGTATTATGTCTGCTGACCCTCTGTCCTCCTAAATTAGGATGTGTGCTATACTTTACAGCCCAAACAATTATGTGCACTGTGTCACGTTCCTTGCAAGAACCACTGTCATCTCACATACCCAAACATCACTCCCACGGCATTGGCCCTTAATGTATGGCCACATAATAGGTAGGGGCCTTGCCAAGAGACAACTGACATTTGGCCAGTCTAAACACCACACACCTTGATCTACAGCAATGTGCCTCATCTAAGCCTAAATAGACTGGTGACATTGCACAGGCATCCATGACAGTGTGTACCGCTGGCTGCATGACGAGGAACACAATATTGACCACACATCATTGTGATCAAAATACAAACATGGGTCCATGTCATGTTGTGTATGACCAATGTGTCAATCACTGTATCTGCAAGGTACCCAGCATGCCACATACTAGGACACACACAGTTCATGGTTGAACAAGAGGTGCCAGACACACATATGTATGGGACACTAATTCACTGCATCTGTATACAACAACACATACTCAAAACCTACAGGGCAACAGGAGTAAGCACACTCACAGAATCATGAAGTTCTGTAGATTTTTTGGTACAATGAAGCACACAGGAGACAGCCCACGATAACACACAACTCCACAGACAAGCAAAATACATACATGATGCTCCCACTGAAACAAACATGAGGTGGTTGTGTCACAGCTGTCAGCGTTACATGTGTACACCAGATTCCTACTTGAGGCGTAGCAAAGCATGGAACAACAATGTAAAGGACAGTCAACATGTGTTGACTATGTGCGTTGCACACAACTCAAGATCACACCATTTTCAACGTTAACTTCTATGGCATGTCTATCACATCAACTCTGCATCAAGATATAAAATCTGCATCATGTGCAGATCATCCCTATTGTCAAAATGAATAGTCTGACCGTTTACTGCAGAAGACTTGGAAGATACATGTCTCACCAGATAGGGCACACAACAACTGTGTTGGACACATTTGAAATCATAAGTCTGTCTCAGAATGATGAAACACTCAAGGAGACCTACCAAACAAAAAGACATGTTGCCATCAGGCTATAGGGAAGGGCAGAAACTGCTGAGTGTGAGCAGTCATAGACACATACAAGTGCCAAAATGAAAAAAGAAATGAATGATAAAAAATACACAGATGTTTCTAGCCCAAATGTGCCTCGGGGAATACAAAATGTGTCACATGTGTGTTGGCCCATGTCTCAAACCAACCAGGGATGTCACCATCATGTCACCATTCAACTGGTGCACACACATCTCGGACACTCCAAGTACAATAGGTAGAGGAAGCACTGGACTACTCACCACACAAAAACATTCTCAAACAGGAACATCTGCATGGACTACAGTCTAGCCAGGAAGTGGTATTTTCAGACAGAGATCAATGCTCACATGACACACACCATGGTCTCAGGATATGTCCCAGATTCACACTCTGCCATGAGGTGATGTCACTACTGTGTAAGGTCAGCTGTGTCAAGCTTGGCCTTGGCAGGGGTCTACCATGTCCCAAAGAAACTCGGACATGGATCCAACAATTCCAACACACATAATACTTTGTTACCATCAGCCTGCGTACATGTGTGTCCCCAAAGTCACCTGCACGTAGGAAAACTCCATGTTTAACAAGTTTGCACTGATGAGACAGATGATGTGTTCATCCTCAATGCGCTATTCTGCATGTCTATCATAGAGGATTGTACCGTAGGCAAAATGTACAATGTGTATAAATGTCAGAACAACCTATGTGCAAAAGTGTAAGTCATAGATGGGATGTTGTCAATAGCAGGTCACACTCCGTGTCCAAAACATTGTGGATCATGACAACCTGAAATTGCTGTCAATGATGACTCTGATACATACTGTAATAGTACACATATACCATGGTCCACATGCAGTGCCTCACATTGCTAAAACAATATTTACACTAAACAAGATGTCTACAGCTATTTCAATATGACTCATGTACAGAATTAGGTACACAAAGAGCTAATCCACAAAAGAAAATGTAATGCTTTATTCAGCCTTGAAAATTTTTGATGATAAAATGGAGACCAATATGGCCAATGGCCAGTCCATTAGAATTTAGTCCTTCAGGGTGTAAACCCAAGGCTTTGGACACCCTGGCTCAGCTGCACTGCTACAACTAGGGGACATCTCCCCTGGAGGGGCATCTTGAGTGGCATGTCAGGCACCGCAGGGACAGGATTAGGCTGTACCAGGATGGGTCATGGGAGGGATGGGGGCTACTGGAGTGTCGTGTTCCACTGCAGTGGATAGTTCGGATTGAGTGGTCGTGGGCTCCACTGCAGTGGACAGGTCTGTATGAGGGGGCGGGGGCTCCACTGCAGTGGACAGTTCTGTATGAGTGGGCGTGGGCTCCACTGCAGTGGACAGGTCTGTATGAGGGGCGGGGGCTCCACTGCAGTGGACAGGTCTGTATGAGGGGGCGGGGGCTCCACTGCAGTGGACAGGTCTGTATGAGGGGCGGGGGCTCCATTGCAGTGTCTCTAACTGACAGAAGGTGTGGTGTTGTGGGAGGTGAAGTGCTTGTGGTGGGGGGAGGGCCTAATCTTCTTGGGATTGGTGTAATGGTGTGGGCTTGCAACTGGAATGGTTACAGAGGTGTGAACTTTGGTAGGGGTCGCCTGGGCTCGGGGTGCTTTTGGTTTTGAGGTGGCAGTGTGGGATGGTGGAGGGGTTTTAGATTTCTTAGTTCTGGGGGATGTACGGGTGAGGGCCTCACTCTTCCTACTCTTAGGGGATAGTGTGCGGGCAGGGGGGGCTCTCCTGTCTGTACTGGGTGAATTCCTCCTCCCCTTGTGAGTCTGGTCTGATGTCTTAGTGGGGAAGAGGCCAAGGTCACAGAGGAAGAGCTTCTGGGAAGAGGGGGTTGCAGGAGAGTCAAGGGTAGGGTTTTTGGAGGGAGAGGTTGGTGAGGAATGCCAAGTTTGTGTGGATGGGTGTGTGTGGTCTTTGGGCCTATCCCCTGTGTGTGTGATGTCAGTCCCCTGAGTGTGCGTGCGTGTTTTAAATGACTTTGTTTTAGCTTGTTGTGTGCTGCTTGTGTCTGTTGGGGTGTGTGCATGTGCCTGTGTGAGTGTGCTTTGGACAGGTAGGGTAGTGGGGCCTGTGGATGGGGCAGAGGTAGGAGGGGTGAGGGACTGCTGTAGGAGGGACACTGCTGCCGTCAGTGAGGAGGCCATGGATTGACTTGTCCGCTGTAGGGCAGACATGTTTGTTGACATGCCCGCCATGTATGACACCAATTGGGTCAAAAGACTGGTGTGGGCATGGAGGACACTCAGCATGGATGTCTGCCCCACATGTATCTGTTGTAGCAAATCCACAGACTCCACACTCAGGGCAGCAGGGGTGACCGATGTAGGGGGTGCGGTGCCTGGGCCGAAGGAGACATGCTCCCTAACACGGGAGGTTCCACGGAAACTTGGTATGGGAGCAGCTGTGAGGGGGCAGACTCAGATGTTGTGGCCTCTGCACTGGTAACACCCCCACCACAAGGGAGTCATCACTAGAGCTTGATTGGTCCTCTGCAGATGTTGATGTCTCAGACCGGCCCTCAGTGTGGCTCCCCTCACCCTCCGTGATACTGGGTCCCTCCTCCTCACATGTGGACCCAGTCTGGCTAGCCGCTTCCTCCTGTTCCGTGTAACTGTCTCCTCCAGTAGCTGTAGATGATGCTGTGAGCAAGGATGAGAAACAGATTCACATCAGTCATCTGCATACACATGACACATGAGTTCAAGCACAAGAAATCCCAGAGCAAGCCTTTGCATTACGTTATTGTCACTTTACATTACCATTGCACCAATGTGAACATGGCACTTGTCAGTCTGCCACTGAACCATGGTTCCCAAAAGCATGCTGGCAATGGAACCATCATTACGATGTATTTCAAAGAGCACTAAACACATGTTCATCAATGCACACATCTGCCTGTAGTCTGATCTGAAATGCTCCTGACTGTCATGTGTCGTTACGTACATGTCTCATCACATGCAAGGTAGTCTGGAAAAGACAGAGCTAATGGGATGTACAAATTGATAAGTTGACATGTTGAACATAATGCCATCACCAGTCATCATGATGGGCTGATGTCATCAAGGTGAATGCTATAATGGTCTGCATGCAGGACAACAGACAAGTACAAATACTACACCATCATCAATTTTCATGTGGCATACTATGCCACTGGCCTGTGTTGTCAAACTGTCTGTACTGACTATTGTGACAGGGGCAATGAATCACAAAGTGAAAGTCACCATTGTGCCACAATCATGCAAACTCTATCAAAACAACATCTGTAGTGGGCACGTATACATGTCCCCTTTGTGCTACACCCCATTAGATGAGTCTGACAAGCTCACGTTGTTCTACTTATACATTGGAGTACATTAATTAACACATCCGTCTCCATGAACTTTCAAATTGCTCCCAGGAGGGATGGGATGCTGCATACACATCCATGTTGAAAACAACATCATGCATAGTCAAGGTATGACACACGCATGTTCTGTCCTGTGTATGTGAGCCAACTACCAGACATAATATGTCTGTGCAAAGTACCAATATTTACTTCCTGTGTATCATGAATGTCATGCCTGTACACAGTGACACAGAGTCAGACACATGAATCTAAATTTAACAATGTTGGAAGTGTTGCCTGGCACACCTGAATCAGATGTGACAGTGTCTCAGATGGCCTGACTTGGCATACCTGTCCTTGGTCCATGTGTAACACGTGATTACACAGAGAACTATGCATGTGACTACACAATTTGGACACTTCTCCATTACAGTTGTCTGAGGCTTCTACATTGGTATCACCTACTGCACAGGTGTGTAGCATATTGTTCGCAAACCAGTGTTTCCCTAGGTCACCATTTTGAACATGTATGTATGTTCCACACAGAGTACAGGGCAAATATCAGTCAATGTGCTGACACAGGTGAGACAATTACATCGCTCATGATGGACTACTCAATGCACCTGTTGTATATGGTGTGACTCACATTGACCTTGCACTCCAGAAAATTCACAGGGCCTAAGTGACACATGTCACAGACGGAAAGGGAGACACCTGTGTATCAGATGTTTATGGGGCATCATTAGATTTAGCCACAGAAGTGGTGTCTCAGCAGACAGTCGACCTGTGAGAGGGTTACCAGGCTGAGGGAGTGCAACAAGCATTTAAAAAAGAGTTCACTGACAAGGCACATACTCACCCCCTCCTAGTTGCTGTCTGGCCTTCAACTGCCCATCCAGGTCAGGGAAGACCACCTTCAGTACCCGGAGCATGTGGGGGGGGGTCGGGGTCCGTCGTCCGCTCCTTTTGCGAGGAGGTGACAGCTTCAGCTGGACTCTTGCTATCCTCCGGGTCCAGCCACAGAGGTCCTGCCACCTCTTCTGACAGTGGTGGATGCGGTGTTTGTAGATCCCCACAGATATCACTGCTCGGACGATGGTCTGCCAAATATCCTGCTTCTGATGGGCTTCGACCTGTAAGGATGACATAGTGACACACCATTACTACTCATGCTACATGTTCTTTCATCAAACACTTGGACATATAGGTCATGGTTAGATGGGCTGATAATGTGTAGAGCATGCACAAGTATCCTCAGGGGCAGTTGTCCTGTGTGCAAGTCTGCCTTAACAACATGATTACAGTGCAATGGAAATCTAGCCACCAATTATACTTTTACATCACTGTACTTGTCCAGAACATCAAAGTACACACTGTAAGACTCACAATGACTATGTGTGCATACTTGCCCTTGTGGATCACAATGCTACTAGTGCCTGGTTAGAAAAATGCACATTTGAAAAGGCAGTGTAATCAACACTCACCTGCTCCCCTGGTTTTCCATACAGCTTGCTGTACTGTGGAAGGAGGCTGTCCAGCAGGGCCTGGTTCTCCTCCTCAGTGAAAGCTGGTGACCTCTCCACAGTACGTGCAATTGTAGAACACAGAGGATGCAGAGACAGCAGCAGTGGTAGCCAGGAATGTAGTTAAGTTGCATGCAGTGCAGGCAAGTGAAGTCTCTTGGGAACAGACAGACTTACATCTGTGCAGCAGAGGCAGATTCTGTTCCATGCGTCCAAAGCGATAGGTCCGAGTCGGTCGCATTATCCAAATTGGGCCAATCCATGACACTGCATGCATCTGACATGCCTACCGTGTCGTTCAAATCTTCAGCTTCATAACACTATTGAGTTTTATACATTGTATTTACAACCCAATCGAATCGGTTTGCACGAGATTCGTACACGACGCGAAAACGCATCTATCACCATGACGACCAATAGCCAATGTGTGCGTTCACCTCCATTCGTATGTTTGACGCGTCTTTTGAATACTCACCCGCGTCTGTCCCCATGACGACCATTAGCCAAGGTGTGCGTCCGCCTCCATTCGTATGTGTACGACGCATCTTTTGAATACTCACCCGCGTCTGTCCCCATGACGACCAATAGCCAAGGTGTGCGTCCGCCTCCATTCGTATGTGTACGACGCGTCTCCTGATAAATCAGCCGCGTCTGTCACCATTACAGTCAACAGCCGAAGGGGGACAACAACACATTTTGTTTGAGGCTCAGGTGCCCTACACTATTCAATGAGCATGTCAGACAGTACATCAAAACATCATGTTCTGCTGTTGTACATGTGTGGGTACAGTGATTGACATGTCACATTGGACAGAGCACTTCATAGCTCACACTCCCATGTTGAGCCAACCTTCATGTGCCCCAAATACTTAGTTTGTGAGGAACATCATAACAGTCAGTGACCAATTCACAGATCACCCTCCTAGGCCTGGACACAGTCCCAGGGTGACATTGTGTCATCACAGGTCACATACAGCCATAATGACGGCTTCAATGGCCTGTGTGTTTGATTGTGCATGTGTGCAGTCATTTCTGAGTGAATACCCAATATCTGAGGCTTGGACAACGCACACACTCCATAGTTGATGTTGTTGATGATATTCACTTGGACATCAATATTAATTTGACATGTGACTTGCTGTTGTGTCTTTGTGTCACAGACATACCTGTTTGTTTGTGTAACTAAATGTGATGCACATCATGAGTGTTTATGTTTTTGATGGTACATGTATGTCAGCCCTTACATCATGACAGTGTCCAGGTGGCATTACATGATCCCTGTGTGTGTACCTTTCCACCACGTGTCAGTTGTTGCAGACATCTATCTGTGATAGTTGGTTAGGTGTGTGTTTAGTGTATAATGTTAGATTAAATGGACTGTGACAGACACCACTGATTATGTGCAGCAGAGCCTTGCAATTGTGCAGAAACCATCATGATTTTGAATGTTGTCTGAGGGTCACATAGCTGGCCTTTGTGTCACTGCTCAACATTACACACCTGACTACATTGAGTCGTGCATTGATGTAGCATATGATTTATTGCATGTTACTTACCACATTAGAATATGGAATGACTAAACCTGCATTTGTAACCTATGTACCACAGGAGACCAGCTGTCCACAGACCCTTCCCCGACCTAGAGACCATGGTAGAACGTGACTGCATCAGACGTTACTGCTTCACCAGACCACTCATTGAGGATTTGGCAGAGCAGTTGGCCCCACATTTGGTGCCTGGACGCCCATATTCTACTGCGCTGACCCCCAAGGTGAAGGTGATGGCAGCCCTACATTTCTTTGCCACGGGAACCTTCCAGTATACTGTGGCTACTGCTGGTGGGATGTCACAGACAATGTTTAGCTGTGTGCTCAGAGATTTCTTGGAGGCAATGTTACATTTCCTGAACACATACATCAAGTTCCTAACACCAGGGCAGTTTGCCAACATCAAGAGTAACTTTTATGCTTTGGGCAGAATGCCACATGTAATTGGCTCCATTGATGGTACACATGTGGCTTTGGTCCCACCATATGCCAATGAGCTTACATACAGGAATCATAAGCATTTCCACTCTATTAATGCCCTGGTGGTATGTCTAACTGACATGACTATCTCACATGTCTGTGCGCGTTTTTCCGGGTCAGCACACGACGCCTACATTATGAGAAACAGTAGGATCCCACAGATGATGTCTCATCTGCCAAATCAGCGTGCCTGGCTTGTTGGTGGGTAATGTTGTCTGTCTATGTTGTTTGTTGCTTGCATGTCAGGTTGTACCCTGTTTTCAGACAGATGAAGTCTTTTCTGTTCTAATTTAGGTGACTCTGGATACCCCAACATACCGTGGTTGCTGACCCCACTCAGGAACCCTGTCACCCCTGCAGATTTTCGGTATAATGAGGCACATGGGCAGACCAGGCGAGTGATTGAGCGGACATTTGGGCTACTGAAAAGCTGATTTAGCTGTCTGGACTGTACAGGAGGAGCCCTCCAATATGCCCCAGCAAAGGTGTGTAAGATCATCATCGTGTGCTGCATGCTACACAACATGGCAGTGAGGAATGTGCTACCTCTCATTCAAGATGACGTGGACCAGCAGCCTCCAGCAGGGGAGGATCCTGGCCTGGGGCATGTTGCCAGTGATGAGGAAGAGGAGGAGGAGGAGGATGTCCAGAGACGGCTCATCAACAACTTCTTCTCATGATTGTGAGTATGCAAAAGTGATTTGATAAAGCAGTTTGTTAGCATGATATGTGTCTGGTTTGCAATATATTTGAATACGTGTGGATGTATGATACTTCACATGATCCTTAGAGTAGTTGTGTCTAATTTGTTGGTATGGTCACCAGTACAGTGGTGAGATGACTCCTAGCCAGTGTGCACATGTTTACAATTTGAAGTATGAAATGTCTCTTGGAGTAGTCTGCAATTTATTTGGTGTGCAAATACTGTTCCATGTCTCTATTTTACAGGGTCCTTTGGCTGTTGCATGGAGACATGTGACCTCCCAGACACACAATGCAGTTGCAGATAGAAAGTCTTATTGGTATGAGGAATCTGTGCCACACACTCACTTCTGAATTATTTCCACGGTCTAGTATGATGTGCACTTGTTGTCACAGTGTGATTTGTAATTTATTTAGGTGGATGCAACATGTTGGGCCTGTGTAATAAATGTCTGCTCCACATTAAGGTGTGCCTTGTCTGTTTCCACACATCCAACTATCATTTACATACTGTATATATTCCAAGATGTGCAGTTCCTCGAACAATGAATATAGTTTGTGCATAGGAAGGTGCATTCATTTTACATTAGTGGAGGCTATGAGGATCCATGCCATGTACTATGTGTGTTCTGCTGACCTTGTGTGTATCTCCCATATGTGTCAGGTTACATATACTCACAAGACAGTTGGATAGTCTGATGTACTTGTATTTCAGCCAATGTCATTGTCATTCCATTACTAGCTTTTTGTATCATCTTTTCATCAGAGAACAGTTTGGCATTCACGACAGAAGCAAGTATTGTGTGAAAATAGATTTATTGCAGTGCCTGTGTGATTTTTGAAATATAAAAGGTATAGTGTTGTACAAAGGTTAGGAGTCCAAAGTTCAAAGAGGAGTTGGTAGTGCCAGTAGATGAAATTCTCAGAGCCAAGTCCACAGTCATATGAGTGATTGGTCCAACTTAGACCCTCCATCCCAGTTGGGAAAGTTCAGGGACTGTCAACTGAGTGAACGCTCAGCACACAATGGAGGATATCAGGAGCAGGTTGTCACTCCCTGGGGGGGATGCATAGCCATCTGTCTCTCAGTTGCCCTTTGGAGGACGACCCCTCTTTTTTTTGGGTGGGGGATCCTCAGGTTCAGGGGACTGTCCGTCAGAGTCCTCATCCCTCCCTGTGGCAGTTGCAGATGTAGAAGCAACTGATGTATTGGGCACACAGGGGGGTGAGGTCATGTTGTTTGCAATCTGGCGGAGACAGGTGAGTATGTCCCTGTGCACCGCTGTCAGGGCATCAATTTTGTCCATTTTGGCCTCCATCCTGGCCATGTGTTGTTCCATGTTGGCCTGATGGGCAGCCTGCTGTTGTTTGAGGATCCCAACTACCTGGCCAAAGTCTCTGGTGCAATCTCTGTAGGCATGGAGTATGCTTGCCAACTGTGGGTCAGCTTGTTCATCAGCACCAGCTGCCTGATGTGACCTCTCCACACGACCCCTCCCACCACCCCTACCCACACGAGCAGGGCAGTTTGGTGCAGGCACAGACAACACTGGGCCTCCTTCATCGTTGCCAGTGGTGTTGTTGTCCGCCAAATCAAGAGTGCCCTGTGATGCTGTGCTCTCTGGGTCTCGTAGTCTTTGTGTGTCCGTGTGGGTAGTGGTCATCTGGGTGTCAACAGATGTTGCAGGAGTGGTCACAGGTGGTGCTAGTGGCACAGCTGCTGGTGCTGCATGCTGACCCAAGCCGGAGGGGCCAGGTAGGTCGTCGACATCCGTTGAGGGCTGAGAGACGTCCACACCGGAGAGCTCAGGGTCAACCAGAGTCTGGGACTGGGATTGGTCTCCTGTTCCTGCCTATGTTCCCAGCAGGCCCTGTGGTAAGATGAGAGACACAATGTTTGTTGTGTTTTAGCACAGTTCATCATATCATACACATTACATTAGCTATTATACATTATGATGAGTATCAGTACATTGAATAGTCCTGTATCGCCACAGACCCAGGCCTATGTTCTTGGAAAACATAGTGATTATGACAAGAAGTGTTTTGCTGAGGATGTCCAGCTCTGTGCATGAATGGGCATATTGTGTTCATTTGACTGTACATAGGCATTGACTGGCAAGTGACACCGTGTGCATGACACAGCTGTATTGGTATTTCACACATCTGTGCTTTTCATATGATATACGTACTCTTCCTCTTACAATATGTTTCAAGATATGTGCATGTGTGCTGGCGTTTGTGCATGTATTTTGCTGGCAAATTGGTGTGGCTACCTACACAATCACAGCTCGGAATGTATGTTGTGTTTGGTTAATGGTATTTAGATGAATGTGTTCCTAGTTCTTGTCTCATTGCATAGATGTGAATGGCTGTCAGTAGCAAATGGTTTGACTGCTTAGCTTTGTGCCTGATCACATCATGTATATTGTCCTTGTCCTCCATGGACAGATGAGTTAACCAAGGCTGCTTTCCTGCTTTTTCGGGCGCAGAGCTGTGAGGTACAGATGTTTGTGTGCTTGTGTTATGCTGCTGGAAGTTGCAGCCCTTCTCCCACCCAGTCCAGCTCACTGTTCATGGACAAAGTATCAAGGACAGTGAGGGGAGTGTAGTGGCAGGGATGCTGACGATGCTGCAGGATGTAGGAGTTGAATGCAACTCCCAACAGTGCTTTGGGTACATGGCACCATGCTACAGTGTCAGCCAACTTGTTGTTGCCCTTCCATTCACTGTCAGGTATCGCTTGTCACTGATGGACATGTTGCTTTGTGTGTGGGTAGTGATGAGTGCTATGACTGCAACTCACACCATGCCCTGTACTCCACACGTCTTCCCAGCCAGCCCAGGGAGCACACCTGGGACAATGCATCCCCAGACAGTAATTGGAAATGTACAGTGAAGATTGCTGTGAGTGGGGAGTGGTGTGAGAGGCCCAGGGCCTAGTTGTGACTTGTAGCCAATTCATACATGAGGCCCATCTCTCAGCCATCTTGCTGGTCCTTTTCCACTCCCTGTGTGATGTGCATGGTTCAAGGTGGGCATGTGGGGCAATTTGGGAGGAGGACTGTTGGCTGTGACTACGACTCCCATCAAGCTTTTGGCTACACCCACATTCCCAGCAGTCCCAAACTTCCTTCCTTTTGACTCTGCTTCCCTGTGAGTGAGTGAAACAGCAATGGCAAGATGGCTGACAGTGGTTGCCTAGTGTTTGTTTGTGCACAGTTCACAGCAAGGACCTGTGCCCCCCCAGCCCATTGTCAGGCATCCTGGGAGTCGATTTTCCATCACTCTCATGGGGAGCATAGTCCCAGGTGTGTTCTTTGGTGTTGGTGGGAGGGGTGTGTATGTGTGTGACAGGGCCTGCTGGTAGATGTAGTCAGTGCTAGCACTCCTCCTCCACCCAGCCCAAATAGGCCACCATGATCCATGCTTCTATGACAGGGAGTCAAACTTTACGTCCAAGATGTCTGTCACTGTGGCCTGGTGTTTGTTTGAGCACAACTCCCAACAGGGCCTTGAGCTCCCCACACCAGAGCCCAGAGTCAGCCATCTTGTCAGTACATTTCCACTCCCTGTGTGATGTGCATGGTACAAGGTGGGATTGTTGGGCCATGTGGGAGGGGGACTGTTGGCTGTGACTATGACTCCCATCAAGCGTGCGGCTACACCCACCTTCCCAGCAAACCCAAACTTCCTTCCTTTTGACTGTGTTTCCCTGTGAGTGAGTGAAACAGCAATGGCAAGATGGCTGACAGTGGTGGCCTGGTGTTTGTTTGTGCACAGCTCACAGCAGGGACTTGTGCCCCCCCCGCCCAGTGTCAGGCATCTTGGGAGTCAATTTTCCATCACTCTCATGGAGAGCATAGTCCCAGGTGTGCTGTTTTGTGTTGGTGGGAGGGGTGTGTGTGTGTGACAGGGCCTGCTGGTAGATGTAGTCAGTGCTAGTACTCCTCCTCCACCCAGCCCAAATAGGCCACCATGATCCATGCTTCCATGACAGGGAGTCAAACTTTACATCCAAGATGTCTGTCACTGTGGCCTGGTGTTTGTTTGAGTACAACTCCAACAGGGCCTTGTGCTCCCCACACCAGAGCCCAGAGTCAGCCATCTTGCCAGTACATTTCCACTCGCTGTTTGATGTGCATGGTACAAGGTGGGATTGTTGGGCCATGTGGGAGGGGGACTGTTGGCTGTGACTATGACTCCCATCAAGCTTTCGGCTACACCCACCTTCCCAGCAGACCCAAACTTCCTTCCTTTTAACTCTGCTTCCCTGTGAGTGAGTGAAACCATGCTGGCAAGATGGCTGACAGTGGTGGTTGCTGTTTTGAACCCAAAGCCTTGCTGTGTTCTTTAGTAAGTTGTTACATATCATGAAATAGTTACATATTACACAGAGATTGCAGCTATTTTGTTGGTTTAACTTGCATACACGTCACAGGTTCATTGGCTTCATGTGGTAGTGGCTTTGCTGAAGCTGATTTGGATTGCTGTGTCCCTGACCGTGATGTCTGTGGCTGTGTATTTGCTATCAATATTGGCAATTTGAGTCTGTACTCACTAGGCTCTGGTACTCCTGCTATTGCATGTACGCCCTCCGGTTGTAGGATGGCCTGCACCTTCTCCTCCCAGGTAGTGAAGTGCACAGGTGGTGCAGGAAGGCCATTGCCAGTCCGCTGACTGAGTTCGTGCTCTCTGTAGATGAGCTTCTTGACCCTCTTTCGCACATCATAGTACCTGTTCTTGATATCCTCCGTTGTGCGCGGGCAAGGTGCTTGAGCGTTCACCTTGTTGACAATCCTCTCCCACCTCTTGGTTTTCTGGGACAGGGGGGTCTGTCGGACCAAGGTGCCTAATAACTGTGGCTCTACTCTGAGAATTTCATCTACCATGACTTCCAACTCACTGTCTGTGAACTTTGGATTCTTCATTGGCGGCATGGTGATGGGTGGTGGTGGAGATGGATGTGTGGGTGAGTGTGAAGGTGAGGGTGGGTGAGTATGAGTGAAGGTGTGTGTTTGTGAGTGTGCTATTTGACAGGTGGTGGTGGTGTACAAGTTGTGTGCTGTGTTGGTTTGGAGTGTATGTATCAGTGTAGTGGTGGTATCTGCTGCCAGGTCTGTTGAATTTGCAAAGGATCATGGTAAGGATCTTGCCACCTTATATTGGCGGAGTTGTGGGTGTGCCTTGTTTTTTTTGCATTTGACAATGCTTGTTTGGACTATTTCTATCTGTTTCTGTTGTATTTTGTTGAGCATGGAGGAAACGTTCCGTTGACCGCAACGGATGCATATTCATGTATTTGCAGGGTAGTCCGAGTCTGTCCCAATGAGGCTATGCTATGTAGCATCGTTCGTGTACGAGTCGGTCACGTCCGGCTCTTTCCGGGAGATCTAGCTCGGACGGAATGATTCCCATCCAAGTAGTTCGTCCGTATGGTGCTCCGTGTGAGTCGTTTGTATTTGACACGCGTTGGATCGCACTACGTCGGTCGGACAGCGCGCGTACGTGTCGGTCGGAAAACATTCCAGGTTCGTGTCGGTCGGGAGGCTTTCCGAGCGGAATCAGAATTGGGCCCTTTGTGTTTAAATCTTCTAGCAAGTGCATCAAGAACATATACAAACATACTCTGCTTTTTACAGAACATTCTATTAAATTTTGTAATCTCTCTTTTTTAAACTATCAATTAATATATTTGTCTTGTTCTGCAGCCCCTCCTCTTAACAACTCTTCATTTTCCCTAGAATCCTGCTCAGGACCAAAGAAATGAAACTGCACATCACCAGAAACCTTTTATACGTCTGCCACACTACCATGCAAAAGTGCTCTACTTATTTCTCCTAAACATAAAGCAGGAGTTTTCACATAATACAGTCTCCTACCTAAAGTTTGCGTCATTGAGTGGTATAACTTATTTTGTGTTTTAAAGGGTAAACAGTCAGAATATCGAGTAGGAAATGTCGACTTGCACTAATATTGAGTGCAAAATATCGTGATACAGAAATATCAACTGCCAGAATATCGTGGTCAAGAATATCGAGTTTAAGGTAAGAAATATCGTTTTCCAAAATATCGAAGTCATTAATATGGTTTGCAAAAATATAGTTGTTAAAAATATCGTTTTTTTAGTTAGTGTTATGTATTTTAGTATGTATTTTAAATGTATGTGCTATATTTTTTTCTCTAAGTATTGCATTTTTTTTAATGTATGTGTTAAATTTTTAGAAGTTATTAATTTTATTTTAATAAAATTTTGCATTTTAGTTCGTTAGCGGGTTATGGGTTTATAGGGGAATAGGGTGGGAAGTAATTTAATTATAATAAATTGAATATTAATTTTATTTTAATTAAATGTTCCGTTTTAGTTCCGTAGCAGGTTGTGGGTTTATAGGGGAATAGGGTGGGAAGTTATTTAATTATCATAAATTGAATATTAATTTTATTTTAATAACATTTTGCGTTTTAGTTCCGTAGCAGGTTGTGAGTTTATAGGGGAATAGGGTGGGAATTAATTTAATTATAATAAATTTAATATTAATTTTTTTTATTAGTATTTATTTAATTTTTTATTTTATAGTGTTAATTATGGTAATTATTTTATTATTAATTAATTAATAATTGGCTGTTAATTTTTATTGATTAATTAATTGGTAAATATGTTAAATGCGTAATTTTTTTAGGAGCGGGTTGTAGGTTTATAGGGGAATAGGGTGGGAAGTAATTTAATTATAATTATTAATATTTTTCATAATTAATTTATTATTTAATATTTTATATTGTTAACTGTGGGAAATAATGTAATTATTTATTAATTTGTTATTAATTATTAATTAATTGGTAATGATGTTAATTGTGTGATTTTTTTGGGTTGTGGGTTGATAGGGGAGTAGGGTGGGAAGTAAATTAATTTAAATACATTTTATAATATTTTTATATAATATGTATTAGTTATTATTTTATAGTGTTAATTGTGTGAATTAATTTATTAATAATTATTTATATTTTGATTGTTAATTATTAATTAATTAATTGTTAATTAATTATGTTAATTGTATAGTTTTTTACGAAATTGTTGGTGGCATTTATATGGTAATATGGTGGGAGGTAATTTATTTTTAATTAAGTCTTTGTTAATTGATGCTAATTAATTAATTACATTTTAATTTTGTCATTTGTGTAATAATTTTGATGTGTGAGTTGTGGTGTTTATAGTGGTAAATGGTGGGAAGTTAATTTTTAAAAATACATTACTTATTTGTTGTTCATTGATATGAATTTATTAATGTAAAATTAGTTATGGAAATTGTGTAAATATTTTTAGGTGTGTGTTATGGTGTTTATTGGGGTAGATGGTGGAAACATCTTACTTGAACATTAATATTTATTTATTAATTGTTAACTATTTTTGGTAATTGTTTTTTTTTTGTTTGGGGATTTATGTTATATAGCTGTAATGTTTGGGTACTACAATAATTTTGACCTTTTTAAATATGTTGTTTAATGATTAATAATTTTTAAATTGATAATTAATTGTGTTAATTATGGAGGTGCACTTTTTTATTTAATTTAGATATGTGTTGTAAATTGTGTGCTGTTATAGGGTAGGGAAGAAAATATTACATTTATGTAATAATTATTTTTTTAGATTACAATTAATTTCTATTACCAAATATTTGTTTGATAATTTCTTGTTAAAATTAAAAAAATAATCTTTTTATGTAAATTATATATTTTTTCTACATTATTATATGTTTCTATGTTTATAATAGATATGTTTTGTTTTTGGGTGTTTTATTATATGTTGTATAGTAGTTGATATTTTGTTTGTTTTTAAATTGGAATTTTCTTAAGTGTGAATAGTATTTTTACCCCTTTGCTATCCAACACTTTTCCTACTGCTGCATTTGCAGGAGTGGGAATAGTAATTTATACCCCTACACTATCCAACACTTTCCCTACTTTTGTACTCACTGGAGTGGGAATAGTAATTTTTACCCCTGCGCTATCTAACACTTTCCCTACTGTTGCACTCGCTGGAGTGGGAATAGTAATTTTTACCCCTGCGGTATCCAACACTTTCCCTACTGTTGCACTCGCTGTAGTGGGAATAGTAATTTGTACCCCTACGGTATCCAACATTTTCCCTACTGTTGCACTCGCTAGAGTGGGAATAGTAATTTTTACCCCTACGGTATCCAACACTTTCCCTACTGTTGCACTCTTAGGAGTGGGAATAGTCATTTTATCCCCTCCGCTATCCAATATTTTCCCTACTGTTGCACTCGCTGGAGTGGAAATAGTAATTTTTACCCCTTTGCTATCCAACACTTTCCCTACTGCTGCATTTGCAGGAGTGGGAGTAGTAATTTATACCCCTACACTATCCAACACTTTCCCTACTGTTGTACTCGCTGGAGTGGGAATAGTAATTTTTACCCCTACGCTATCCAACACTTTCCCTACTGTTGTACTCTTTGGAGTGGGAATAGTAATTGTATCCCCTCCGCTATCCAACACTTTCCCTACTGTTGCTCTCATTGGAGTAAATCATTCCCCTCCGCTATCCGACACTTTCCCTACTGTTGCACTTGCTGGAGTGGGAATAGTAATTTTTACCCCTACGCTATCCAACACTTTCCCTACTGTTGTACTCTTTGGAGTGGGAATAGTAATTTTATCCCCTCCGCTATCCAACACTTTCCCTACTGTTGCTCTCATTGGGGTGGGAATAGTAAATTATTCCCCTCCGCTATCCAACACTTTCCCTACTGTTGCACTCGCTGGAATGGGAATAGTAAATTTTTCCCCTCCGCTATCCAACACTTTCCCTACTGTTGCACTCGCTGGACTGGGAATAGTAAATTATTCCCCTCCGCTATCCGACACTTTCCCTACTGTTGCACTTGCTGGAGTGGGAATAGTCATTTTTATCCCTCCCCTATCCAACACTTTCCCTACTGTCGCACTCGCTGGAGTGGGAATAGTAAATAATTCCCCTCCGCTATCCAACACTTTCCCTACTGTTGCAGTTATTGGAGTGGGAATAGTAAATTATTCCCCTCCGCTATCCAACACTTTCCCTACTGTTGCACTCGCTGGAATGGGAATAGTATTTTTTTCTCCTCCGCTATCCAACACTTTCCCTACTGTTGCAGTCAATGTAGTGTAAAGTGTACGTTTACAAAATATTACATATTTTAATATTTTAATTTATAATATAATTTTTATTTTTATTTTTATGTTACAGGTGTATGTATATATATATATATATATAATTATTTATAAATTTTAATATATTTCTAACATTTTATAATTAATTAAAATTATTATTTATTAATTATTTTTAAGTAAATATATATATATTACATTTTAAATATGTATGTTTAATTTATTTTTACATTACATTTATTACTTATAATTGTTAAAATATACAAATAAATCTAAATATTTTTTTAAGTTAAATGTATTATTTAATTTATTTAACATTGTTTTATACATATAAAAAAACGATATTTTCTACTTCGATATTTTTAACAACAATATTTGTTTTCGATATTTTTGTACTTACCATTATGAAGATAGGAGGTCGATATTTTTGACAACGATATTTTTGTCACGATATTTCTCTAAGTCTATATTTCTGTTGTCGATATTCTGTCAGTGAACCCTTGGAAAGATACATAGGAATTTTCTTAGTTTATCAATGGATTCCTGTCTAATACTAGAAACATTACTACAATTCCATTTGTATACAGAAACCTGACTACGCCTTCCTCGTACCTCTTCTGCAATACCTTCTCCTACATTTCTAGATACCATCACCTCTTTTGCTATAGGTCTACGATTCTTTATTTGATAACATTGTCCTCTTTTTTTTTTATATGTACCATTTTTTATTGATTTGATAAAATTGCAGCGACAAGTTTAACATAAATACATTACAAAATGACAAATTTCATTAAGTTAGCCATAAATAAATATCAACAAGAGATCGGAGCCACGTTAGAAGTTCATTTATTCCAGGCGCTACCCTTGTGCTATTTCAGCCAGATACACAGCTTCTGATTTGAACAAAGAGACCCAGGTTGAAACGGCCCCCAAGATCCTCCTCCCTTTAATTCTTCCCTTCTTGCCATTCCGTTCGTAAAGTGCTGTTTCTAAATTATAAATGTGCAGGAAGTGCCCCTTCCATTGCTGAAAGGTCGGATAGCCACACAGAGCCTAAAAACTGACATAGCTATATACATTAGCCCTTCCCCAACCCCTCTGTCTATTTCGTGTACCTCAATAACATAAGCTGAGGTAACAGGGAGATCTTAACTTTAAGTATGTTGCTTGGAAAGTCTGCGATTTCTAGGTCGAGCAGTTTTAGGCTAGGGCAGGTGGAGAACATGTGGACCAAATCCACATCAGCTGCCTGGCATCTAAAGAACAAATCCCCACCCCATTTCTCAATTTTTGCTGGTGTAATATACAAATCGAAAATTGTTTTATAATGTAGTAATTGCAGATTAGCTGAACACAGAATTAATCCACCCAGCGCAAGTGATTTCAAGAAGCCAGACTCCGGTAGATCGAGCCTCACTTGCCACTTCACACTGTGCTTATCCAGATCTTCCGGAACCCCATCCAGCAAGCAGCATATAATTGCGAGATTGAGGCATAAGTACCCTTTATTAGCATTTCCAATAAGGGAATCTGAGCAAAGCCCACTGCACCCCCAGCCTTCCTCAAAAGAAATTCCCTCAGCTGTAAATATTTAAAGAAGTCCAGAGGCCCAATTTTAAACCTGCCCCTGACCACTATAAAAGATGTAATATGGTCCCCTGCTAACAAATCCCTGATCCTGCCAACCCCCTCCCCCCGCCCCCCAATTCCCATCTGGCTAAACAGTTATCTTGAAATATTCTGAGAAGCTGATCATTTATGAGCAAAGGAGTATACCTGCTAAATCTACCCACCCTCAGTTTCTTCTGAACACATGCCCAGTTTCGAAATGCAGTAATCAGAGTCTTAAACTGAGTTCTTTTGAAGTAACTCAGCTCAAAAAAAATTAACAGACAGCCATTGGCAGTTGTCCCTATTAGAAGCTCATACAGTGAGGGGACATAGCCTGGCACATCTCCCTCCATTGCCTGGTTATTAAATAAAGGGCCATAATATTGAAAAGCTGTCGCTCGGTATTATAACTTGAAATTGGATAGTCTTCCATACAACCAAATCAATCTAGCCACCAATCTCTCAATTAATTTAAACCAATAATTATGAACCCCCAGGGGAATGGTATGAAAAACATACAATAATTTCTGCAACATTATCATTTTAACGAGGTTGCATCTCCCCATTATTGAGAGTTTCCGATTGTCCCATTGGCTAAAATCCTTCTTGGTTTTCTCCATAATAGAGGATAGGTTTAAATCGACTATACAATCCACTCTTGCTATGATCCTGACACCCAGATATGTAGCTTCCTCAACAATCCTACAATTGGAGGCGGACGTATATTTATTGATCAATACCTGGGTTTTAGCTCTATTCAGCAAAAACCCTGACTGATTCCCAATGCTTCCGCTATCATTTCTACAGCGCAGAGGGCACTGTCTGGATCCATAGTGATTACTGCCACTTCATCAGCAAAGACCAACACTTTGGTTTCCCAACCGTGAAGACTGACAGGAGGGAAGTCCAAAGAGGCTTCCAGCCTCCTCAAAAACAGATCAATGTACAGTGCAAATAGCGGAGGAGAGGAGGGGCAGCCCTGCCTTGTTCTCCTCACAATCGAGAAAGGCTCCGACTCACCTCCCATAATTTGTAGTCGAGCAGTGGGGTTAAGATACAGTACCCGGATTGCATTAATAAAGGGTACCCCCAAGCCATTAGCCTCCATAATCAGCCAGAGATAATCCCACAACACCCTTTCGAAAGCCTTCTCGGCATCGAGCAAAGTGACCCCATAGGTTTCGCGAGGACCTCGGTGGCGTCAAATGATGAGATTACTCGCCGTACATGGTCAGCAGTTCCTCTCCCCTTGATAAACCCGTGCTGCTGGGTCGACACTAGGTGCTGTATTACACTGCCTAGCCAACTCGCCAACATTTTAGAAAACAGCTTGACATCACTGTTTAGAAGTGTAATTGGCCTATAAGAACCCAGGGCTGTAGGATCCTTGCCTTTCTTTAAAAAACTAACAATATTAGCAGTACACCAGGAGCCTGGTGGAAGTGCCCCATCTCTAACTTCCTTAAACAGCCCAAGCAATTCCTGATGAATTTCTTTGTAAAAACCTTATAAAACTCTAGAGGGACACAGTCCGTTCCTGTGGCTTTTCCTGATGATAGAGCCTGGAGAGCCACCTGAAACTCTTCTAGTGAGATATCTGCCCCTAAAAGGGATCTCTCCTCCTGAGTAACTTTGACACTGGGGACAAAGTCCACATGAACTTCTGAGGCCCGAAAGCACCCTACAGGTGAAGCTTTATAGAGATCGGAGTCGAATTCCCTGAATGTTACCACACTGCCTTGCATGTTCCTTATCTGACTAATGTACCCTGTAGCCTGCTGTTTCCTTGCCCTTACTGCGAGAAGCCATGCCACATGTTCACCATATTCATAACATTCCTGATTTTTAATCAGTAACCTCCCCGCGATTTTGATATAATTCCTTAATATGTTCCTGACCCCGCTTTTGTTTAGCCAGACTGAACCCCAGAGTTTCCCCTCTTACAGCTGCCTTGAAGGCATCCCAGACCATTCCAGGAGAGGAGCTACCCTTATTAATATTAAAATATCCCAAGATCCAGCCCTTCATGTGATTCACATATTCTAGGTCAGACAAAATATCCCTCTTGAAGGTCCATTTTCTAGCTACCCTTCTTAATCTTACAAGAGGGATTTCTAATACAATAGGGTTGTGATCAGACATTACTCTGGGAAAGAGTTCAACCTGGGCTCCCTTAAGCAAGACAGGTGACACCAAGAAATAATACAGCCTGGCGAACTTGACATGGGGGGCTGAATAATCGGTGTATCCAGCTTTCAGGCTGGGCCAGACATCGATTAACCCAATATCCCTCACAAGATTTTTAAAGGATCTCGAAGTTTGCGGTTTCCACCCAACATTGAAATTTGTACTTGTAAAGCGCACCCATACCCCCAAAGGGGTGTCCAGGCGCTGTACGCATACCGCTGTGGAACCCTTCCTGGCTTTTCCCTGTGAAATGTCCACTCCTGGGCACCCCCAGGGTGAAGCCAGGCATCCCAGCGCTGTTGGGGCCGTTGTGGAGATTAAGCAAGCTATTGCCCAGAGTTGCAGAGTGGGACCCATGATTAGAATAGGCACCGAGGCGAGAATTATCAGGTCCGAGGAAATTGAGCTCAAGACCCGCCGAGGCGGGAATTTAACCCTGGTCCCGGGCCAGATCTCTGCATCAGGGTCTGCCGCTCTAACCATTGAGCCACACTTCTCCACCATTGGAGGCTCTACTATCCCCAGGACCCATTCTAGACCCATTTAAATTTAAGTCCCCACAAACTATATACGGTGCAGGCCAAGAAGGTAATTCAATAGATAAGAAATTAAATTGGCCAGGATCATCTAAGACTGAGGCATAGATTGGGCACAGTGTAAAGAAGCCGTTGCCTGCTTTAAACTCCATTAGTGCCCATCTGCCATGCTTGTCTTCTACGGTTCGACCAGGTGTAACAGTGTTTCCTTTAACTTAGATGGCTACCCCCTTAGTCCTTACATCCTGGGTTTTATGCATGCTACCTTCAGCCCTATAGAATTCAGAATAACACTATCACTCCGGGCTACATGGGTCACTTGCAAGCAATACACATCTGCTTTTAGAAATTTGAGACCTTCTTGGACCCTTCTTCTTTTAGATCAATTGTTTAGCCCGCATATGTTGATAGTGGCAATACGAAGCTTAGCTATCCCCCTCAAACATTTCTCTGTCCAACAGCATTATCCACCTAAGACTAATAGGAGCCAGGCTAGGGTACCACCCGGTTGGGTCAAATTTAATGAAAGCCTGCCTTACATAACCCAGGGGCATATTCCTCCATCTAATCTTGAATTTATACCACAACCTGTCTTTTATTACAACTGAAAAAACCAACATAGTTAGAATACCTTTCTGCAATTTAAGTACCATAACAGCCAATACCCTTGCCCAACCACCCTTCACCCCCCCAGGCAAGTGCCCACCTTCCCTCATTTTCCGCCTCTGAAAGCAGCCAGACCAAGCAGGTCTTTGTGATGAAGACGGCATTAGACACTACAAGCTCCCCCCAAACCCTTCTCCACTCCCAAACACACCAGTGTGATAACATCGAAGATAAAGCCATAAGAGAGAAATGAAGAGAAGACATAAAACTCCACTCTACGAGAAGCCATGAGCCGCTGACCTTCCTTTCTCCTTACTCCAAGATAAACACACCATAATCTAAAACATGTATCCAAATGATACAGATTACCAAATGATGCTAAAGCGAGACCCCACTATATTAAGCGTAGCTCAGGGCTTTCTAAGAGACACCCCGATAAGCTATACATTACTTCTACCTGCCAGAGCCTTCCCAAGATAGTCTCTAGCTTGTATTTCTGAAGTAAAGATTTTACTTCTCTAACTATTGTTTTCAATCTGGCAGGTGCCAGCAGAAAGGCTTCAAAGCTGGCATCCTGATAAGGCTTGATAACCTGTCGTAGGCGCAACCTATGCTCTACCGTTATATGACAGAAGTCAGGGCGCAAGAAAAGGGAGGACTCTCGGAATTTCCCTTTCGCCTCAGGGCGAGCCTTCTCAAAAATGGCTTGACACAGCAGGAAATTACCAAAAAAGACTAAAAAGGTCCTCGGCTGCCCTTGTTCTCGGCTGACCTGCGTTGACTTGTAGAGGATTGACAGAAACAGGTGGACCCTTTGGACTTCTACGTCCCAGTTTTATCCTACAAGTTCGGGAAAGGCATCCCTGAGAAG
Source organism: Calotriton arnoldi (assembly GCA_963921515.1). Taxonomy (NCBI): domain Eukaryota; kingdom Metazoa; phylum Chordata; class Amphibia; order Caudata; family Salamandridae; genus Calotriton; species Calotriton arnoldi. The sequence goes on from CAWUFW010004816.1 coordinate 361,287, forward strand.
ATCTAGCATAAAGGATCGGATGTCATCCCCTCCCAGGCCTTCCTCAATCCTGAGAAAGCAAAGATTATTCCTTTTCTGGCAATTTTTACGCATCGTACTTGCTCGCCCGGACGCGCGTACGACTCGGTCGGAAAATAGGGCTCCGGATCGGATCCGGTAAAACCGAATCCGATTCGGAGCACTACCGGCCGAGATCGGAATCGGCCCCTGAATCTGCTCTCTCACAGTTGCCACCTCGGTCTTCACAACAGTTGTTCTCTCCTCTATGCTATTAAGCCGCTCGCCAATCTCAGCGCAAGCCTTCCCGACCTTCCGGACCGCACCTCCAGTTTTTTTGTGGCCTTTCTAGCTTTTTTGCCATCCACACGAGTCTCAGCATGGTGCTCTTTGATCGAATCCAGAATCAGGGCCAAAGCAGGATTTATAGTTGCTGTCCCCACAACCTGCGGCACAGACAAAGCAATCTCTGTCTGAGCGGGTGCTGTCTCTGACATCCCCATTACTTTCGTGTGGGAGTAGTCCCATTTCAGCCCACTGCAGATGGTGCACTTCTCCCTATTCTTTCACAAATCTGTTTTGTCCTTAGAACTCTTCCAATGTCTTTGCCATTTAAGGCTGTCTCAGGCGCTTCAAGTGTACTGGAGCCTGATGTTGTAAAACTGCCCCGACCTCACTGAGACCAGAATTAGTGTCCTCAGAGTGAGAGCCATCTGTAAGTGAAAAGAATTTGCCAGCCCCATCAGTTGTAAGGTCAGCCGCTGCCAGACCGTTAGACTCTGTATTGCAGTCCAGATCGCTCATGGCTCCACCAGAAGTTACAGGTCGAAGATCATACATAGCTCTATGGTCTTTTCCTAGGGTCCCCTGAATCTTCTCTCTAGGGGTGCTAACCACCTCTCCCTGTTCACCTATCACCCTTAGCAGGGGCTGCCTCGATGAACAAGAAAAAGAACCCCCATCAACTGCCACCTCTGTGTCTTCTAATATTACCAGAGACACCCCAGACTGGTCGTCCGGAACAGGGGCCACACTCTGGTCCGGCTTGTCGATTTCCGGTTCATTGATATTTTCCTGGGGGGGGGGGTTGGCCCCCCACTGCATCCTTAATCCTTAAAAACTAATTGATAGCCGGTTGAGGTGGGGCATGACTGTCTTTAACAGAACCAGGCACATCCTCCTCAGGAACTTGAAGCGCCCCAGGCTTTTTAGCCAGAACCTGGGTACGGTCTGGCTGATTCCTCCTTCTCCCCGCACCCATACTCTCCAGCCGACTTTTTGCAGTGCAAGAGTCCGTCGGTTTACACTGTATTCTCCTCAGTGTAAACTGGGGTAGAGTTCTGTCCTGCCCCTTGCACCTGTACTGCAGCCCGTGCTGAGGAAGACAGCATGTCCCCTTTCTCTTTATGCTGTTTGGTGATTTTCTAAGCCATAATACACAATGCAATGGAAGCTGCCCTAGAGGGAGAGCCTGATACTGAATCCACAACTGCTCTGGAGATTCTTCTTACAAGACCCGCCTACCTGCTCAGAACACCACCACGCGACCTGATCGGCCGCTCTGATACAGCCGTCAGTACACCGCCACACCCCCTCCAGACTTCTGACGCGTTGGGCTCAATCACCATGCCGCACCAGTCCACTCTTCCTACGCCGAGATCGGAAAGCTTGAGTGTTTCATCAGTGCAAGTGCATGCCTCAGTATTTCAATGACTTCATGGCTTGTAAGTGGGTGTTTAGATGGCTGCATAGGTTCTGCGCAAATGTTATAATGATTGCATAGCTACAGCCTTTTCAATTGCATAAGTCAATATATAGTACCGAGGTGATTAGATGGATGTGTACGTAGTGCCTGCACACTTCAAAAATGACATAATTTCTGCCTGCCTGATTACAAGAGTACATGTATAGTTTCATGACAATTGAATAACTCCATGGATAGTGAATCACTGATTTGATGACTGCCTGAGTAGTAGCTGGGTGATTCCACGACTGCCTGAATGCTGCCTGAGTGACTGAGAAAGTACCTTTATTCCTGTTAGATACATAACAATTGTCACTATATTTCTGAATCATTTGTTATCTCCTTCTGTCATTATCAAACTACCTGTTTTACTGTATATATGTTTTTTTTCTGAGCTCTGTGTGAGTGAAATCTGGGTATCAAACTTGATATATAATTGCATACAAGGCCCACTAGAAACATACATTGCTTTGCTACTGTGCGTGCACATGCATCAGTAAGTTTCTAAAAAGGAAAACAACATTTTGAAATTTTTCAAAGCACAAAACCTTTTGTGATTGACATACCTACATCATTTCTCAAATACTTCTTCTGCTTCTAAAACATACATTCAGCATATCTCAAACAAAAGTTACACTCGAAATGAAGCAAGCACAATAACTCTTGAGGCATTCTGCACTATTAATCCTTCTCAATTTTATACAAAGCATGTTTAAAGAAAAACACAACCCTCACCATAAACATGACATTTTCGTCAGCCTTACTAAACATAGATCACCATGTAAACATATATGCGATTTCTTAATTGATGTACACCTTCAAGCCATCTTTCCCAAAATATATACCTCTCTGCATCTTTAAGCAAACTCAAAAGTCCGACTGTATATCTAAATCTATGTGCAAGCACAAAAACTGTATCTCACCATCTAAGCATATGTAAAGTGGTCATATAATTTAAAAACCACATTGACAAATACTTCCCAATATATACCTAACAAGCATTACTTCTTTCTAATTCATATACACAAAGACAACATGTTCTCATATTTTATTTCTCACTACACTATTACTGTTTAATAATGTTACTAAAAATACTACAACTCCCAGAATGCAAATGGCAGATGTATCGATTCTGCACATGATGTTTACACATTTAAAACATTCTTAGTTCCTCATTGCAACTTTCCACAAAACTATACTGTTATTTTTCAATAAAATACACCACGTAATAAACAGGCACTAATTCATTTTTCTCTTACTTCCCAAAACATTCATCACTAACCTCTTAAACACATACCCTCTAATAGATTTAGTTCAACTCATACATTTTTTTCTCATCACTGTGATAGTCCTTTTAATCAAACTCCCATATACATTTTCATTTCTAATGTACATTTTTAAAATAATGACAAACTGAATTCAGTTTGTAGATTATATTGTTGTTTTAGCTCTTTCTGCATAGTTTGGCGACATACAAAGTAAGTCTAAAATGGCAACCTCTTCAACTTTCCACTCTATCATCATGAGAAAGGCAGCAAATGACATCATGTCTTTCATTTTAGACTACTGCATCTTCACTTGTGAATGATTAGCATCTATTAACCCTTTCCCTCTCTTTCAAAATGAGGTTCCTGTAACCGCTTTTTTGCGATGTTTTCGCGATCATCGCGGAATATTCGCAAAAGAAACGGGAGTTCAAACCGATATCTAGCAACGTTGCGCATGGGAAAGACGCACAACGTAGTGTTTTTTCATAGGAGAAGGAGGACGGCAAGGACGGCGAGGAGCAGGAAGGAGAGCCGCTAGGCAGAGGAGGAGGCAGCCACGCAGGTAAGTGCCTTCTTTTTTATTTTTTTGTTAATTTGGGAGGGTGGAGGGGCTGGCTAACTCCGCTCCAACACGAAGGGGAGTTTTTGCCTAAACTCTGCGTTTGGAACGGAGCGCGGAATAGGCAAAAATTTGCAAACTCCGTTGACGGAGGGGAGTTATCTGCTCGGGGTTACCAATATTATGACTTATTTCTCAGCCATCCGACATACTACCTAACTTAATTTCCCTTCATGCTGACAGCATCCAATACAATATGCATATATATTTTTTGTAAAAAAAACACCTCCATTTTAACTGCTTTTCCTTTGGAAAACTACCTCATTCAGCTCCTGCCTTCTCCTGACTACTATTGCTCATTCACTTCAAAATGCTTACAGTATGGATTATTGGCCACAGCTACATCTATTGGGCTAAAGAGACTGCAAAAAAGAGAGGTATTGACAGAGACTTGGGTTTGCCAAAAGTGCAGAATACTTGGTTTGGTCAGAGAGGGTTAAAGTTTCATCAGTTGCTGGCTTTTGTTAAATCCATTGTGGATTCCCAAGCACCTCACCTCATGATTGTGCACTGTGGTGGCAATGACCTTGGCACATTGACTGGGGTAGGGCTGGAAATCCTAATGAAAGAATCCTTTGAAGAATTGATGTTGCTTTTCACTCACACTGTCATGGTGTACTCTAATATCTGCCAAACACAGAAAAGGAAGTGGTCAAATCAATTCTGTCCACAGATTGACAAAGCCAGGAAACATGTTAATAAAACAGTTTCTGCATTCCTCAGAGATTATCGCATGGGCTGTATCTATACCAACAACCTGCGTTTTGACATGTATGGAATTTATAGAAATGATGGAGTGCACTTTACAAATGAAGGCAACAGGGTGTTTCTAAGTAACCTGAAACTCTGCATCCGGCCTTATGTGTAGCAGCCATATACATATAACCAACACAACGGCTCTTGTCAGAGCCACCCTAGTCCCCAAAATATTGGGAAGTGTTTTTTGTTATTAGGGACATCGCAATAACATCGTTAACAGCGACAATCATGCCTTTCCCATAAAGTGTGCAGTTATGGTTCATCCATATTTTTCATTGGAATGGCATATTTTTTTTAGTTTGCTATACCTTTAAACCCCCTGGTTGGATTTGCACATGAAATTCTGCAATTGCTTTGCAAACTCAGCTAAACTCTACCATACCAATTAATATATATGTTTGTGTTAGAGGGAAATGTTAAGGGGGTAAAAAAAGAATTGTTTTCTGATTTTAGCTCCCATAGTAATTTTCCTCGTGCCTACAGTTCAAACCATTGAACAGTTTTAAATCCAAAAGGGCCTGGCCAACACCACCTGTGCTCTGCTGAAGGCCCTGTGCAGCAGGGGTTTGCTGGTCACAGAGGGTTGGGAACAGGTCCTAGCACAGGTCCTAGCTACTGGCCAAGTCCTGGGGCCAACCCCTGATGCAGGTGTGTGAAGGCTGTGAGCAGCTGGTGTTGACTGCCATCATGGCAGATTGTGCACAGGACCTGGTCCGCAGGCTTCAACACCCTCCGCATACTTCGCAAGACGTTCAAATGGATCCCCCCGACTCGAGGAAAACCGTCACTCATGCACTCATCTCCAGCAGACTGGACTACGGCAATGCTCTCTACACCCGAATCAACAAAAAACTCCTCCACAAACTCCAGACGGTCCAGCACGCCATAGCCAGACTCATCTTCAATATCCCATGGCACAACCACATCACGCGACACCTCCACAACCTCCACTGGCTCCCCGTTGAAAGAAGAATAACCTGCAAGCTGCTCACACATGCATACAAAGCCCTCCATAACACCGGACCCCAATACCTCAACGACTGAATCTCCTTCCACGCCCCCAAGAGAAACCTCTGCTCAGCCGACCTCGCCCTAGCCACCGTCCCACATTTACACAGAGCAGGTGGAAGATCTTGCCCCTACCTCGCAGCCAAGACCTGGAATGAACTCCCCTTCACCTCTGACGAAGCCCAACACTGCACCAATTCAGGAAGGACGTCAAGAATTGGCTCTTCATATGACCCCAACGGAGCTGCTCACACCCTCCCCCAGCGCTTTGAGATCCTCATAGGTGAGTAGTGCACTTCACAAAGCCCTGATTGATTGATTGAGTCTAACGTTACCTGTTGTTACTTCTACCTAAACGGAGGTCGTCAAAATGTACATTGGAGAGTCCGGTCAGCAGAGTCTGGATGCTGAATTTCTTATCACGGACTTCTGTTTTCTCAGTACACCTCTGCTTGTGGATGTATCAAACTGCCCCTGTTAACTGGCCATGCATAGATTTGCATCTCATTTTCTCCTTACTACCAATGCAAAGTTGAGTCAGAGTTTGATCTATGGGACCATTGATATGATATGTCCCCCATCCTGCTTCTCCCGTGTGGGATTCAGATCATAATGATATTTTCAAAATCCTTTTTTTTTCTTTTTAGAAATTTCTAGAACTAAAAATATTGTTGTCACTGTTCTACCAAGTCCAGCCTCAGGGAGTCCTAAGTATCCTGACTTTGGTTGATGCCTGGCATCCAATTCACTCTGTTTTTTTTTTAGAATTAGACAGATATACGAACAAAAACTGTGTTGATAACCTAGATTAGCCTCTGACATTTTTCTCTGTTTTACTCTTTAATTCTGGATTGACAGTGTTGTTGTCTGCAGACCTATTGCTACCAGTTCATTTAAAAATACATGGAGTGGGCTATACTTCCACACAGAGGAATAATACTCTCTGGTCTCAAGCTATTAAGTACTTGGGACCATACTTATCATTATTTCGTGCAACACAATGCAGTGCAATGCAGCAAGACACCCTGCTGAACTGCGCTGCGTAAAAGGGAGAGGGCAGGAATGTGCCATATCAATTAAGATATCACGCAAATCTACCTTCCTGCACAAAAAAATCAGCTAAGGCTTTTTACTCTTTCTACGCGGGCTGCAAAACCCTTGATAAATATGCCCCATAGTGAACAAGTACCTCTCATATGAAGTGCTTGCACTGCAATGTATTAGAGTACATTTCACATCTCAAAGTATACTGAATCATCACAAGTTAAATCTTTTTCTTATGGGTGATTTTGTACAGAGAAAGAACGTTTTTAGTTTGTTTTTTAATTGCAGCAGGCATTTCTTTAATCTTAAAAGCACTAAGGTGGCTTACTGCTATTGTGACTGTGCCACACCACAAGTTTACATAAACCAGTATATTTCTGTTTCCTCATCAGTTTACCTGTAATGAAACTTCTGCTCAAGATAGACAGGGACAGTGTCATATATGACACCTTCAGCCAGTACCGTATTTTTAGTAGCCCTTTGCAGTAAATTATGCTGGTGTAAAATTATGTAATTTAGGTAATTTCAGGTTAGGATTGTTATTCGAAATTTCAGAAATTATATCAGTACACCACTTTCTTTAGTTATGTGCCGTTTGCTTTGAAAATGTACTGTAAGTCCGTTTTTATATAGCGCAGCTACTCACCCTTACGGGTCTCAAGGCCGTAGTGGAAATTAAGTGAGCTATTGCCCAGAGTCACATGGTGCTGAGCTGAGCTGCCGCCGGAGCCGGGGATCGAACCGTGAACCCTGTGCTCCAAAGTCAGCTGCCCTGGCCGCTGCACCACACCTCTCCACTGAACCCATGGAAACAAGAGAACACGAGCAGTTGTTGTTCCAAATTCATTTTTGTATATTTTTGTAGCACAAATAGGTTCTAGCATTCAAATACTGTGATTAGGATGCATTTTGTGCTACCAAATAGCACTAAGTGACAGATTTGCAGTTCAAGTAATTATGAGTAATATGGTGTAATTTTGCTGAAATTTTACTTAATTACACAAAAGCAAACTATGCACACATCCCCTCTTTTTAGCCAGTTGTGTTCTGGAACTTGTAGTTTCTCTTTAAACATTGTGCACAAGATTTACCATAGCGTTACGTTGCCTTTGCCTCATGCATGGTGTCTCAAGAGCAACAGAATACTAAAGGCAGATTTACCAAGCAATGCAAGGTCACTGTTGGACCGAGTCCTTTCTGCAGGGTCACCCCCAAACTTTTTGCTGTTCTCCTCCCCTTTTTGATGAATTTGTGTTTGTTGGCTTTAGGACTCTAGGACTTTAGGACTGCTAACCATTGCTAGAGTGCATCTGCTCTCTACTTAAAACATGGTAACAGTGGCTTATCCACAATTGGCATATTTAATTTACATAACAGTCCCCAGTACATGTGCCCAGGGCCTGTAAATTAAATGTTACTAGTAGGCCTGAAACACTGATTGTGCTACCCAATTCAGTGGCTCTTTAAACCTGTCTCAGGCCTGCTACTGCAGAGCCTGTGTGTGCAGTTTTAAATGAACATTTCAACCTGGCAAGTCAACCCACTTGCCAGGCCTAAATCTTCCTCTTTAATACATATACATCACCCCTAAGGTAGGCCCTAGACAGCCCCAAGGGCAGGGTGCAGTGTATTTAAAAAGTTGGACATGTACTTTTAAGTGTTACATGTCCAGGTACTGAAAAACGAATACATTTGTTTTTCACTACTGCAAGGTCTATCTTTCCATCAGGTTAACACTGTGATTACCTTATTACATCTTATAAGTGTAATTTCCAATTTGGATAATACAGTTAATTAATTAAAACAAAAAATGTATTAACCTAGTGAGCTAAATGTACAAGGAAAAGTGTAAAGTTTAGCATTAAGGTGACATGCATTTGAAATGTGCTGATTTGATTTGCAATAGGCAGTCATACTTGTTTCTGTAGGCCATAGAAAGATTATGAAGCAATAGTTTTCTTTAGCTAGAAGCAAACTTTACATTGCAGAAATGTACACAGTGTGATTTAGGAGCTTAACCTTAAATTGCCATGTCTAGAAATGTTGTCATAAGGGCAGAATATACTTGTGTTAACAAATGTATTACTTTATAGGCAACATTTTATTCTTGAATGTCATGAACGTCCTATTGTCATATGCTTCATATAATGTTTGAATAGAGCAACTTGGGCATCTTTAAACAATAATGTTTGATTTGTATTAGAAAGAATGCATTACCTAACAGGGATTTTGCCTTTTAGTAAGCAGTTCATTGTTCTTGAAATGAAACAAGTTGAGCTGCAGAAGGTTGATCTCTGTTTAAGGCCTGTGGGAAGCAAGCCCAATGTTTTCAGGATCTAACTATGTAAGACTGTCTGTAGCTAACCTTGTGACAAGTAGTACAAGCTGCCTGCATTTATCGGTGGAATAGAGGAGCTGAACCTGCTTACCGAAGAACCCTGCCCCCCTATTTGTCCATGAAGGAAGAATTCTGATACAATGTTTTCAATGTGCTTTCTTGACTTTTATAATATTTGTGTGTTTCTAGGAAGACTCATGGCTTTTGAGCTTTAGCTTATCCCCTTCCTCCTGCCCAGACCCTGATGAGCGTGGCTACTGATGCTGCTGTTCCCTTTTCTCTCACTTTGTAATTTGCTTGACAGATTGCTATTGCAACTGTATTCTGCTCTACCTAGATTTATTGAAACTCGGCGAGTCTTATGAACTACTCTTTATGGGAAGTTCTGCTACTCTAATTTGGTTTTGAATCTGTATGCTCCTTTAATTTCACTCTTTTCCTTGAATTCAATCTCTTCACAGGTTCTTGAAATCTAAAACTCTGACCCTGATCTCTAGAAGAGGGAACTTATTCCTTTATGGAACTTGCTTAATGCTAAAGATATTTGATGCTTTGTTCTAAACATTCTTTTGATGAGATTTCTGTAACTTTATTTGATTTATGAACTAAGTGAAATAAAGGTAAAAATAAGGAAAATAACTTTACTAATCTCTTAATGAGAAATAAAGGTATTGGAAAAATTATCCCAACTCTCATAATTGACTGAACTTAAACTGTTAATGAAATTTAAGTTTGAGATGTCTAATTTGATCCTAGACTCCTAATTCAATATTCCAAGATCCATCACTGGAAAGAAGAAGGATTTAGTGTGAAAAGCAGGGTTTAACCCTGCAGGTGATCTTTAACTGGTGATTATATTTAGGGGCCGATTCCGATTCGGGCCAGAAATCTCTCCGACCGAGCCGGACCCGGAGAGATTTCCGACCGAATCGGACCCGTGCAGCCCGACTCGAACGAGTACGATGCGTCCGTATGCTATCGTACTCGAGTCGGTCGGACTCCCATTGAAGTCAATGGGAGCCGGTCGTACAACGCGTACGCGGGCTCCCATTGCCTCAATGGGTGCGAGGCGAACAAGGGCGCCCCTACAGCGGGTACGCGGCGAAGCGACTCGCGGTGTACACGCACAGGTAGGGGGACCCATGGGTCCCCCCTGTGTGCGACTCGCGCGGCTACGCGTACAGCGGGGGCCGACACGGACCCCCAAAGTACGGCTCCGACTGCTCTTTTGAGCCGGACGGCGCGTGTCGGTCGGACTGCTCGCGGCGCGCATCGTACTTACCCGGCCGGGGAACGTCTCCATTGCGCGGTGCGAGTCGTGTCCGAGCAAGTCGGTCTGTGCGGTTAGACCCGGGAACAAGTCGGTCGGAGCGGTTGGGACGCCCGAACGAGTCGGTCGGCGAATTCGCATCGTACTCGCTCGTCCGGACACGCGTACGAATCGGTCGGGAAATAGGGCTCCGAATCGGATCCGGTTATGCCGAATCCGATTCGGAGCCCTACCGGCCGAGATCGGAATCGGCCCCTAAATGTTAGTGCCCAGTCCTTGCTATCAGTTTTCTGGCAGCAGAGTAGTGGTTTAATGTTTGGAACAAGGAGCTATAAATAATTACCCAAGCTAGAATAAAATACCTGAATCCTGGAATCCAATGCCGGGAGTTTGAGGAGCTGACAAGGAGTGGTTTGTGTTTGGAGATGTGAGTATTAATAGGGTGATGCAATGTCTATTGTAATTGTGTTATAGTTGTGTTAAAGAGTTAAGAGTAAATAGTTTGATGAATGCTAATCTTTATTGTTTTTATATGAAGTGATTAAAGAATTCAGACTCAGTGTAGTCTAAAATATTAAGACAAGTGTAGAAGACACTTGAATAAGCCATCATTGAATGGTATATCTTGTTTGCAGAGATTGTGTGGTTTAGAGTGTGAGGTACCATCAATTACACAAATTGAAATAGAAATGCTAATAATCTGTTGTGGTTGTCTAATATTGCTCGATGTTAGTAGAACTTCATTGAGCAAACAGGAGAATCTGCATTGATTAGGGTGATTTCATGCTGGTCGAGATTTCACTTGTGAATAAGAATTTCTGTTTGTATGAGAAAAGCTGGAAATTGTAGAGCCTTTAATATTCTGGTTTTTGAAGTGCTATTGTTTTCCTTTAGAAAAGCACACAAGAAATGATTTATGTTTTGTTTTGTTGAACGTTTTGTGGTTTGTGTAAGTACAAGAGAAATTGTAAAGGAGGGTGAACTTCTACATGGAGCGAGATCGTACGTCATAGTGGTTTGTGCTGAGATTGGGATGTTGGTGTGCTTTTGCACTGAGATTGGTTGGTGATGTCAAGATGCCGAGCTGTGATAGGTCAGTGATTTCATGAATGATGCATTGGGATTTGTTAACAAGATTTTGATAAACAACTGATACAGTATTGGAAGGAGAATTTGACATTTACAGAGCAGAATCATAACATTGAACTGTGAATTGTTTACTTGACGAGCATTGTGAAAACATAACATTTGTTTTAAAGGATTTAAGAGTTTTGTGAGAGGAGATGTTACAGTTCCGATAACGAAAGGTCAAGAGGCTCCTCCTGAGGGTACGCCTGCACATTTTATGCTGAATGAAGCGGGATTAGATACCAGTTTATGGCTTCATCAATGGTGCAAGATTACTGAGAAAGAGAGTTCATTGAGGTTTTCAAAATATGGGAGTTTTTAAATAGGAATAATTGAGAAATAAAAGGAAAAATTATGTGAGATGAAACCACCACCTAGATCTACACAATTTGAAGTTTTAAGCATGTGGGAACTGGCTGCAAGAGACAAGTAGGGAGAAAAATACCAGAAAAGGACAAAGAGAGCAATGTGTAACTATGCAGATGCTCGATAGTATGAGGAACAGTGTAGATGGATGAAAGCCATAGTTGAAGGCACTAGGTTATATCCTGCAATGTTGTACTGAAATGCTGGAAATAGTGAAGAAGAAAAATACTAAAGTTAAAGACAATGTGGGAAAAATGGACCATTTCCGGAACAGAGGTGAACCAGTGCCTGCATTCTGCATAGCACACCCGCTAGAGGTCTTGTTGAAGCGGCGGACCCGCCCCTCAACACGAATACAGGCACTTACTTTCTGGGATCTCCGTTACATCGAAGCTTCCCTGTTTATTTTAACACTCCCAAGGACTTCTCCGTTAATTGTTATTTCCTCAATTCAGACCAGCCGGGTCGGAATTATCACCGGCGGAGCGATTTCCCAAAGACATCTACGCTTTCTCATACAGCCCTGAAGAAGTCACGGGATAATTCCCATTGTGACGAAACATGTGTTGGCTGGTTGTGTCCCTTTATGATAAAGATTAAACAACTAAAAGAGACTTTATACTACTTGAGTGGACCTTACTTGGTAACTCTCCAAATGCACGAGACTGTATTAACCATTATTTTCACTCTATAACGTGTGCCCAGGACATTGCTTTTCTGAAATTTGTGCGGGTTTCTACCCACACACATACAGGGGTTATAGGGTAATTCCCCATACCTGGCAGCACCATGTCATACATACACCACACACATCATACGCACACATAGCAAGGCGCCATACTTCCTGGTACATCCAAAACCCTACTCTTAAGAAACAAAGCAGTACAATAGCGACTGCTCCCATAGAAACTAGAGTGGTACAAGTTGAGAGACTACTTCAAATACTGTAGATTGCCCACCACAAGTTGCTCAAAGACAGATTGTTACTCCAACTGTGGTAAAACCACCTGTGATGCATTTACCGGTGCAAGCACCACAAGTAGCAGCTGTACAGACAGTGCCTAGAGCAGCTACAAGTGCCCCAGTAAATGTTAATTTGACTCCAGAGATAGAAGGAGCTGTAGGAGATTTGCCTGCGACAGGATTTGTCCTGACGTCTCAAAATTCACAGATTGTTATGTGGAGACCACCTCAGACAGTTCAAGTACTACGAGAAGGGGGAACAATTGTCTTTGCGACACCAATGGCGAATGAGGAACATAAACTGTCCAAAGATGGAATTTTTCTACCATGGTTTGAGGAAGCTGCAGGCAGGGCCATGGAATTATTCAACTGTGCGGCCATGGCGATTTTTGCATAATTATGGATTTACCACATAATCCACCACCTGCTGAATAATCTGCAGATTTTAACAAAAAACAAATTTGTTTCTTGCTCAAATGGTTCAAAAGCTAAAAAAAATGCTGCAACACATATTGCTGCACAGTGGAAGCCACTTTGCAAACATTGACTGGTCACCTTTATGTAGCTTATTGCTATAGTTGGGTGTTAAACTGGTACTAAAGAAGCTCAACTTATGCCCAGACAGTGTTAAAAAGTTTTAAAATGGCAAAATAATGAAGTAATCCTATCACAAAACGTGCTGCATAATGCTGCATAATTTGGCTTTTTTAGCAGCATACTTTACTCAAGCCTGCCGCATAATTTGGCCCTCTCCAGCTGCAAAATTCCAGTGGCCCTGGCTATAGGTATTAAAAAGAGTAAAGACTTGATGCAAATGACTAGCCCAAAACCTGAGAATGAGAGGGCATTAAATATACCAAAATTAAAAGTTGAACTAGAGGAAATTATTGGGGATGTTTGGATTTAGATTTTTGAGTATGTATCACGGAAAACAACTGATCTACTTATGTGAAGAAATTACAAGACGAGCAGCAATTACACATGAGAAATTGACCGAATTGGCCCAGAAATATGATGTTGTTATTCCAAAAAGCTCTCCTTACCAGAAGAGTTTTAGGGTATAATTGGATGGTAAAGCATTTGAAAACATGTGTCCTACAGGATTGAGGTTACACATTATCGAATTAATAAAATCTATTAATTAATGGAGTGATTTTTAAAAATTAGGACACAAATGGGCAAATAAACATGAAAAGAAAAAGAAGCAGCCAGGAATTGGGAAGGAAAATAAGGAGCCAGACATAGAAGGAGCTTCAGCTTATCCACTTAGGAACATAGTGGGTGGAGTGTATGTTCATGTGCCTTGGAGCAGAGGTGATCTTGCAGCATTTCCAAATAGTTTCCCAAAACTGAGAGACAAACCTGTGCAGTGGTAGATACAAGTTGATCAATTTTTGAAAATTTCAAAGGTGTTGTGAACTGATTTAGATACATTATTTTACATTGTGGTGCCAAGTGATTTGTAGGCTGATTGTAAGACTACTGTGCAATGGCCATGGGATGAGCCACAAAGAGATGTATGCTCAAATGCACCATCTCCTAAGTTTATAGAGATATATGAAGCAGTGATTACCTTTCTGAAAGGCAGAGTGCCTCCAAAAGACTTAGGGCCCCATTACGATGCCGCCACCGTAATGGTAAACGGGACGACCGCCAGAGGTGCGGCGGTCCCGCTATGGCAATTAGGATGCGACCGCCACCCTGGCGGTTGCATCCTGCACCTTTTCCATTGCGGCGGGTGGTGCTGTGAGCAGCACCCGCCGCAATGTAGAATATGCATGTTGTGCATTGGCATGCACAACGTGACAGGCACCGCGCGGTGCCTGCCACCTTGTGCATGCCAATGAAGGGGGGTACCATGGGTACACCCCAAGTGCAGCCATCCACCCCCCCACCCTCCTGGGGTCCTGCAACGGGCCCCCAAAGCCATTTAACGTATGCCTTTCCATGGCGGAGTCTCCGCCATGGAAAGGCATACACACCGCAGGCATGCTAATATGGATGGCGGTGCCTGCAAGGCACTGCCACCATATTGTCTGCCTTTTCCGCCCGGCCGGCAATCCGACCGGCGGAAAAACGGCGGATGGACTTTCCGTCCGCCGCGGTACCCCTCGCCATACTAATATGGCAGGGGGTGAAACATGACATTTGGCGGGCGGATCGCCACTGCCACGCCGGCGGTGGCGATCCGCCCGATATCCTAATAGGCCCCTTAGATTGGTTGAAAATAAATCAAACCACACAAGAAGCAAAGGAATCAGATCATGAGTATTATGAACAATTGTTTCAGGTGTTTCAGTAGCATAGTGGAAGAGAATACCCTGAGGAAAAGGACATGGGGATTTTTGTACCTCAGTTTATGTTAGGATTAAGACCAGAGATCAGTTCCCATATAACTCAAAGTGTAATCTGTTGGCAGAATAAGACATTTGATGAGATCCTGGGATATGCAAAGTATTGCAGTTGCGAATTAGAAATAAATCAGAAAAAGATTAAAGAGAAATTTATGTTGGTGTAAATGGAATTGGTTCAGAAAGGTTTCCAGAATTCTTCCTTTGCAGGAAATCCATAAGGTGTGCAAGGTGTTGTTCCACAGACTAGTTTCCAGGGACAATCCAGAGGTTTTGGTTTTTCACAAGGTAGAGGTAGAGGTGTACCTATTGATCCAGTTTCAGGAATGGAGGTTTCAGCATCGAAGAAAATGACTCCTTGTCACATCTGTCACAGGTTGCCAAATATGCCAATACAACAGATGCAAGTGCCAACGCAAAAACAAGTCCAGATGATGCAGATCCCACAGGCTCACATGGTTGCATTAAACATGGAAAACCTGAAATTTAATGAAAATCAGATGCCAAAAGCAAGCCCAAATTTCTTCCAGAATACAAATCAAAATGCATTCCAACAATTCAATAATGCAGGTCAGAATGCTTTTCAGCAATTTTCTGTTTTCTAGAGTGATGGCTCAGGCTCAGACACTTCTCAATAATGGGGTCTGATAGGGGAGGAAGATAACATGCTTGGTACAGTCTTCGAGGTAGGGCACAGTGGTCCATTTGGAGATGGTGAATTGAATGACCACCTCGTATCATTTCTGATTGGTGCTGTTGCAACCAGATCCACTGTTAGAACTGTGCAAGTCCCAGGACCTACCCCAATCTGAAAAGAAGATCCAAGTTATAGGAGTTTCAAATAAACAGATTACCAACCCACTTTCAGAGAAGGCCCCTGTAAAACAAGACTCATTTGAGGAAAATCATCAACTTGTCGTTTGCAACACATGTCCTGTAAATTTGTTAGGGAGACATTTATTGTCCAAGTTAAATTGTATAATCTACTGAACACCAGATGGTATGGAATTACAGACAGATGATGAAGATGTAGGATTAAAAATGATTCAACAAAAGACCGCTGTAGGTTTGTTCCCATTAATGAGAACTGAAGAATTACCTGCGGAGTTGAGAGAAATTGTGAATCTAACAGTGTGGGATTTCACAGGAAAAGACATTGGGTTGATTAAAGGAGTAGAACCAGTCCAGATTTCCAAAAAGGCAAATGTGGTGTTTCCAAGAACCCCACTGTACCACTTGTCCCCAGAAACCATTGCAGGAACTATGCCTGTAGGAAAGTTGGATCTGCTTCTTATGGTTACCCCCACTTTTTGCTTGATGTCACACTGTTTTTGACTAGTCTGACTGGGATCCTGCTAATCAGGACCCCAGTCTATCTGCTTTCTCCCTAAAATGATTATGTCATATACTTAGGTACACTCCAGATTGGATACTGGGGTACCCTTATAAGTCCCTAGTATATGGTACACATGTACTCAGGGCATAGGTACCCCAGAGGCCTCCCATGGGCTGAAGCATGTGTTATGCCACCCATGAGAGGCCATGCAAAATGGAACTACAGGCCTGCCATTGCAGCCTGTGTAAGATGGTGCATGCACCACTTACATTAGATATAGGTTTACTATATCTATAGGTCACTACACTTAAAACCTATAAGTCACCCCTATAGCAGGCCTTGACAATCCTGAAGGCAGGGTGCTGGGTTTTATGTGAAAGGGTGCCCCTGCATGAGCATAGCA
The DNA here is from genome assembly GCA_963921515.1 of Calotriton arnoldi. Taxonomy (NCBI): domain Eukaryota; kingdom Metazoa; phylum Chordata; class Amphibia; order Caudata; family Salamandridae; genus Calotriton; species Calotriton arnoldi. The sequence continues at coordinate 377,881 of CAWUFW010004816.1, forward strand.
CCCCTGCAGCCTTTGGAGACCAACCTCTCCTGGGGTTTCGGTGACGCAGCCCGACATATAGGTAGAGGTGCATTATATGCTAGCTTGAAATGCTTTCTCGAAAACGGCTGCAACAAACCATGTTGTGTTTGGTATCAAACACCTTGGAATCATACCTCCACATGGGTAACCGGTGTGGGAGGTATGATTCCACCCCTCAGAAGCAAGCTTTGTGGGTCCCTGGTCTTCCTGGTATCAGCCTTCTTGACCCGGACAGCACAAAATGGATGCTGCCGACCAGAGACACATTTCTGCCCTCCTGCTGCTGAGCCAAGCTTGAGTAAAGGAAGGCAGCACAATAGGCATCCTGTTACAGGGAGGTGTGACCACTTCCCAGACAGGAGTTAGTCTATTGGGGCTGGGTGGGTGCACTTCCAAAGTGCCTGAAAGTCTGCATGAGGGGAATATTTGGTGTCCCTGTGCATAGTCCAGTTCAAACCAGTTCTGGGAGCCGTTGGCTCCTGCTCTGGCGCGAAACTGGACAAAGGACATGGGAGTAACCTCCCCACTGTCCTGACCCTCCCCTGGGAGGGTCCCCTGAATCTGTCTAACCCTCTCCTGTGGGTACAAAAGGGTTCGCCTGGCTGTAGGACCCTAGATTGGATGTGGACAAGATTCTGAACAAGAAACCACTGACCTTCGACCATCTGGACACTTTGGACTTCGACTGGGCCCGGCTTCATCTCCCTCTTCGTCCAAAGCATTGTTTGTGCCTGTGCACCATACAGGCTCTGTGCAGGACCTGTGGAGCATCAAGGACAACTGAAGTATCTCCATTGGGGTGAAGGAGTCACTCCCCTGCGTTTGCAGGCACCGTAACGCAATTGACCAGTCTGCTGATCCTGAGTTCCTGCAGTCTCCAAAGGCTACAGCAACACAGGAGGTGAGTTTCTATGTTCCTTGACGTTGTGCTGCCCTCTCACCAAGTTTGAGGCCAGTATCCCTCATAGGGACTGCATAACCCAAACCCCTGTGCACCGCGTACATTTGCAAGTGCATATGCTTGTTGGTGTTCCCCAACTTCGTGCACTGGGCTGTCGATAGCCCCCACCTCTGCACACATTTTGTACAAAGGACTTGGCCTCCTCACACTCTGTGCCCTGCAAGCTGTTGCTTTGTGAAACTGCTAGAGGTCCTCTTGCGACTACTGTGCCTTCAGCCTGTGGGTCCATTTGAGGGACAACATTGCTTTTCTTGGGCTCCCCTGGTTGCTCCAGGCCTGCCCTGACACCCCTGGCTGTAGTGAGCCTCCTGGTTCTTGCTGGGCCAGACCGTGACCTTCCTCGACCTTCTTTGTGGGTTGCCGCTGCCACGGCTTGTTGGTGCTCCCGCAGGACACTGATCCCTCAGCACTCGACATTCTTCGTGGGACAGCTTGTATCCAGCTCCTGGTCATCCTCGATGTCTCCTGGTCCCTGCAGCTGTAGAGTCAAAGTCTCCTTCTTCACACCTGAAGCACGCGACACCGGTGGGCATTCGTCTACCGAGCCCCTGGTCAATCCTGAGTGACCCAAACTCTGTCCCCTCTGCTTTCAGGTTCCTTCCATCAAGAATCCACCTGCGGATTCCACCGGACACTTTTCTTCTTTCCAGCAGTGGCATTTCTTTGAAGACGCCCATTGAGAACAAAGGCGGTTTCCGACGCAACTTCAGCCCTATGCACCCGGCTTCCCTGGGATAAGTAACTCTAGTACTTCGGTATCCACGGGTGGGGTGGCTCTCCAACCTTCTATGTTCCAAAGGGGTTTCCTCGTAATCCACTAGGAAGGGTCCTTAAACATTAAAACTGCAACTGCGACTCTCCCATTGAATTGCACGTAGCACGCAGTCATGTTCTCACACTGCACCCGTCCTCCGTGGGGTCCCTACTTACTCACCTTGGGTGGTTCCTTGGGGTCCCAGCGATTCTACATCCTCTAGACACTGTCTTGACTCGAGTCGTGGTTCTTATACCACTATTTTAGTAAATGGTTTGGTCTCCCCCTGGAGCCCACTGTGTATTAGTGCTACTTACGATTGTTTCTGTGCTACAGTATTGTGTTCTTTGTGTTTACCTGCATGTAGCAGATACTGTGAGGTATTTAAGGTGTTATAATAATAAATATATATTCTTATAACTACTGGGTGGTTCTCCTTTCATTTAACCAATACAATAAGGTTGCATTCTGGTAAAACAAGCTGCTTAACATTCCTTCAAGACTAAGCCTGAAGGCTGCTCTCCCCACAGCTACCACTTGGATAGCTTTCTAAGGTTATCTTTGACCTCTTAAATCACCCTAATGGTTGTTTGGACTGGTGCAAGGTGCCCACTTTAACTAGTGGACATCATATACCAGGCCAACTTCTCACAACGCCTATAACAGAAGACATGATAAAGAAAGGAAATTTGAGGGAACTAATTGGGAGTCCATGTAACTCTCTGATCATGGGTTTGCAGAAATAGAAAACATCAGATTGTGCAGGACCTGAGTAAAATTAATGAGATAGTTGCCCCATGCTGTCCTGTGGTACCGAATCCAGCCACAATATTGTTTAAAATTCCATGTACTGCAGAATGGTTTACAGTCATTGATCTCTGACAGGCGTTCTTCTCAGGTCCATTGCATGAAGATAACCAGTTCCTTTTTTCTGTTGTGTTTCAGCAGTGAGTTTTGGCTTGGTGCCAAGTTCCACAAGGGTATACCAAGAGTCCATCGATTTTTAACTAGATCTTGAAAAAGAATCTGGAGTCATTACAGATGTCCTATAGATCAATAAAAGTGCAGTATATTGATGACCTACTTGTGGCATCAGGAACACAAGAAGCTTGTAAACAAGATATCATTGCCTTGTTAAATAACCTAGCTGAGAACGGACATAAAGTGTCACAGGAAAACTGCAGTACTGTCAGAAAGAAGAAACCTCAACATACTTTTTATCCATACCCTGGTACCATATGAATAAAGGAAACCTTTGGGTATACCTGTAGGTATTTGTAGCAGTAATCTTTCATCTGGATCCCTGCTTATCCAGCTTTGATTTAATCTAAGAATTCCCATTTAATATTTGGTTGAGCCCACCAGGGTGTGGATATTCGCCAATGATGAAGCATGTCACGATAAGTGAGTGAGGTGTCTACTCCAATATCTTTGGATATCCAAGAGGTAAAAAGAGCCCCCCCCATTTTCTGGTAATAGCCCAAAAACGTTTTTGAAAAAACCCTTAAAAAAACTTTCTAAACATTCCAGTTGCTTTTTATTTCTGAAAATCCCTTGGCCTTGTCACTGCAGATCTGCCCTGCTGTATTCAAGTCATTGCGGCAGTGAGCAATAGTTTGGAAAAGAGTGAGAGCATAGTGATGGAATATTCAGTAACTGTATTGATCCCTCACTCTGTGGAGCTTCTATTGACAAGAACAAACACACAGCACATGACCCATAATCATATGAAGAAATATGAAGAGAATTTTATCTTCTGAGAATGTTGTCATTAAAAGTTGTCAGATTTTAAACCCTGCTAAATTAATTCCTGTAAATAATGATGTTTGTGATGAAATTGAACATGATTATCTAGATGTCACAAAAGCCTAGACCGGATATTAAGGATGAACCCCTGATTGAGCCAGACCATGTAATATTTGTTGATGGCTCATGTTTGAGAAACAACAAAGGTACTCTGAGAGCAGATTATGCTGTATGTACAATAAATGATGTTGTTGAAGCTTCATGTAATGTTATGTTATAATATTTATTAAGCGCTTGAATACCCAAAAGGGTGTCCTGGTGCTAGACACAATGTGGCAGTGGTTACGCAGGGTTAGTAGACTTATAGTGGGGAATTAAAAAGCCAGGTTTTGAGGGATTTTTTGAACCCAAGTGGTTGGAGGAGGCTGAGATATGAAGCGGAAGCTCATTCCAAGCACAAGCGGCAGCCCGCATGAGGCTGCAGCCACCCCAAGTTGTTCGTTTAAAGCTGGGTACTAAGACTGTTTTTGCTGAGGAGGATCTTAGTGGCCTGGTGGGCAGGTACCATTTAAAACTGTTTTTAAGGAATAAGGGTCCTTGGTCATCCAGGACCTTATGGACGATGCTCGGAGCCTTGAAGGTGACTCTTTGCCATATAGGCAACCTGTGCAGTTTCCTCATGGGTTTAGCAACCAATTGGTATTGAGGAATTTTAAGGAGGAGCCATGCACCTGCGTTTTCAAGGTCTGTAGCCTATCTAGTATGTGTTTGTGAGAAGCTATATACAGACTGTTACAATAGTCCAGTCAGGAAAGAGCAAGGGAAGTCCCTAGGGTCTTCTGAAGCTGAGGGGAAATAAAAGGGAGTACCTTTTTTATGAGCTTTAAGGTGTGAAAGACCTTGGAGGCAACTGTATTGACTTGGTCAGTGAGGGACAACTTATTGTTGATCTGAACACCTAGATTAAGGGCTTTGTTGACAAGAGGTGGAAGGGAACCCATGTCTTGGGGCCACCACGTGGGCGTCCAAAAAGAGGGGTTGGCCCCAAAAAGTAGGACCTCCGGCTTTCCCGACTTCAACTGGAGGCAGTTTTCTGCCATCCATTGGTTGACGTCCTGCATACAATTGCAGAAATTGCGTCCTGTTTCTAATGAGTCATTGGCGAGGGAGGCCCCAATTTGTGTGTCGCCGGCGTAGGAGGTAAGGGCAAAACCAAATGACTTGATCAGTGCCGCAAGAGGGGTAACATATATGTGAAACAGAAAAGGGCTGAGTGAAGATCCCTGTGGAACTCCACACGAAAGGGAGAAAGAGTGAGATACAAATTTATCAAATCGAACCGTTTGTTCGTGGCCATGAAGAAAAGAACTAAGAAGTTTCCAAGCCGTGGCAGTGACACCGATATTCTTGAGACGATTCAACAGTCTGTCATGATGTAATGTGCTGAATGCCGCTGACAGATCCAAAAGTATCAGCGCAGCTTTGCAGCCTTGATCGAGGGATTTTCTGATTTCCTCTGTTGCCTTAATTAGCGCCGTCTACGTACTGTGCCCTGATCAAAAGCCAATCTGGGTTTCATCCGGATGATTGTTGTTGAGGATAAATTTAAATAGCTGAGAATTCATTTCCTTTTTGATAAGTTTGGCGGGCAGGAGAAGGCAAGCTATAGGGCGGTAACTATTTGGCTCAGAGGGATCAAGAGATGGCTTCTTTAGAAGAGGGAGAACTGATGCTTTTTTCCAGCTAACAGGAAAAAATGGCAGTATGATACATGTGGTAGAAAATCCTGGTCAAAGTGGGCGCTAATGTCTCTGCAATGGAGATGGTTACCTTAGGAGGACTAGGGTCCCCCGAAGTTCCTGATTTTGCGGATTTAATCAGTTTGGTAATTCTTTCAGTGGAAGGAGGAGAGAAGAATTCAAAAGTAGGTTCGATGAGATGGAGTTCGGGGTGATACTAATGTTGGAAAGTGAAATAATGGGATTAGAGGAGGTGATGTAGATGTTGAATACTTTTTGTAGACAGAAACTGGCTAGAGAATAACAGGATGATTGATTAGCAATCGTAGGGGATCAAGTTGACTCTTTTGTGTGCTTGGTCACTGTTAGAAAGAGTGTCCTGGAAGAGTTATTGGCTGCTGCAATTTTTTAGTAAAGTAGGAGGTTTTTGCTGTAAAAATCATGGCCTTATAACTACTCAGGCAGATCTTGTACTTAATTCTTTCCTGAGCATTGTATTGGAGATGGCACTTCTTTTCTTGCCTTCTACAGCTTTGTCTAAAAGTTCTCAGTTATTCAGTGAACCATGGGGCAGAGGTCTGGTTTCTCTTAAGTTTGTTCTCCTTAAAGGGAGCTACCATGCGAGCGGCTGAGTCAACCCAATCAGTATACTGGGTTATGGCTATATCTGGGTCATCAGAGAGGACTGGTTGAGAGTTGAGTAAGAGTTTTGTGAGATTGTCTGAATTGACTTTATGCCAAGCCAGAGTAACTACAGTGTGGGGAGCCGATCTAATGGCAGGTGGAGGTTCCATATAGGGGTGGGCGAAGAATTTGGCTCCGCCGGCGGAGTTCGCAGAGTTTTGCCAACTGAGCGCTCCATGAGGAGTGCTGACTCAGCGGAGTGACGTTTAGCGGATTTATTTTTCTTGCGCGGCTCGCTAATGGTAAGTCGACGAGCGCTTGCGAGAAAAAATAACGCACTAAGGGCCATATGTATGAAGCCCATTTCCCGTTCGCAAACGGGCCGTTTCTCAGAATCGGCCCGTTTGCGAACGGGAACAAGCCTTTTGGGATGTATCATCCCAAAAGGCATTCGCAAAATAGAGAATCGCAAAAATTGTGAATGTATTTAAGGAATCGCAAATTGCGATTCCTTAAATGAAATGTATGAAGCACCTAAGTTGTGCGATTATGGCTTAAGGAATCACAAATTACCACCAACTACAGGTTGGTGGTAACTTGCGATTTCTTTGAGAAATGCATTTTGTTGCATTTTTCAAAGTAGCATGTGGCGCACATACATGCCCTTAGGGCATGTATGTGCGCCACATGTGCACCCATGCTCATTTCAGGGTGCAACAGGGTGTCCTTTGGACACCCTTGCAACCTTGAAATTGCATTCTCTATTTGCGATTCTCTAATTGCTAATCGCAAATTGAGAATGTCCTCCCATTCATTCCTATGGGCCTCTAGGCCCATAGGAATGAATGGGGAGGGCTTCCTTAACTGCGATTCGCAATTTTCGAATCGCAATTAAGGAATATGTAGGATTCGCAAATTTTCTTGCGAATCCTACATACATCTTGTTTGCGATTCTCAAATAGCGATTCTCAAAAATTCGCTATTTGAGAATCGCAAACACAAACTTTGATACATATGGCCCTTGATCTCCTCCAGGTCACGACCGCTCGCGTTGAGAAATTTGCCATTTGTGTTGAGGAAGCTGCTGCTCGAGTAGAATGTCTACTCGAGCAGCAGAAAGCAGCAGCGCCCTCTGGCGTGACTTGTAGTGCCGTTTGCGCTGATTTTACAGTACGAGACAAACTCTTGGCACAAAAGATCAGTGCGAGGAGCACAACTTACAGATTCCGCCACTGGCGGAACTCCATGGAACGCGGCTGAGTTTTTCATGCAGTTCGTGGAGTAAAACTCTGCAAACTCCGCCCAGGCTTAATTCCTTACCTGTAATGTGGAACAGAATGGCTGAGTGGTCAGTCTATGTTAAGGGCAGAATATTGCTATGCTCAAGGAGGGGTTATTGTATTGTAATGGCATTTATATAGCGCTTACTACCCCTGACGAGGCGTCAAAGCGTTTTTTCGGCGAGTAGCACGTATTGGAAAAACCTCCACCTAGGGTATGGCCAGCAGAATGTGTCGGCCCGTTATCAGCTGAGAGGCATAACAAAGCCATAGTCTGAAGAAGCATTGAGGTGGCAGGGTCTGCCTTGGCTTCCAAGTGAAAATTAAAATCCCCCAACACAGTGTAGTCTTTCAAGAGAATATCCGCCTCTAGTAGGCTGTTGATAACCTGGTTGAAACCTGAGCGGAGTCCTGGTGGGCGATGAATCAGTATCCTCTTAAAAGCTCGAGTTTTAGGCAATGGAATACTGAAGGAGAGCACCTTGCAGAAGGAGGCAGGCAAAGGGTTGCATGAGATGGACAGAGTAGCCTGCAGGGATAGCTCCAAGGAGATCCTGGGCAGATATAGCGTTGGCCCAGGTTTCTGTAATAAAGCAAGAGAGGATTTGTGGGTTTCGATTAACAGGAAGAATTCTGTGTTGTGTCTGACCAATGACCTAGCATTGGTGAGTACACAAGAAAGGCTTCAAGGGGTTACCTTAGCACAAGTTGCAGAATTGAATGCCCTTCCCAGAGCATGCAGTTTAACTGCTTGAATGAGAGTTACTATATTAACAATTAATCAGTATGGCTTTGGCGTTGTCCATGATTTTGGTCAATTATGGTCACAGAGAGATTTCATGACCTGCTCAGGAACACCCATTAGAAATGGGGTACAATGAAAGATTTGCTAGATGCTCTTCAATTGCCAGCTGCGATTGCAGTGGTTAAATGTGCAGCCCACCAGTGTGGGAATGGCTACATAGCCATGGGAAATAGGCACGCTGATTCAGTTGCACGATATTGTGCTTTGTTGGCCAGCATATTTAATGCAGCTTTCACATGTCAGTCTGAGGAAGATACTTCATTTTCTATGCTCATGAAGGTGACAGATACCTGGGATGAGGTAAAAAGGGTGCAAGAAAATATTAGTATTGGATTGAAGCAGATTGTGCAAAAATTGCCAATGACATTTGGATGTCCACTGATGGAAGGCCAGTGGTACCTGATAGTTTGTTGTTCCCAATGACTCAATATTTGCATGGATGCACACACTTAGATAGGGACGCCATGACTATACTTTTCTGCCAGAACTGGTTTAATCCCAGATTCATGATGCTAGCGAAAGTAGTGTGTCACAGATGTGTGGCATGTCAACAAATCAATCCAGGGAAAAGAACACACGTCACACTGAGTCACATAGGGAGATTAGGTGGTCCTTTCAACAGAATGCAGATTGACTTTATCTAAATGCCTGTTTGTAATGGGCTGAGATATGTCCTAGTCATAGTATGTTTCTTCCCGAGATGGGTGGAAGCCTACCTAACCAGAGGAAAGGACAATCTCACAGTAGCCAAACTGTTATTCTGAGAATTGATACCAAGGTATGGCGTGCCAGTTCCTTTGGAGTCAGATAGGGGAACTCACTTCAATAATGAAGTCCTGAAAATGATTTGCACAGCATTACAAATTGATTCAAGACTACATTGCAGCTGTCGACCTGAAGCCTCTGGCATAGTTGAACAGATTAATGAAACTATCAAATCTCGTTTACCAATGGTTTGTGCTTCAACATCGCTGTATGCCTTACCATTGGTGCTGATGAGTAATTGAAGTATCCCTGATAGGAAGACTTGTCTTTCAGCCCATGAAATACTGATGGGACAGGCATTGAGGTTGCCTGCTGTACCTGCAAGTGCATTGTTGAACATCACAGATGATATGATACTTAACTGCTGCAAAGGATTGGCTGATGAGGTGCGTTCTGTTTCTTACCAGGTTGCAGCTGCCACTAAATATCCACACCAAGAGCAGTGCCAAAAACTCAATCCTGGTGATTGGGATGTGATCAAGAGGCATGTTTGGAAGAACTATTTGGAACCAAGGTGGAAAGGCCCCTTCCTGGTCATTCTAGTGACCAATACTATTGTGAAGTGTGGTGCAGTTGCAAATTGGGTGCAAGTATCGCACACAAAGAAGCTGAGAAATCCCAAAGAAGAAATTGTGCTCTTTCATTCTGAACCAAGAGCATTGGTGACTGCACCACCACAAGCTGTGGGACCATGTGGAGCAGTGATACCGGGATCTCACCAGCAGTAAGCTGAAGAAAGGGGTGAAGAACTGCAACAAATTGCACCAATTCAAGTACCTCTCATTGCACCAAGTGGCATTGAAATCTCTAATGAAGTAGAAGCAGAGACTGATCCTCAATTTGGAAAGGTGACTGAAACAACATCAGTACAGCAAGAAGACCCAGGTGAAGGAACAAGCATTGAACTGGGAAGAATCATCTGTGAAGTTGTATGGCCACAGACTTGTAATCAAGGAAGATTGAAACAGAGCTTGTCAATTGATCGAATTCCATTGACAATAGCAGACGAATCTGAGACAAGTGATGAAAGTGATTCAGGAGAAAATCAATAAGAGTTGGGAAGATTAAAAAATAGTAAAAGTACCTTGTCAGAGGTATTCAGCACATGAGTGGACTTACTATCTGGACAGAGAACTTAAAGTCACAATTGATGACCTGTGTGAGATCTGAACTGTTTGAACCTCCATGACACCATTGCAATTAGCAGTGCTGGATAAAAGATATTTAATAGAAATGAACTGCGCATTTACCAAAAGACTGTAAAGTAAAAGAAAGAGATACGCAAAACAAAAAGTCTGATACTGATCAATTCCTATTTTTTTTATTTTACAGACAATCAACCTAGACCAAAGTCTGCGGTAGAAGAGTAGGGATAACATTATTAGAAGAACACGGAGTAGGGTTAAGAATTGGCTAAAAGAAGATTTGATTGTTGAAAACTAATCATTTAAAGAAGCTATTTGCAAAACCTGCATACTGAACTTTAGCTGCATACATATAATATGCTTCCAGAGAAAACATGTGATGCCTTATAAATAAGTGTAAATATATCATGTGTTCCATCTTCATAATAACAGTTATTATGATTCCTATAGTGTTAGTAGGATTTTATTTAACTCTTAAGAAAGATTTTAGAAATACAAATACAACAAAAACAGACATATAACTGAATGATGAAGAGCAATTTCAAACCTCTTTTATTGCCTACAATAGGGTGGTTTACTCAACAAATTTTTACTCTAGATTGGTACAGGAATACACATATGCCATGGGAGCTAAGGACTGTTTTGTCTGTGCTCATTTACCATCATCAGCATCATAAGACGTCAGATATTAATACATGCTGTTATCTTATGGAATCTCATGTAGTATATTGCTTATACTTCTATATAGATTCGAACGCTTTGAGTATTTCTATTCTAACTATGACTTAATACTTTCTAGAATACCATTGATAGAAAGAATGAATTTACACTCACAAAGAAAAGAAATGGGCACAGCTTGGTATTATTTTAAGCTGCAAAGACCTATAAAGAGTGTTAAGGCTTATCAGAACAATGTAACCTGTTTGATGCGACCCTTGGAGAAAATGTTTATTATGTCATTAGAAGTGAGAAACACTAACATGACACGTAGTAAAGATAGCCATAGTGATGTCCTGAAAAATGTTTGGAAGAAGGAAGAAGGTGGATTTAGAAAGAAAATGGTATATCCAAAGTTAAGATTAGACAGTCAACACAAAGGGAAAGTTTGCATTTACTGAAGAAGGACACCGAATTGAACCAGGCATGTGGGAATTAGTAGTTGTGAACCCACATTTGAATTGATGGGAGGGACATGGCAAATTTTACAGGGAGAGGAATCTGCAATTCTAGGTGTATATTGTTTGTGGACTGAAATACATATTTTCTGTTACCTGCTGACTGGGAAGGTATTTGTTATTTAGGGTACTATTTGCTAAAATGTACTATGTGAATAGTATAGATGCATCAGACATAGCACCAGCACACAGATACACCCGTAGTGCAGAGAAAGGAGCTCAATTAGTGGGAGATGTATTTGGAGCAATCATTCCACTTGTAGGAGTTATATTAGATGATCGAAAGATTAGGAAACTGTCAACTGTTGTCGATAAGCTGGCAACTAGCACTTCTGGAGCTTTGTAGTAGTGAACACTGAGCTGATTGCCATATGTTCAATGGTTTTGCAAGATCGTTTGGCATTAGACATTTTTACTCGCAGAAAAAGGTGGTCTATAAGATGCTTAAACAACCCATTGTTGTTCATACATACATGATGAAAGAAAGAAAGAAAATAGAGGATTTTGCATAGAACATTTCAAACTTGAAACCTGAGCTAGATGAGTCAGAAACACCTAGTATCTTTGGGAAAGGAATTCAGACAGTTAGAAATTGGATTGCAGCACCAGGGGGGTATTTCGAAGGCTATACGTTAACCAGTGCTAATAATAAGGAAATGAATAAAAGATTTGAAAAAAATAAATAACCTTAAATTACATTATGAATGATGACAATAGTAAGTAATTGAAATTTCACATTTTAAAAAGAAAGAGAAGGGATTCAATGGGTGATCAGAGTGCTTTTTGAACAGAACTCACTTGTGAAACCATGATAGTGTGATTGTTAATATAACCATCAGATGGGGGACTAATTAAGTCCATTAATTATAATGAAAAATGTATTAACGTAGTAAGCTATATGTAGAGTGAAAAGTGTAAAGCTTAACGTTAAAGTGGTACGGATTTGAAATGACCAGATTAGCAATAGGCAGTCATACTTATTTGTGTAGGCCATAGAAAGGCTATGCAGCAAGTTTTCTTTAACTAGAAGTTAACTTAATTTTGCTGAAATGTGCACAACGGGATTTAGGAGCTTGACCTTAAAGTGACATGTCTAGAAATGTTGTCATAGCTGCAGAATATTCTGATTTTAACAAATGAGTTACTTTATAGGCAACATTCTATTCTTGAATGTCATGAGCTTCCTGTTTTCCTATGCTTCATATAAAATTTAAATAGAATGACTTGTGCATTTTTAAACAATAATGTTTGATTCATATTAAAAAAATGCATTACCAAACAGTGATTTTGCCTTTTAGTTAGTAGTTCATAGTTCTCACAGTGAAACAAATTGAAATGTAGAAGGTACATCTCTCTTTAAGGTCTATGGGAACCAAGCCTAATGTTTCCAGAACCTAACTATGCAAGACTGTCTGTAGCTAACCTTATTAATAGTAGTATCAGCCACATGTATTTCCGTGGGAACGGAGGAGCTGATGCTGCTTACCAAAGAAACCTGACACCCTATTTGTCCATGAAGGTAGAAGTGTGATACAATGTTTTCTACATGTTTTCATGACTTTTATATTAGTGTGTGTTCCTAGGTAGACTCACAGCTTTTGAGCTTTGTCTTTTCCGCTTCTCTCCGCCCAGACCCTTGACGGTTGTGGCTACTGCTGTTCCCTTTTCTCTCACTTTGCTATTTGCCTTGACAGATTGCTACTGCAACTGTATGCTGATCTACCTAAATTTATTGAGACTAGGCTGAGTCTTATGAACTACTCTTTATGGGAAGTTCTGCTACTGTAATTTGGCTTTGAATCTTTATGTTCCTTTGACTTCACTATTTTCCTTGAATTCAAGCTCTTCGTGTGTTTTTGAGATCTAAAACAGTGACCTTGATCTGTAGAATAGGGAACTTGTTTCTTTATGGAACACACTTAATGCAAAATATATTTGATGCTCTGTTCTAACCATTCTTTTGATGAGATTCCTATAAACTCATTTGATTTATGAACTAACTGAAATAAAGATAAAAATAAAGAAAATAACTTTAGTAATTTCTTAATAAGAAATGAAGACATTGGAAAAATTATCCTAACTTTCATGGTCTGAACTTAATCTGTTGATGAAATTTAAGTTTGAGATGTCTAATTTACTCCTAGACTTCTAATACAAAATTCCAAGATCCATCACTGGAAAGAAGAATAATTTATCATGGAAAACAGGGCTTAACCCTGCAGATGATGCTTGATTTGTGATATTATTAAATGTTAAGGCCCAGTCTGCACTATCAAGGACAAGATGGGTATTTCAAGTTTAGTGTCTCTGGACTCACAACCTGAGACCACAACTTATGATTAAGTCGGATTTTAAATTGTAAGTCTGAAAATGCCACTTTAGGAAGTTGGCATTTTCTTACATTAACCATTCTGTGCCTCTGCATGTGTTTGAATACACATCTGTGGTGGGTGACAGCTGGTCTTTGTACATTCCCTATAGACAGTCACACACAAAGAGAGCTGAGGGCCATTCACTTCCAGATGGCCCATCATCAGGCTGATGGGTCTTTCTAGGCTGGAAGGGAGGGAGGTGCTGACACTTTAACCTGAATAGGGCTGTACTTCCCCCCCACACAAAGAGCTGCATAGATTCGGTAGTGAGTCTGGAACCAGGGCAGGGAGGGCAGGGACCTTGTGTACTTCAAAGTGTCTCTCACTTCAAAGGCTCAAATGGATATAATTACTGGACCCCTGACTCCACCAACTCAGTACACTTCTGGACCTGAGGACACTCTGCCAAGAAGAAGTACTGCTGGTCTGCAGAAAGGACTGTCACTCTGCTGAATGCCTGCTCTGCTGTGCCTGCCCTGCTGGCTGCTCCCCTTCTTGCCTAGTAGTGAGAGGGACTGGCAATAAATCTCTACATCCTCAGAACTAAGAGACTTCAAGGGCTTGCTGGATTGATTCCTATTCTGAAGTCTCAGAGCCTGACTGCTCTGTGCCAAGCTACCAGAGCGTGAGCACAGGTTAATTTAGGGTGTGTATCTGACTTTCCTGGACTAGGATTGTAGTTCCTGCTTGGACAGGGTTCATACCTCTGCCAACCAAAAAACCCAGGGCCTCATTTACAAAAAAGTGGCGTGGAGCAGCGCCACAAGTCTTTTTGCTGCACTGCCTTCCACCAATTTGAAAGGGCCGGAATGCACCGTATTTACCAGGAATGTATGATGTTACAACGCATACATTTACAACGCATGCCTTTACAACGCAGTTTTTACATCGCAACATCCTTTACAATGCATTCTTTTACATTGCATGCCATTAGATCGCATTTTTAGAAACCACCTTTACAACGCATTCCATTACATCACATTATACCATTACAACGCATACCATTACAACACATACCATTACATCGCATTTAAGGTAAGTGTTGGATAGTGTAGGGGTAATAATTACTATTCTAACTCCAGTGAGTGCAACAGTAGGGTAAGTGTTGGATAGTGTAGGGGTAAAAATTACTATTCTAACTCCAGTGAGTGCAACAGTAGGGTAAGTGTTGGATAGTGTAGGGCTAAAAATTATTATTCTAACTCCAGTGAGTGCAACAGTAGGGTAAGTGTCGGATAGTGTAAGGGTACTATGCGTTGTAATGGTATGCGTTATAGTGACTTGCGATGTAATGCCTGCGTTGTAGTGACATGCGTTGTAATGACATGCGTTGTAGTGACATGCGATATAATGGCTGCATTGTAATGACATGCGATGTAAAGGATGTTGCGATGTAATGACTGCGTTGTAAAGGTAGTGCGATGTAATGACTGCGTTGTAAAGGTTGTTTCCCATTTACCAGATATGGTATATTCCAGTCCTTTCCCCCTGTGCTGGGGCACAATTTGGTGCCTAGAGCCAACATAGGCACCTTTGCACCATGGTGCAAGGGTGTCTGCATTGTTGGCAGGATTGTTTTTGTGCAGGAAGGTGCCCATGGAGGCGTTTTCTTCATTCTACGTGTGTTGCAGAAAGCAGCACACATGGAAAGAGGAAAAACGAGGAGAACTGAAAAAAATCCTCCCTGCTACACCTGTTCTGGGGAGGCATAAGGTTTTGGCTCTGCCCCAGGTCTATGTGATTTTGTAAATCTGGGGCAGCATCAAAATCCATGGGTGTTGCATGGGAACACCCTCCGCAACACCCAGGATATGCTTCCTAGATGCAGAGTAAAGCAATGCAGTGCTTTGCGCTGCATTGTCTTACTCCATATCTATGAATCCATGCAAAGCCAAGCAGGGTGGATTTGTGTCACCTCAGAGATATGATTTAGAGGCCTGTGCCACTGGAGCATTAACAAAAGTGACGCTCTGGTGGCGCAGGCTGTGAGAAGTTGGCCTGGCATATGCTGTCCACTAGTTATAGTGGGCACCTTGCACCAGTCCAAACGACCTTTATTGATGATAGGTTTAAAGACAACCTTTATTGAAAGCTATCCTAGTGGTAGCTATGGAGAGCAGCCTTCAGGCTAAGTCTTGAAGGAGTGTTAAGCTGTTTGTTTTACCAGTTATAAGCTCATGAATGACCAAATGAAAGGAGAACCACACCAGGTATATATATAAAATATATGTATTTATTACTAAACACTACCCAATAGTCTCTTTATGAGGCTAGAGGTCAAAGTACACAAGTTACAAGTCAAATAGCACAGTAAATTAGCACAATATACGATTAGCCCTAGGGGCGTACCAAACCATATATTAAGAAAGTGGTATAAGAACCACAACTTAAGTAGACACAAGGCCTAGAGCCTGTAGAATCACTGGGACCCCAAGGAACCACCCAAGGTAGTGACACAGGGGACCGAAGGGGGCTGTGTGCAGTGTGTGAACACAGCCGCGAGCTTCGTTAAAGTCTATGGGAAAGTCGCGGTAAGAGTTTTAGAATTTAAGGACACTTAGAAATGGACTGGGACCAAACCCTCTTGGACTTAGACAGTTCTAGGGTCAACACCCACGGGAGCACCGGAGTACTCGAGTTACCTCACCCAGGAAAGCCGGGTGCATAGGTGTCGGGTCGCGTCGTCGATTTCAATGGCAGCCTGCCAGGAAGTGCTGCTACCGGGAAGATGCGAAGTGTCCGAAGAGACCCAAGCCTGGATCGGAGATGAGAAGAACCTGAAAGCAGAGGGGACAGAGTCTGGGTCACTTGCCAGTGACCAGGGGCACGATAGTCGAATGCCCACCGATGTCGGGTGCTTCAGGTGAAAGAGGTGAAGCTTGACTCTTCAGCCACGAGGACCAGGAGGCATCGACGACAACCAGGAGCTGGATTCAAGCTGTCCCACAAAGGATGTCGAGTGGTGCAGCATTGGTGTCTGGATTGAACACAACAAGCCTTGGCAACAGCAACCCACGCAGAAAGGAGAAAGATGCTTCGGAGCAGACCAGCCAGGTCTGAGGGACTCACCACTTGGTGGGGAGTGAGGGCACGTCTGCAGCAACCAGAAACATCCAATGAAAATCAGAGTTGCCTTCACAGGGACCCACCAGTTGATGGACCAGGGATCGCAAAGGAGCCTTGAGCAGAAATGAAAGAAGCGAGTCCCACGGAACACTCGTGGAGTGTAGGCTCACAATCTTCAGTGCAAATAGTACTCGGGGCCTGGGCTACAAGTAACCCAAAGCAGGACTTCAAGAGTTGTCGAGAAGTTGATGCACTAGCAAATGTACACGGTGTCCAGGGGTTCTGGTTCCACGTCACTCGTGAGGGCTGCGGGTCTCAGCTTTGCTGGGGACTCGGGTCGGCCTCTGAGAAGTCTGGAAATCTTCTTCCTGGGCTGCAAGTACTTTGGAGTCCGGCGGGAGCTTCGGAGATGCAGACCGGTAAATGCTTTGTTGGTGCCTGCCAAGCAGGGGAGTCACTCCTTGACCCCAAGGGAGATTTCTTCAGTCCTCTAGTATTGAGTAGAGCGTCGAAGTTCCAGGATTCAGTTGCAGAGTTTCGTCCAGGGATATCTAAAGTCCTGTTGCCAGGGTTCCCTTACTTATACTAAAGAAAGGGGTTGGACTAACTCTGGGGACCCACCTATGGGAGGGTTTGGAAAGAGGGTGGCTACACCCATTTCCTTTGTCCAGTTTCACGCCAGAGCAGGGGCTGGCAGCGCCTGCAACCGGTTTGAACTGGGGTATGCACGAGGACACCAAATGTGCCCCCAGTGCAGGACTTCAAAGCACTCTTGGAGTGCACCCACCCAGCCCCAATCCACTAAGGCCTGTCTGGGAGGTGGTAACACCTCCCTGTGACAGGAAACCTATTGTCCATGCCTCCCCTGCCGGAGTTTCGGTCCGCAGCAGGAGGCCAGACTCGTGTCTGTGGCTGCAGCATCCATTGTGTGATGCCAGGCTCTGTTTAGTTGGCACCGGGTATACCGGTGCTGTCATGCCTTTCCCTCTAGAAGGGTGGGATCATACTCCCACACCAGTTACTGGTGTGGGGGTATGATTCCAAGGTGTTTGACACCAAACACGACATGTTTCCTTGCAGCCATCCCAAAGTTAGCATTTACTGTTTAGACATAATGCACTTAAGAGTATATGGTCAGGCTGCACCACAGACAACCCCGGAGAGGAGATTCCGAAGGCTGCAGAGGGGCTCTGCTCATGCATGGGCACCCTCTCACACAAAACCAAGCACCCTGCCTTCAGGATTGATAAGGCCTGCCATAGGGGTGACTGATAGGTTTCTATGTGCAGTGATAGGTGAGATATAGTGAACCTATATCTATGTAAGGGGTGCATGCACCACCTTACTCAGGCTGCAGTAGCAGTCCTGTGGTGTCATTTTGGAGGGCCTTTCAGGGGTGGCACAATACATGCTTCAACCCCTGGTAGGCCTCTGGGGTACCTATGCCCTGGGTACATAGTATACCATATACTAGGGACTTATAAGGGCACCCCAGAATCCAATCTGAGGTGTACTTAAGGTACATGGAATCAATTTAGAGAGGAAGCAGCTAGGCTGGGGTCCTGGATAGCAGGGCCCCAGCCAGACTAAATTCGAAAAACAGTGATACACCAGCAAAAAGTGGGGGTAACCATAAGAGGCAGATCCTACTCTCCTACACAGGCCTCTTGTAAATAAGGCCCCCAATTTCAGACAGTCACCTTGCGTGACCCTGAGTTGCTTGGCAAATCTAGAGTAACGTAAGACAGTGCAAGTTGCTGCCTGCACCAGGAAGGCATACATGGATGGAGCATGGGTGTTTCCATGCATTTACCCATTAATGTTGGCAGCGTTTTAGATCAACCAAAACTGGTGAAAATGGGACTGTGTCAAAGTACTACACCTTCCCAGTGCTGCTCTCTGCAGCATACTTAGAAAGAGGAAAATGTCTCTAAGGATTGTTTTTGTGGAAGAAGGTGTTCCTTCTTACACAAAAACAATCCTGCAATGCAGGTACCCAAGGCACAAGGGTGCCTGTGTTGAAACTAGGCAGTAGATTGAGCGCAAGCACAGTCAGAGAGCAGAAATGCAATGCAACTCTTATGTTAGATCTATCAAGATAAGCAAAGCCACATTGCGTGGCCTGAGTGGCTTAATAAATCCAGAGTAACTCAACGCAGTTCAAATTGCTGCATTGAATAACTCTGCCCCAGGGAGGCTTTCCAAGGGTGGAGCGTGGGTCTTCCCACGCATCCACCTGTGTATTTTGGCACATTCCCAGATTTACCATTACTGGTAGACCTGGGAATGCTTAAAAATGCTACTCATCCCCAGGGGAGGTATAACAAGGAGAAATATCTTTATTTCTCCTCGTTTTTTTCCTCTTCGTATGTACGCTGCAAACAAGGATGCACCATATAATGTTAAATGCTGTGCATTCCTGCCCAATCCCTATCACGCAGCGCAGCAAGCTGGCCTGCGTGGTTGATAAACATGGCCCTATATTGGTAAATATGGTGCATTCTTGCCCTCTCCCTTTTATGCAGCACAGCAAGTTGTTTTGCAGCATCGTGTTTCATGAAAAAAGGATAAATCTTGCCCTGTAGGTATATGCTCAAAAATCCAAGCAGTAACAGCCCATCCGGCTAAATTGCCCAACTGCTTGAATGTGACACACATGACGTGAAGGACTTGGCAGCTGGAGAGGGGAGTATGGCGTTGAAGATACAGGGCCTCATTTACAAGGTTTTGGTGAAAGGGCAGCGCTGCAAGGAATCTTGCTGTGCTGCCCTGCATCAAAAGAAAAGGGGAGGAATGCACTGTATCTATAATACATGGCACATACCAGTCCTTTTCCCCTGTGATGGCGCACACTGGGCTGCCATACACCAATGCATGCATCCTTGCACCATGGTGCAAGGGTGCCTGAGTTGCATGGATAATTGTTTTTGTGCAGGAAGGGACACCTTCCTGCACAAAAGCAATCACGAGAGGCATTTTCCTCTTTCTATGTGTGCTGCAGAATGCAGCACACATAGAAAAAGGAAAAATGAAGAGAAATAAAGGTATTTCTCCTTGTTGCGCCTCCCTTACGGCTCCCCTGGGGAAGTGTAGGAATCTGGCACATTCCCAGGTTTACAAATCCTTGTAAATCTGGGAATGCGTCAGGTTCCATGGATGTTGCATTGGAACACCCAGAGCAGCACACATGGAATGCCCTATCACACAGAGTAATGCGTGAAAGGGGGCCATATTTACAAGGCCATGAAAAGCAATGCAGGGTGGCTTTACGTGGCCTTGTAAATATGGGCAGGCACACTGCGCCGCTGGTGCGTCAAAAAAAGTGAGGCCAGTCCTGCCAAGTACCATGCATCAGGCGTTAAACTTACGCATTTCATTGAGGTGCTCCACATTACTGCACTGAAATGGATTATCATGCATTTGCATAGTCTTAGCTGTCATTGAAGCGCTGCCTAAAACTGTTAGGTATGGCAGCTGGCAGCTCACCGCCCGAGGCATGCAAGTGCTACTCCTACATCAGGCTTGGGGCTCCCAGCTGATCTAAGACTGCTGGCGGACTCACAATCTCACTGCTCCAATGTATCATTCATTATTGTTATTTCCCGTGGCTTTAACTGGCATCCTAACGTCATTGAGGTAGTGTCCAATGACTACTACCGAGACAGCCGGGGCCAGTCAGATTGAGTGATACATGCCAGTGCCCCGGGGGGGACGTCACATCCTGCTGCCGGAATGAGGAGTTTGTTGTGAGAAGAAGGCGGCTGGCTGCTGGTTTGCGGGCACCTCCGGAAATTCAATCATGGCGCTTGTAACACTGCCTGCTGCAGCTAACACTGGCCCAGGCTGCCGCACACTGTCACTGTTATTACCCTTCGCCGAATTCAATTATTACTGCAGCCAAGGGAGATGGAGAGGAATCAATGACCCCGGTTGGAGCGGCCACCAGAACTGTCTATCACTGGATGGCCCCGCCTGGGACTCACTGGACAGCCTGGAGGACTATCTCTGGAGGTAGGATGGGGCTGGGCAGAAAACCTGAATTGCTGCGGCCCTCAGTGGCTTATGGCCTGAGCCTGCAGCCAACCTTGCAGAGCCGCTGCGTGCAATTTATTGGAGTGCCACATTCCTCTGGAATCTCATTTGTGGCCGTGGCCCAAGTAAGTACCAGCCACCTGTGTGAATTTGTGCGTTTGTGTGTATGTGTTTGTGTGTGTAAACTGTAAATCACTTGCAGTGCAGTTAACTAACTGGAGCAGACTTGCTGGATTCCCAAAATAAAAAAAAGAGGGAGAGAGAAGCAGAGATTCATTCAGCTTCCCAAACCAGTACTTAAATAAATCAAGATGAATGAAACACTTTCTTTCAAGGAAGGCTACAAGGCAATGATTCTGGTCACATCAAAACCCCAGATAAGCGCTTTATAATTGTTATAAATTTTCTCATAGAGATGCACCCTCACAGCCTTCACATATTTAGCAGCACAGCCAGGGCTGGCTCCAGCAAGTCTGCATCACTTAGGTCGTTTTCCAGAGTCTCTTGGAAATTTTTGATGAGGACCCTCAGCCACACTGTCATGGCAGCAGTACATCTTTGTTCTCCACTTATTTGATTAAGTGGGGTGAATCATCATAGGGTCTTGGCACCTGAGTGTCCTGTTCACCAGGTGTTCATCATCCTCCACCAGGAAGAAAACTGTCTAGTGTGCGACAGTCATGAATGGGAAGCGTGTTGGGATAAAACAATTATTAAAAATATCTTCTCTCCTGTGCAGTTTGTTTTTATTTTCACAGGGGAGGGATAAGGTTAAAAAAGTGGGTGGTTCTTAATTGGATGATTATAGGTCCAATGCACCTGGTGAATGCTCGGTCGACATGTTTCAGCCTGTGTCGCCCATATGGGTCGGATGGCTTTCTTCAGGACCAGAGGATCCAGCCCTCTCAAATATTGAGGGGCTGTGTATGTGCTATGTAAGGTAAGTGGATTCGCTCACCCTATTAGGTCAACAGGTTGTATTAAATGCCTGTTGTGGACATGTGGTAATAGGCCTTATTTTGGTCTATTGCTGTGGAGGACAAAGAGAAAATGAGGAAGGAGTTAAAAGCTTACTTATTATCAAGGTAAAATGATACATATAGGCTTACACATTATCGAAAAAAGTTCCATCTCTTGCTTAATGCAATTTAGATGTTATAATACGTTTGGGAGTGCTGGCTTCCTGTTGTCGGTAGGCGTAAAGTATTTCAAGCCAGAGTGAACTTCCAGGTTTGAAATGAAGAGAAAAAGTTTGCCGAAAAACTGGCGTATAGCGAATTCCTGAAAAATTACCAAAAGTGCATTTGTGTGCCTCTATGAGGATCAGTGTCAAAGTACAAGTGCTCCCTGTGTAAATTGTGCTTACAATTGGTTCTCCCTAATTGGCATATTTGATTTACTGGTAAGTCCCTAGTAAAGTGCACTGAGTGTACCAGGGCCTGTAAATCAAATGCTACTAGTGGGCCTGCAGCATTGAATGTGCCACCCGCATGAGTAGCTCTGAAAAGGTATCTCAGACCTGACACT
This sequence comes from Calotriton arnoldi, assembly GCA_963921515.1. Classification (NCBI taxonomy): domain Eukaryota; kingdom Metazoa; phylum Chordata; class Amphibia; order Caudata; family Salamandridae; genus Calotriton; species Calotriton arnoldi. The sequence goes on from CAWUFW010004816.1 coordinate 399,893, forward strand.
GCAGTGTCTGTGTGCAGTTTGTTAACTGCCATGTCAACTTTGCAAGTACACCCAGTTTCCAGGCCCTACCCTTTCCTTTTCTTACATGTAAGGCACCCCTATGGTAGGCCCAAGGTACCCCCATGGGCAGGGTGCAGTGATTGTGAATGGTAGGACATGTACTGATGTGTGTGACATGTCCTGATAGTGAAATACTGCCAATTTCATTTTTCACTATTGAAAGGCTATCTTGCCCCATAGGATAGATTGGGAAATGCTTTGTAACATCTTACAAGTATAACTTTCCATTGGGACAAGACAGAGAAATAAGGTTTAGGCTCTCTGAACTCAGAATTTAATAACACATCTTTTAGTAAAGATGGTTTTTAAACTGTGTGTTTGAAAAGGCCACTTTTAGAAAGTAGGCATTTTCTTGTTTAACCATTCTGTGTGCCTCTGCATGTTTGTGCATTGACTGTCTGGTTCTGGAGTGACAGGGGCTGGGGATGTGCTTTCACTGTATACAGCCACTGGGGGGGGTGGGGGGCTGAGGTGTGCCTGGCCCTTCCTGGATGACTCAGAGCTCCCTGGGGCAGACTAACACAACACAGTGGTTTGTGTTGTGATGCGTTACTCCAGATTTATCAAGTGTAGAGAACTGGGCTCTTGCTGAATAGACCTAGGCTGAATAGACCTAGGCTGAATTTAGAGTAGTGGGAGGAGATTTCCTTGCACATGAATATGGCCTGTCTCCCTTGCACAATGCTGTCTCCACCCCTGTGGTCATACTGCACCAGTGAGGACAGAACTGGTTTGGACTGGGCTCAGAGACTCTTGCACAAAGAGAACAAAGACATTTTGGGGTATAAGTATTAAACCTGAAACCACAGAACTTTAGATTACTTCTGGACTCAAGAGGAACCTTTGCCAAGGAGAAGAGCTGAAGAGCTGTGAGGAAGAATACTGCCCCTGTGCTGTGTGGGGTTGGCCTGCAGTTGCTGTTTCTGCCAAGGAAGGGACAAAGACTGAAACCTTGCTTTGAACCTGCTTGAAGAAGATCTCCACGGGCCTGTGTGTGCTGGCCTCCTGTTCTGAAGTCTCAGGGACACGAAGACTTCACCCCCAGCTCCCCTGAACTCTGCTGCTGAGAGTTTTGATTTGACAGGAGGTGCCTGTTCCACTTCTGGGCCTCTGGAGGTTGTGCTTGCTGGTGGGAACTGGAAGAAACCTGAAGAATTAAGAAAATCGACGCATCGCTCTTCTTGTGGCTGTTTTTGCGATGCAGCACCACTGTGTGATAAAAATCTCCATGCATCGCCGCGCCACTGCTGAAACAACGCAGCGCCTGTCACCGCTGCAAGAACCGACGCATCAAGGGATCGCAGCTGAAGAAACCGACGCAGCACCGCTCAACGCCACATTGATCAACGAAGCATCCCGGATTTCCATGCATCGCACCTGTGCAGCAAGTTTTTCCTGATGCATCACCCCCGGACCAAAACCATCTTGGAGTCGACGCATCACTTCCCCCTACAGACCGGATTCAACGCATCGCTTCACCTCCCTATGGTCTCTGGAACTGATGCATCTCTTTGTTTCTCGACGCTTCCCATCTCTGTGGCTGTTTGGCCTTGTGAATTTTGATGCATCTACAGGTACTTTGAGAGAAATCACGCATCCATAGTTTTCTATGGACCAAGTTGTTTGAAACCTTTTTAAAGTCATATTCTTATTACATGTATGTTGGATTTTTGTCGTTTTGTTCTTGTTGAGTTTAGATAAAGATACTTTATTTTTCTAAACTGGTGTGGTGTCCATTTGTGGTGTTATCACTGTATTACTGTGTGTTTTGAGTACAAATACTTTACACATTGCCTTTGGGATAAGTCTGTCTGCTCCTGCCAGGCTACCCGGGGGGTGGCAGAGGTTATCTAAAGTGTGTATCCCCCTTAGCCTGACTAGAAGCAAGGGTCTCTATTTGGATAAAGGTACCTACCTCTGCCAATTAGAGACCCCCATTTCTAACAGATGCACTGACCAACTTGAATGGTTTTGGATGGCTACGCAACTCACCTAGTTATAGCGCCACCTCTGATGAACAACAACGATCTTTCTAGCACCGGGCAAGCTTAAAATAAATTACAGCTGCCTGCCTGGCTGTGACCTATGACTCCCACTTTTCGCTCTCCAGTGCAGCTGTGCTTACTGCTCATGTTGCCAACGGCAGTCCAGTGAGGTTTTGAGTCACTCAGCTGATTATAATTAAATTATGAACATCTTCCAGACCGCTTTATCTATTTTCTGCAATTTTGACTAGAGTCTCATAAATGAATGTTTCCCTCATCTTCATTGCTTGATTTTGCTCGCAAGAGAGTGTCACTCATAGTCGTTGAAATGTCACTCATAATTACACTGAAATTATGAAAATGTCCCACATAGCAATCGGAAACCTTGGCAGCTATGCAAAGGCACAGGCAGCACAATGGGTTTGTAAATAATCCCCACATAGGATTGGATTAGAAAAATGGCATGTGTGTGCTGGAAAAAGAAAAATACATTTGCTTTTGATTCACATAATTCATATAATGTTGAAGTTAAAGTGCTGATTTTTTTTTTGAAGCAGGAAACCGAATGGTAACGGGGGAAATCCCATTTTAGAGAAAGTCCGCAGGAGCCTCGGCACACCACATAGGGTTATAAAGAGGGTATAAATGCTGCAAAGTAGTAAGAGAGTGAAACGTCACATGTGAAGCCTAGAACACATCGGAGAGAGGGTTCTGCTCAGTGGAGCAGAGATGGTCTCTCCCGTTGATAAATGAACGGTGACTGTGTTCTCTGTCACATTTAGTACTGTCTGATAGAGTTCTATAGACAGATATCAAAAAGGCTCCTAAATTCATGGACAGCACACACCTGTGGATCTGCAGAAATAATTTTAAACAGGCATTCCATGCAGGTGCGTAATCTAATCTCCCTTTATACAACACTGCCACCAAACGTCTTTTTGAAGTACTGCACAACAACAAACGACAATTATTCTGTACACCGTCACATTCAAGTCCATGTTTTTCAAACAGCGGCAAAAGCGGATATTTAGAGAGAGAGGCATGTTTAGTCCTTTTTATCCAACAGCTCCACCTAGTAGCTATTTCAAGACTAGCAGAACACTACCAAATAAATATTTAAGAGTGCTTATTAATCACCATAATATGTAGGAAATGTAAGTTTCAAAAAAGTTTTTTGTACTGTTCAAATCAGAGGCAGTGACTCGGACTATAACCGTATCTCCCACGTGTTCAGTTCCCTCATGTGTGACATTCCTCTGTCTTCAGGGTTTTTATATAGACATTTGAGTGCCATATGAGTGACACTGTGAGTGGCACCTGATCAAGTGTATAAAAATCCACTTATAATGAGATAACTTACATCTATAATTCCATTTTCTGTAATGTAACATTCTAGAAACTACCTCAGAACATCTACTGATATGAACCGTACTTGACTGGAAGCATCAGCTACAAAAATAGCAAGGTAGTTTGACAGATGTTATATGACAACACGCGTATATTTGTGTGTGTTGTACTGATCTTACACCTTTTGTAAAATAGTAAAATACCTAGGGCCATATTTATTAAAAAGTAACGAAGCGCAACAAGTCATATTGCTGTGCTGAGCTACGTTACATGGAAAGGGCAGGCATGTGCCCTATTTATATCACAATGCGGCATACTACTGCCTTTTCCCAGCACTGGCGCACAATGTGCTGCCTAGCGCCAACGCAGGCACCCTTGCACAACGGTGTGAGGGTGCCTGCATTGCAAGCAGGATTGCTTTTGTGCAGGAAGGGGCATCTTCCTGCACAAAGACAATCCACCAAGCCAATAAAGATATTTCTCATCATAGCATTCCCAGGTCTAACAGTAATGGTAAATATGGGAATGCATCAAAATCCATGGTGGTTGTGTGGGAACACCCACACAATGCCCATGGAATGCCTCCCTGGGGCAGACTAACACAACACAGTGGTTTGTGTTGTGATGCGTTACTCCAGATTTATCAAGTGTAGAGAACTGGGCTCTTGCTGCATTCCAACACACTTTTTAACCCCTATTTAGCTACTGGATGCTGATTTTCGACTTTGGCAGTGCACTGAGGCCTGCTAACCAGACTTCAGTGCCAGTGCCCCTTTCCTAAAACAAGGTGTTGTCTAATTGTGCTACAATTGGTGAAGGAGTTTAGCACCCCTGTAAGCCCCTAGTAAATGGTACCCCGGGTACCCAAGTCATGGGTACTAATGAGGGTCCCTAAGGGCTGCAGCATAACTTATGCCACTCTAAAGCTCCCACATGCAAATTACACACAGGGTGCCAGTGCAACTGCGTGACATGGTGATTTTTGATTTGATTTTTAATTTTATAAAGCGCTCGAATACCATAAGGCATCTTGGCGCTGCTCCTGAAGAGGGAGAAGTATAAGGGGTTTAAAAAGAACAGTGTTACTTATTTAAGAGCCAAGTTTTTACTGCTTTCCTGAAGGACCATAGATTATACCTGTCTTTTAGTGTGATAAGGAAAGAATTCCACAATTTTGGTGTTCCTGCGATTAAGCTTTTTCCACTCCAGTGGGCTCTTTTAATTCTGGGGACCACTAAGAGCTTGCCAGTAGGTGATCTTAGTTTCCTAGATTGAGTGTACCAGGTAAAGCGATGTCTTAAATAGTCTGGACCAACATTGTGCATCGCTTTAAAAGCTATGCATAATAATTTGAACTTGATCCTTTTGTTGATTGGGAGCCAGTGTAGTTTGACACGACTCTGGGAGACAGATTGATGCTTGGGAATGCCAAAAAGTAGGTGTGCCAAAGCATTTTGTAACATTTGTAATTCCTACAGGAGTCTTTTTCAATATTTAGGAATAAAGCATTTCAATAGTCAAGTTCAGATAAGGCCAGAGAGGTCATAACTGTGTTCTGGAGCTCGGAGTGCATAAATGGACTGATCCTCCTAATCATCTTTAGGACAAAAAATACTGATGAAACTAAGGCATTAATCTGATCTTTTAAGGTTAGCCTGTTGTCAAAGATAATTCCTATGTTTTGTACCTTATTCACTAGTGAAGGAAGAGCACTGTGGGCCACCAGATGGATGACCAGAAAGAAGTGTCATTTCCTAGAAGTTAAACCTCCATTTTAATGAAATTTAATTTTAGGCAATTAAGCTTCATCCAGTTATTGATCTGAGTCATACAAATGTGAACGTGTTCAGCTGTTTCCTGAAGATTGCTGGACACTGAGACTATGATCTGGGTGTGATCAGTGAGGAAATGACTGAAAAGCCAAAGGATTTGATGAGCCTCGCCACTGGGGTTACGTACAGGTTGAACATGGTAGGGCTCAATGAGGAGCCCTGAGGAACCCCACAAGGTAGCTTGAAACTGGCAGAGGTAGATTTACCTAGTGCCATGTGTTGTTCTCTATATGACAGGAAAGACTTAAGGACTTTGAGGGTGGCACCCTTAGTTCCAAGCTCAGAGAGCCGGTCAATTAGAATGTGGTGGTTGACAGTATTGAAGGCAATCGAAAGATCCAATAGAATCCCTCATCCAGGATTGATCTCAATCTTCGGTTGCTCCAATCAAGGCAGTCTCTGTGCTATGAGTTTCCCTGAAGCCAAATTGAGTAGGATCCAGGAGTTTGTTAGAATTAATGAAGGAAGTGAGTTCAGTATTTAGAGCCCTTTCAAGGACTTTTGATGGAATGGTAGTCTGTAGATAGGCCTATAACTACAGGTGACCAGATTTGATTTTTTTATAAATGGCAAAACTGATGCTATCTTCCACTCAATCGGAAAGAGTCTTGTTCTCAAGATTTCATTAAATATCTCAATCAGAGACTCACTAAATATTTCTGGTGCAAGATGTACTCTCCTAGGCAGGCAAGGATTGAGAGGTGAGCCTGATTTAGTTGTTAGTACTAGTTTTAGTATCTTTTTCAAGTCTAGAGGAGAAAAAGTCTCCAACAGACAGTTGGTGGAGGAAGTTTCTGTGGTTGCAAGGTTTTCTGTGATGTTTTGCTTACTGATATTGAAAGTGTTGTAGACTTCTTCCACTTTGGACTGGAAAAACTATGTAGCTACTGAATTGCAGAAGTCAGGGCTGCAGTTGTGTGGGTTATGATGCTTTCGCCAGACTTTTTACCTTGAAATAATTCTTAAGTGGAGTTCTTTGACTGTAGGATTTTGTCAGAGAAGTATTTGGTTTTCTCTTCCTAGATTAGAATTTTATCATTTGTAGTAACCATGGAATAGTTTTCTTTATCTTGAGAGTCGAAGTTAGCTCTCCACATCCTTTCTAATTTCCTGCAAAACTGTTTTTGTATTCTTAGTTTATTAGTGAACCATAGTTCAGAAGGAGTATTTCTTTTGTTGGAAAAGGATATTTCTGGGACTACATTCTCAATTGCAGTGCTTATCTAGGAGGGATAGGTAAGGGCTGCTAAGGCTGGATCAGGTTTGGCAATTGGCTTGGAATTTGCTAATATTGTTTGAAATTCAATGGGATCAATCTTATGTCAGGCTCTGCCTCTGCTGATGGAGGAAGAATTATTATAGGTACATTGTGAACAGGGTGTGCTGATATTAAAAATTGTTGCTTTATGGTCTGACCATAATTAAGGCAGTACATCTGTGACCATGAGTAGGGGATTGCTCGTAAAGATTCCATCGACAGTGTGTCCTGCTCTGTGAGTGGGCAGTGCTATCTGTTGGTGTAGGTCAAAATTGGCCAGTGTGTCAACCAAGAAGAAGGTGCACCACCATCTGAGTTTTCTAGGTGAAAATTAAAATCACCTAATATTGAAAAATCAGATGAGTCCAGGCTGGATTCTAGGAATGGTCAAAGATAATTAAGAAAATAGGTTGCAAACCATGAGTGAAAGCATGACATGGCACACTCCTTTGTGTCATGCCTAAGTCACTACATCTAATATATGCCAATCACCCCTACAGCAGGCCTTTGAGCCCTAGGCAGGGTGTGTTATATATTATGTGGGGACATAGCTGCGTGAGCAGGTATGCCCTTGTGATGTGTAGTTCTATTGCTAGATATTGCAAGTAAGCTGGGAAGCCATCATAAGGTGGGCATTAGGCACTGGTCAAAATGCGTTCCCCAGCTACATAAGAACTTCACTAAAACATATGGTGTTTGGTATCAAACACCTCGTATTAATAAACCCACACTGATTCCAGTGATGGATTTATTAATACATATCCGCAGAGGGTACCTTAGAGGTACCCCCTAAAACTTACCAGCCCTCTAGTGTTAGCTGGCTGGTTCAGTCCAGCCCGCTGCCACAGATGAGTTTCTGATCCCCAGGGGTGAGAGCCTTCACTCTCTGGAGGTCAGGAACAATGCCTCCTCTGGGGAGAGGTGTGATCACCTCCTCCCCCTGGAAAGGCTGATAAATTATCTTTTCCAGGCAGGGGACTTGAAAGAGCCCACTGCCTTTCAAAAGCAAATCTGGCTTCTCTCACAGTGGAGGAAGCTGATCCCCTTTGTCCAGAGAGATTTGGCACCTGGACAGGTGGTAAAATTAGCTATGCAGGAGGCGTGTTGCACTGCCAGGCTGGGTACATCTCTAGGTTGGCCAAATCTGATGTGAACACAACTTTAGAATCCCTCATTTTGTGTGTGGTGTAATTAGCAATTCTGGAACAGGGTGATGCCCACTCCCCTCAGGAAGTGGTCATCTAGGAGATGTAGTGACCCAAGGGGTATGTAGCCCATGGGCTACTACCCCTCACTCCCCTTAACACCCCTAAATTGGTTATATAGGGGACACCCTGATACCAAGACTTCAGATTTCAACAGATCATGAGAAGGAGAGGACAAAGAAGAGTCCTGTCATGAAAACTGAGGAGCAAGGACTGACTTAGCCCCAACCCTGCCAGTCTGACTGCTGCCCCCAGCAATCATGGAAGAAGCAGTCTTGTCTTGCTAATGAGCAGTCTCCGAGAAACCCAGAGTGCTGCCAGTGCTTCGTCCATTGCCTGAAGAGACTCCCTTGGACTACAGGAACTACTCCCCTGCTGCCGCAGGCACCAAAGATGCAAGGTGCGGTCCACCAAGTTGCCCCTCCCCAGTCAGCCCAATGCAGCAGCTCCCCAGGAAGAGGACCCTGTGCTCCTGAAGATCAGATCTGCCTCTCCACCTAGTAAGAGGACATACAGACCAACCTGAGCCACACAGGACCAATACCTGGGTACCGGAACTCTTGCAGCAGCCAAGGATTGTTATGCCCAGCTCGGACATCAACACCAAGGAATACAGACCTGCACTTCGAGGGACTTCAGGGACAGTGATATCCACTTCATGAGTGGCTCAGCTGTCCTGGTTTCCCCTCTTCTACAAAACAAAGACCAAGACGTGAGTCTGTGACTGCCCCCACCCGACGCCTCAAAGCACCAATGCACCCACACTCCAGAGCCCGAGTCCAAGGGAGGTGACGGTGCCAATGGGGTCACCAGACCCACAAGAGCTAAGCCCATGCTTGGGTTTGCCCAGACTGTACTTCCAGTCGCCGCCTTCAGCCTTCTTCTGCAGGCCCCTTTCAACCAGGAGAAACTCCTGCATCGGAATCCGACCACAAAAGACAGCACTGCATCGAGTCCCACAGCCTGAGGAGAAGTGGACCAAGGATGTCCCTGTGTGGCGGAGGATCTCAAGGGTCCCCCGGACTGGTCCCCCAGTCCCAGCTTTCATCCTCTTTGTAACCGGACCATTCTCCTATTGAAGTGAATGGGACAACCGACGCCAGGACACACCTCTGCACCCGGATGCCCCAGAGCCCCCGAGGTGACCTGTTGGTGTGGCTTTGGACCTTGCCCCATACTCACCTTAAGTCCTGAAGAACAGTCCCGTAAGTCACTGCTAAGTGCCTGAATGCAATACATGCCTTTCCTCAATAGAATAACATTGCCGGTCCAGAAAATGCACTGGGTCCATTTCTGAAAAATGTAAAAATTCATAACTTGAAAAGTACTTACCCAATTCCGATGATCTTGGTATCAAAATTCATATAAAAGTATGTGTTATTTTTATAACTTGGTGTTGGATTTCTTTATTGAATGTGTGTCTCATTTACTGTCATTGTGTGCAATAAATGCTTAGCACTACCCTCTGATATGCCTAAATGCTCACCCACGCTACCACAATAGAGAGCATTTGGGGTGTCATTTGTTCCTCTGTAATTCCTTTGGGGTTTGCCTGGACTCTTTGTATAATATATAGCTCATTTTGGTATAACACATAAAGAGCCAAGTCACTCAGGACCAAACAAGGGACCCTTGCATGGCTTGATAAATTGCATTTCCAGGGTTGTGTCGCTTTTGCAGCACCCACCGTTGTGCAAAAGTGACACACCCTTAATAAATACGGCTCTTAATTTTAAGCTCAGGCAGCACTGTTCAACACATTAAAGAAACAACTATATATAGAGGTACGCCATTACATACACATCATGCTCTAATATTCTAAAATGTTGTGGGCAAGTAACATTTATCACGCAATAGGATTTATAGTTATCAGGGAGATGTTGTCACCCCTAAGGAATTTTACAGAACATGGTGAATGGAGCATTATGAAGCATATTTGAGCAGCAACAATTATTTGAACACTCTACGAAAATAAACCCAATTTTGCATGAGACTTGTAGTTTCTCTCCTATGAATACTTATGTAGGAAGGTAGGATCCTTCTGCATGGCTACCCCCACTGTTTGCCTGGTGCTAAGCTGTATTATGAATAGTCTGAATGGGATCCTGCTAATCAGGACCCCAGGCTATCTGCTTTCTCCCTAAATTGGTTTGTTCAGTACTTAGGTACACCCCAGATTGGATACTGGTGTACCCTTATAAGTCCCTAGTATATTGTATCCATGTACCCAGGGCACAGGTACCCCAGAGGTCTCCCATGGGCTGAAGCATGTATTATGCCACCCATGAGAGACCATTCAAAATGGAACTACAGGCCTGCCATTGCAGCCTCTGTAAATTGGTGCATGCACCACTTACTAAAGATATAGGTTTACTATACTAAGGGTCACTGCACTCAAACTTATAAGTCACCCCTGAAGCCGGCCTTTGCAATCCTGAAGGCAGGGTGCTTGGTTATAAGTAAGAGGGTGCCCCTGCATGAGCAGGACACCTCTGCAACATACAGAGTCCATTCTCCTGGGTTGTCAGTGAAGCAACCAAATAATATGTAGAGGGGCACCACATACTTATGCGATGACCATTTTGAAAACGGCTGCAGCGAATCCTATCATGTTTGGTATCAAACATGTTGGAATCATACCCCCATACCGTAAATGGTGTGTGAGGTATGATTCCAAGAACTGGAAGAGCCTTCCGTTAGGATATCAGTGTTCCCGGTTCCAGTCTTCCAGACCCGGACAGCACAAAATGGTGAGACACATTTCTGCCCTCCTGCTGCTGAGCCAAGCTCGAGCAGAGGAAGGTGGAACAATAGGCATCTTGTCACAGGGAGGTGTGACCACCAAACAGACATTATGGGGACTGGGTGGGTGCGCTTGCCAGTGCCTAAAAGTCTGCATGAGGGGCACATTTGGTGTCCCTGTGTATAGTCCAGTTAAAACCAGTTCTGGAGCCGTTGGCTCCCACTCTGGTGCGAAACTGAACAAAGGACATGGAAGTAACCTCCCCCCTGTCCAGACACTCCCCTGGGAGGGTCCCCTGAATCTTCCCAACCCTTTCCCTAGGGTACTTAAGGGCTTACCTGGGTGTAGGTCCCTGTATTTGTCATGGCATAAGATTCAGATTAGACACCACTGCACTTCTACCGTCTGGGCACTCTGGACTTTGCTGGACTTCGTTTGGGCCGGACTTCATCTTCCTTCCAGTCTGTTGCATCGTCTGTGCCTGTGCATCATACAGGAACCTCCAAGGCCTGTGAAGCATCAAAGACACCTGAAGTAATCTCACTTGGAGTGAAGGAGTCACTCCCCTGCATTTGCAGGCACTGCAGCTAAGTCGACAGTCTGAGTTCCTGAGCTCCTCCGGACTCTGTGGGCTCTACAACACAGGTGGTGGTTTTCCACAGATCCTGAGGCCTCCTCTACCCTCTCACCAAGTTTGAGGCCAGTATCCCTCGTGGGGGTTGCAATAACTGAACCCCTGTGCACCGCATCCAACTTGCAGTTGCAATTATTTGTTGGCTTCTTTGTGAAAAGATCTTCGGGCTCCAAGTAACCCTAACTGCAAGAATCTCCTGCAACCAGAATCTTCAGCCACACCACATTGTGTGCATCGTGGCCTGCATATTTTGGTGAGCTGCTTAAGGTCCTCTCGCAACTCCAGTGCCTCCTGCCTGTGGGTCCACTTGAGGGTCACACTTGTTTCTTTTGGGCTCCATTGATTGCTCGGGGCCTGCCCTGACTCCCCTGCCTTTGGTGAGTCCCCTGGACCTTGCTGGTCCCGACGTTGCTCCTTCTTTGATTCCTGAATGGCTTGCCTTTGCCAAGGCCTGTTGGTGCTCCTGCCAGACACCGACCCCTCAGCAGTTGACATCCTTTGTGGGACAGCTTGTGGATGGCTCCCGGTCTTCCTCAGCATCGGCTGGTCCTCACAGCTGCAGAGTCAAGGTCATCTTTATCCCCCCTGAAGCACCTAACATCGGAGGGCATTCGTCTTCTAAGTCTCCTGGTCACTCCTGTGAGGCATAGACTCAGGAACCCACTGCGTTCAGGTACTCCTCTTCAAGAATTCACATTTGGATTCCCACGGACACTTTCTCCTCTTCCAACAGTGGCACTTTCCTGAAGTCCTCCACTGGGTTCGACGGCGGTTTCCGACACCACTTCACATGTATGCACCCGGCTTCCCTGGTGTAGGTAACGTGGGTACTAGGGTATCCACGGGTGGGGTGGCTCTTCAACCTTCTGTCTTCCATGGGGTTTCTTCACGGTCCACTGGGAAGGGTCCATAATCTTTAAAAATCCAACCGCGACTTGCACATAGACGTTTACGGAGCACGCGGTCATGTTCCCACACTGCACAAGCTCTCCGTGGGGTCCCTATTTACTTACCTTAGGTGGTTCTGTGGGTCCCCAGAAATTCTATGTCCTCTCGACATCATCCTAACTCAAGTCATGGTTCTTATACCACTTTTTTATTATATGGTTTGGTCCCCCCCTGGGTCCACTATGTATTTCCTGCTATTTACTGTGTTTCTTTGCTAACTTATTGTCAGTATTGTGTTTATCTCTGTGTTGGAGCTATTTGAACATACTAGAGAGTATTATATAATAAATACATATTTTTATAAATACTTGGTGTGGTTCTTTTCATTTAACCAATACTATAAGGTTTCATTCTGGTAAAACAAGATCCTTAACATTCCTTCAAGACTAGGCCTGAAGGCTGCTCTCCACAGCTACCACTTGGATAGCTTTCTAAGGTTATCTAAGACCTCTTAAATCACCATAAGGGTTGTTTGGACTGGTGCAAGGTGCCCTCTTACATTAGTGAACATCATATACCAGGCCAGCCTTTCACATTGGTGTGCAACGGTTGGGATTCAAGCTTGCATCGTTTTACCAGATAAATCTTTGCATTGATTAATTGAAAAGCTATCACTACTGCTAGGCACATATAATATAAGCTTAGAATAAGTAAGTTCTACTGAACTTTGGGTGGGTAAGTCAAGGGTCTAGCACACCCTTTCTCCAACCTAAGAGAGTTTAATTCCCAAGAGGTTAGGTAGTTGCAACACCACACCACACTTAGTATGTCTTCCAAAGGCTCTCTGACTGCTAGATACAGTCATTCCAATAACTGAAAGCATTGTGTGCCTGTAGAAATTTGAAGACAGGGAAAGGAGCCACTACTCAACGCCTCTTAGAGGTGTTACTGTTAGATGACTTCAGGAAAGCCTCAGGGTCAGATGAGCAGGAAAGCGTGGGTGGGGCAGGGACAGAAGATAGGCCAGGAGGGGGCCCCTCTTTAACCTAGAATCTAGCCCTGACCAGGTGGAGCCTGATGACTACAACATGGACAATTCAGAACTTCCAGAGGAGAACACAGAGGGCTTAGAGGAAGCCCCTTTTGATCCTCTTGGGAAGGTACAGAGTAGACCAAGGAGGTCTAGATATTCCTCTGCAGGATGCAATGGCTTAGGACAGTCAGCAGGGACCTCCATTTTTCAGAGAAGGGGGAACTCTTTGGATAGGGAGTACCAATTTCTGGAACTTGAGAAAGCTAAGCTTAGGCTCGGGCAACAGCAATTGGCCCTGGAAAAAGAGTCCCTAGAAGTCCAGAGAGCTAGGAAAAAGTTGGTACTAGAGTCCCATGGTGGCAGCAACAGTGTCCCTAGAGTTAAGGAACATTCCTTTGAACATAGGAACCTGAACAAGATTTTCCCTCCCTACCATGTTGGGGATGACATCCATAAACGGATGACTGCTTTAGAGAGGGCCTGTAAAGTTCAGAGGGCCCCTCAAGAGCAGTGGGCAGCTATCTTGTGGCTCTCCTTTGCTGACAAAGGTAGAGACAAGCTCCTCAATGTTAGAGAAGAGGATGCTGACAATTATTCAGTCCCGAAGAGTGCTCTCATTGATGGGTTTGGCTTAATCACTGAACAGTACAGGATTAAGTTCAGAGACACCGAGAAGGCACAGAATCAGGCCTGGGTAGACTTTGTGGATAGTGCCATTAAGGCTCTGGAATGCTGGTTGCTTGGCAGAAAAGTGAATGATTTCAAGGGATTGTACAATTTGATTATGAGGGAGCAGATCCTTAATATTTGCCAAAATCAGTTGTTGCATCAATACCTGGTTGACTCTGATCTGACTTTTTCCCAAGAATTGGGAAAGAAGGCAGATAGGTGGGTCAGAACCAGGGTGAAGCAGAGAAACCAGAACCATGGTGGTAACCAAAAGAAGCAAGATGCTAAAACTTCAGATAAGGGTGGGGACAAGGGTAAAGATGACAAGTCTTCATCAGGGCCCAAAAAACCTGCATCTGGGGGGGAGTCACAATCCAACAAAGGAAAAGGCAAAAAGAAACCTTGGTGTTACTTATGTAAAGAAAAGACCCATTGAACAAAATATGCCAATTGTCCAAAGGCCAAGGATTCAACTCCAACCACCACTGCCCGTAAGGCAGCTGCTCCCCCTAGTACAATTTCAAGTGGTGGTACAGGGAGCAAGGGAATAGTAGGGTTAACCTTGGGCTCTGAGGTGGGTTCTGGCTTAGTCAGAACCCCAGCTCAAGCTGTACTTTTCTGTGATGGTGGCATGGATATTGCCACCTTATTTGTCAGTCCCAGTAACTTGGGAAAATACAGACAGCAGCCTTTGATTAATGGTAAGGAGGCCATGGCATACAGGGACACAGGTGCAAGTGTCACTATGGTGACAAAGGATCTTGTGGGCCCTGACCAGATCATACTTGGTGAGATGTACCAAGTGACCAATGCTAACAATATCAAGACTGATCATTCTTTGGCAGTTGTTAATTTTAACTGGGGAGGGGTAACTGGCCCTAAGAAAGTTGTGGTTAGCTCAGATTTTCCAGTGGAATGCTTGTTGGGGAATGATTTGGAAACCTCAACCTGGGCTGAGTTGGAACTTAGGACTCATGCAGCAATGCTGGGCATCTCTGCAGATGTGTTTACTGTGACCAGGTCACAGGCCAAACTGATGTCTACTGAACAGGCCCTGGATCCTGAAAGCATGGACCAGGTGCCTTCCAAGAGAAGGAGCAGGGGGGATAAGGCTGTGTCTTCCCCCCAGGCTCAGAGAGAGGATCAGTCTCTTGAGGAAGATGATCCCAGTCCCTGTGAAGGAACTGTCTCAGATGAACTGGAACCTAATCAGGTTGAGGTCTTGGGGACAGGGGGCCCTTCCAGGGCAGATCTGAGTCAGGAGCAGCAAACCTGCCCCTCTCTTGAACCCCTCAGACAGCAAGCTGCTGCTGAGGCTGCTGGGAGTGTCAGTGGATCCTACAAGATCTATTGGGAGGAGGGACTCCTTTACTCAGAGGGTAGAGACCCCAAGCCTGGTGCCACCAGGAGGTTGGTCATACCTCTGAAGTTTAGGGGCTTCCTACTCACCTTGGCACATGACATTCCCTTAGCAGGACACCTAAGGCAAAGTAAGACTTGGGACAGGCTTGTCCCACACTTTCACTGGCCTCACATGTCAGAGGACACCCAGGAGTTTTGTCGCTCCTGTATTACCTGTCAAGCCAGTGGTAAGGTAGGTGGTACCACAAAGGGCCCCCTGATACCACGACCTGTGATGGGGGTTCCCTTTGAGAGGGTTGGGATTGATATCATTGGTCCCATGAACCCTCCTACTGCATCTGGACACAGTTACATACTAGTGGTGGTAGACCATGCCACTAGGTATCCAGAAGCTATTCCCCTTAGGACCACCACAGTTCCTGTGGTGGCCAGGGCCCTCCTGGGAATTTTTTCCAGAGTGGGTTTCCCTAAGGAGGTCTTAACTGACAGAGGTACAAACTTCATGTCCAGTTATATCACTGCAATGTGGAAGGAGTGTGGAGTGAACTACAAGTTCACCACACCCTATCACCCACAATGCAATGGGTTGGTTGAAAGGTTCAACAAAACCCTAAAGGGCATGATCATGGGCCTCCCAGAAAAGCTTAGGCAAAAATGGGATGTCCTGTTGCCCTGCCTTCTCTTTGCCTACAGAGAGGTCCCACAAAAAGGGGTTGGCTACAGCCCTTTTGAACTTTTGTTTGGGCATTCAGTTAGGGGTCCCTTGTGTTTGGTGAAGGAGGGATGGGAGTTACCTCTCAAACCTCCCAAGCAAGACATATGGACTATGTACTTGGTCTCCGCTCCAGTTTGGCTGAGTACATGAAGAAGGCTAGCAAAAACCTTGAGGCAAGTCAAGAATTGCAAAAAGCTTGGCATGACCAAAAGGCTTTACTGACTGTATATCAGCCAAGACAGAAAGTATGGGTGTTGGAGCCTGTGGCCCCAGCAGCTAACCAAGACAAGTGGAGTGGACCCCATACTATTCTTGAGCAAAAGGGAGAGGTCACCTACTTGGTGGACCTTGGAACTCCCAGGAGCCCCCATAGGGTGCTCCATGTATACAGGCTCAAACCCTATGTGGACAGGGCAGACATGGGCTTGCTCATGGCTACTGACGAGGGACAGGAGGAAGAGAGTGACCCACTCCCTGATCTCCTCTCACAGAACCCTGATGATGGCTCAGTTGATGGTGTAGCCTTGGCAGGCAGCCTCACTGAGCAACAGCAGCTTGGATGCAGGAAGGTCCTCAATCAATACAGACACATGTTTTCTTTGACTCCTAGTCAGAGCACTTGGTGTACCCATGAAGTGGACACAGGTGAGAGTCTACCTCTTAAAAATAAGATTTACAGGCAGCCTGACCATGTCAGAGATTGCATCAGGACTGAGGTCCAAAAGATGCTAGAATAGGGAGTAATTGAACCCTCACATAGCCCTTGGGCTAGTCCAGTGGTCCTAGTACCCACACCTGGTACCCAAACCTGGACTACAGGCGGCTCAATGCTGTCACTAGGACTGATACTCACTCTATTCCTAGGCCAAATGAACTCATTGACCCTTTGGCCTCAGCCAAGTTCTTGAGCACATTTGACCTCATTGCTGGATATTGGGAAATCAGACTAGCTGAGGATGCCAAACCAAAAACAGCATTCTCAGCCCCTAGTGGGCATTATCAATTTATTGTGATGTCCTTTGGTTTGAAGAATGCACCTGCCACATTCCAAAGGTTGGTGAATAAAGTCCTTACAGGCCTGGAAGCCTATAGTGCAGCATATCTTGATGATATAGCTGTCTTTAGCTCCACCTGGGAGGATCACCTGGTCCACCTGAAGAAAGTTTTGGGGGCTCTGCAGAAAGCAGGTCCCACTATCAAGGCCACCAAGTGCCAGATAGGGCAGAGTAAGGTTGTGTAACTGGGCCACCTTGTGGGTGGAGACCAGGTTCAACCATTGCAGTGCAAAATCCAGACCATCATGGACTGGGTTGCTCCCACTACCCAGACTCAGGTCAGATCTTTCTTGTGCCTGACTGGGTACTACAGAAGATTTGTAAAACAATATGGGTCTATAGTGACTCCCTTGAATGATCTTACATCAAAAAGAATGCCCAAAAAGTTCAGTGGACAGTTAGCTGTCAGAAGGCATTTGATAATCTCAAGCAGGCCATGTGCACTGCTCCCATTTTGCAAAGTCCTGACTATTCCAAACGATTAATTGTCCAAACAGATGCATCTGAGTTGGGGGCAGGGGCTGTGTTGTCAAAACTTAATGAAGAGGGTCAGGATCAACCAGTAGATTTTATTAGCAGAAGGTTGACCCCCAGAGAGAAATGTTGGTCAGCTATTGAGAGGGAAGCCTTTGCTGTGGTTTGGGCTCTGAAGAAGTTGAGGCCATACTTGTTTGGCACTCACTTCATTGTTCAGACAGACCATAAGTCCCTCTTATGGCTAAAACAGATGAAGGGTGAAACCCCCAAACTTTTGAGGTGGTCCATTTCCCTACAGGGGATGGACTATACAGTGGAACCTAGACCTGGGAGTAACCATGCCAATGCAGATGGACTCTCCATATATTTCCGCTTAGAAAATGAAGACTCAACTGGGCAAGGTTAGTCTCATCTCCTTACGTTTGGGGGGGTTGTGTAGGAAAGTAGGATCTGCTTCTTATGGTTACCCCCACTTTTTACTTGATGTTACACAGTTTTTGACTAGTCTGACTGGGATCCTGCTAATCAGGACCCCAGTCTATCTGCTTTCTCCCTAAAATATTATGTCATGTACTTAGGTACACTCTAGATTGGATACTGGGGTACCCTTATAAGTCCCTAGTATATGGAACACATGTATCCAGGGCATAGGTACCCCAGAGGCCTCCCATGGACTGAAGCATGTATTATGCCACCCATGAGAGGCCATGCAAAATGGAACTACAGGCCTGCCATTGCAGCCTGTGTGAGATGATGCTTGCACCACTTACTTTAGATATAGGTTTACTATATCTACAGGTCACTACATTTAAAACCTATAAGTCACCCCTATGGCAGGCCTTGACAATCCTGATGGCAGGGTGCTGGGTTTTATGTGGGAGGGTGCCCCTGCATGAGTAGAGCACCCCTGCAGCCTTCGGAGACCATTCTCCTGGGTTGTAAGTGACGCAGCCAGACATATAGGTAGAGGTGCATTATATGCTCGCGTAAAATGCTATCTCGAAAACGGCTGCAACAAACCATGTCGTGTTTGGTATCAAACACCTTGGAATCATAACTCCCCACCGGTAACCGGTGTGGGAGGTATGATTCCACCACTCAGAAGCAAGCTTCGTCGGTCCCTGGTCTTCCCGGTACCAGCCTTCTCGACCCGGACAGCAAAAAATGGATGCTGCCGAACAGAGACACAATTCTGCCCTCCTGCTGCTGAGCCAAGCTCGAGCAGGGGAAGGCAGGACAATAGGCATCCTGTCACAGGGAGGTGCGACCACCTCCCAGACAGGATTTAGTGTATTGAGGCTGGGTGGGTGCACTTCCAAAGTTCCTCAAAGACTGCACGAGGGGCACATTTGGTGTCCCTGTGCATAGTCCAGTTCAAACCAGTTCTGGGAGCCGTTGGCTCCTGCTCTGGCGCAAAACTGGACAAAGGACATGGGAGTAACCTCCCCACTGTCCTGACCCTCCCCTGGGAGCGTCCCCTGAATCTGTCCAATCCCCTCCTTTGGGTACAAAAGGGCTTACCTGGCTGTAGGACCCTAGATTCAACATGGACACAATCCTGATCAAGAAAACACTGGGCTTCAACCGTCTGGACACTCTGGACTTCGCTCGACTTCGACTGGGCCCAACTTCGTCTACCTCTCCGTCCAAAGCATCGTCTGTGCCCGTGAACTATACAGGCTCTGTGCAGGACCTGTGAAGCATCAAGGACAACTGATGTATCTCCCTTGGGGTGAAGGAGTCACTCCCCTGCATTTGCAGGCACCGTAACGCAACTGACCGGTTGGCTGATCCTGAGCTTCTGAAAACTCTGAAGGCTCCAGCAACACAGGAGGTGGGTTTCTATGTTCTTTGAGGTTGAGCTGCCCTCTCACTGAATTTGAGGCCAGTATCCCTCGTGGGGACTGCATAACCCAAACCCCTGTGCACTGTGTACTTTTGCAGGTGCATATGCTTGTTGGCATTCCCCAACTAAGGGCATTGGCCTATCAATAGCCCCAATCTCTGCACACATTTCATACAAAGGATTTTGGCCTCCCCACACTCCGTGCCCTGCAAGCTGTGACTTTGTGAAACTGCTAAAGGTCCCTTACGACTCCTGTGCCTTCAGCCTGTGGGGCCACTTGAGGGACAACATTGCTTTTCTTGGGCTCTCCTGGTTGCTCCAGGCCTGCCCTGACTCCCCTTGCTGTGGTGAGTCCCCTGGTCCTTGCTGGGCCAGACCGAAACCTTCCTTGACCTTCTTCGTGGGTTGCCGTTGTCAAGGCCTGTTGGTGCTCCCACTGGACACCGACCCCTCAGCACCCGACATCCTTTGTGGGACAGCTCTTATCCGGCTCCTGGTCATCCTCGATGTCTCCTGGTCCCTGCAGCTGTAGAGTCAAGGTCTCCTTCTTCACACCTGAAGCACCCGGCATCGGTGGGCATTTGTCTATCGAGCCCCTGGTCACTCCTGAATTACCCAGACTCTGTCCCCTCTGCTTTCAGGTTCCTTCCATCAAGAATTCACCTGTGGCTTCCACCGGACACTTTTCTTCTTTCCAGCAGTGGCATTTCTTTGAAGACTCCCATTGAGAACGACGACAATTTCCGACGCCACTTCAGCCCTATGCACCCGGCTTCCCTGGGATAAGTAACTCTGGTACTTCAGTACCCACAGGTGGGGTGGCTCTCCAACCTTCTATGTTCCAAAGGGTTTCCTCGTAATCCACTGGGAAGGGTCCTTAAACTGAAAAACTGCAACCACGACTCTCCCATTGAATTGTACATAGCACCCGGTTGTGTTCTCACACTGCACTCGTCCTCTGTGGGGTCCCCACTTACTCACCTTGGGTAGTTCCTTGTGGTCCCAGCGATTCTACATCCTCTAGACACTGTCTTGACTTGAGTTGTGGTTCTTATACCACTATTTTAGTATATGGTTTGGTCTCCCCCTAGAGCCCACTGTGTATTAGTGCTGCTTACGATTTTTTCTGTGCTACAGTATTGTGTGCTTTGTGTTTATATGCTTGTAGCAGATACTGTGAGGTATTTAAGGTGTGTTATAATAATAAATACATATTTTTATAACTACTGTGTGGTTCTCCTTTCATTTAACCAATAGTATAAGATTGCATTCTGGTAAAACAAGCTGCGTAACATTCCTTCAAGACTAAGCCTGAAGGCCGCTCTCCACAGCTACCACTTGGATAGCTTTCTAATGTTATCTTTGACCTCTTAAATCACCATAAGGGTTGTTTGGACTGGTGCAAGGTGCCCACTTTAACTAGTGGACATCATATACCAGGCCAACTTCTCACACCCTAGTACCCCAAGTACCTGCCCTCCAGGTACTAGTAGCACCCCCAAGAATTTAGTTGGGGTTTCATAGGGAACCGAGGTGGATACTGGCTTAGCCAGATCCCCCACACAGACCACCTTAGTCTGTGATGCTGGTATGGATTATGCCACGTTTACTGTGAGTACCAATTCTTTGGGCAAGTACAGACAGGAGCATCTGATAAATGGTCGGTCAGAAAGCTGAAGTCTATAGGGGCTAGTGTCATCATCGTGACAGGAAAACTAGTTCCCCACTTCAGCTTTTACCTGAGTACAAGCACCAGGTGACCAACACTGATGATGTTGGAACAGATCATCCCATGGCATTAGTCAATCGCAGTTGGGGAGGGGTCACTAGTCCTAAAAGAGTTGCAGTGTCACCAAATATGCCTGTGGATTGCCTCCTGGGCAATAATCTGGAAACTTTAGCCTGGGCTGAAGTAGAACTGAAGGCCCATCTAGAAATGTTAGGCCTCTCTCAGAAGGTTGGTGTGGCCCTGAGGGCTCCAGTCCAACCACTGAGTAATTCAGGAGCAGTAGAGCCTGAAAGAATGGCCCACTCTGCTCCACCCGAGAGCACAGAGGATAAAGAAAAGTCTTCACCCCCCAGACTTTAGGTGAAGGTCAGCCTCCTCAGAGAACTGAACCTAACCCTTGTGAAGAAACTGCCCCAGAGGAGGTCAGGCCTGTTCTGGCAGAGCCACTGAGGGCAGGGGAACCTTCCAAGGAGGTACCCAATCTGGAGCAGGTATCCTGCCCCTCTCTACCCAGCCTTGGTCAGCCTAGGGCTGCAAAGGTCAGGGATGTCAGTGGACCCCACAGGGCCACTGCCAAGAGGAATCCCCTCATCCACAGAGTAGGGACCCCCAGCCTAGTAGTATTAGCCAGGTGGATAATCTTCAGTATTCTGAGGGATCCCTCTTACCCTTAGCAATTGACATCCCCCAGATGGACTCTATTGGGCAAGGTAAAACCTGGGACAAGGCTGTTCCAAACCTTACCTGGTCCTCTATTGTTCCAGCCAGAAGGGATCAACCAAAAGCTCTAGGCAGCCAGAGGTTGACCCCTAGGGATAGATATAAGACAGTCAAGGAAAGAAAGGCCTCCATGGTGACCAGTGCCCTGAGAAAGCTGAGGCCAACTCTGTTAGGGCCTCACTTCCCTAATCAGACACTCCACCAGCCTCCTTCTTGGCTCAAACAGCTTACAGGTAGTGACCCCAAATTTTTGAGAGGATCGAAGACCCTACAGGGAAGAACTTCTCAGTGGACAATAGGATAGGGAGTATCCATGCTAGTGCAGGACCTTACTTATATGGCCACTTAGGAAATAAAATCTCAACTGCGCAAGTTTAGCCTTATCTCCTATCATTTTGGGGGGGTTATGTAGGAAGGTAGCATCCTTCTGCATGGTTACCCCCACTTTTTGCCTGGTGCTAAGCTGTATTATGACTAGTCTGACTGGGATCCTGCTAATCAGGACCCCAGGCTATCTGCTTTCTCCCTAAATTGGTTTTTTCAGTACTTAGGTACACCCCAGATTGGATACTGGGGTACCCTTATAAGTCCCTAGTATATTGTACCAATGTACCCAGGGCATAGGTAACCCAGAGGTCTCCCATGGGCTGAAACATGTATTATGCCACCCATGAGAGACCATTCAAAATAGAACTACAGGCTTGCCATTGCAGCCTGTCTAAGTTGGTGCATGCACCACATACTAAAGATAAAGGTTTACTATATCTAAGGGTCACTGCACTTGAAACCTATAAGTCACCCTTATAGTAGGCCTTTGCAATCCTGAAGGCAGGGTGCTTGGTTATAAGTGAGAGGGTGCCCCTGCATGAGCAGGACACCCCTGCAGCCTATGGAGTCCATTCTCCTGGGTTGTCAGTGAAGCAGCCACATACTATATAGAGGGGCACCACATAATTACGCAATGACCATCTCAAAAATGGCTGCAACGAATCCTATCATGTTTGGTAGCAAACATGTTGGAATCATACCCCCACACCATAAATGGGGTGGGAGGAATGATTCCAAGCACTGAAAGAGCCTTCTATTAGGCTCTCAATGTTCCCGGTTCCAGTCTTCCAGACCCGGAAAGCACAACATGGTTGCTGTCGACCAGAGACACATTTCTTCCCTCCTGCTGCTGAGCCAAGCTCGAGCAGAGGAAGGTGGAACAATAGGCATCCTGTCACAGGGAGGTGTGACCACCTCCCAGACAGGATTAGGACCGGGTAGGTGCGCTTGCCAGTGCCTGAAGGTCTGCATGAGGGGCCCATTTGGTGTCCCTGTGCATAGTCCAGTTCAAACCAGTTCTGGAGCCTTTGGCTCCCGCTCTGGTGTGAAACAGGACAAAGGACATGGTAGTAACCTCCCCCCTGTCCAGACCCTCTCCTGGGAGGGTCCCCTGAATCTTTCCAACCCTTTCCCTAGGGTACTTAAGGGCTCACCTGGGTGTAGGTCCCTGGATTATTCATGGGATCAGATTCAGATCAGACACCACTGCACTTCTACCGTCTGGGGACTCTGGACTTCGCTGGACTTCGTTTGGGCCTGACTTCATCTTCCTTCCAGTCTGCTGCATCGTCTGTGCCTGTGCATCATACAGGAACCTCCAAGGTCTGTGAAGCATCAAAGACACCTGAAATCTCCCTTGGAATGAAGGAGTCACTCCCCTACATTTGCAGGCACCGCAACTAAGTCGACCTGTCTGCAGATCCTGAGCTCCTCCGGACTTCGTGGGCTCTGCAACACAGGTGGTAGTTTTCCAAAGCTTCCAAGGCTTGCTCTACCCTCTCACCAAGTTTGAGGCCAGTATCCTTCGTGGGGCTTGCAATAACTGAACCCCTGTGCACCATGTCCAACTTGCAGTTGCAAAGCCTTGTTGGCTTCTTTGCAAAAATATCTTCGAGCTCCAAGTAGCCCCAACCTCGAGCATCTCCTGTGAGCAGAATCTTCAGCCACACCGCATCGTGTGCATCATAGCCTGTATCTTTTGGTGAGTTGCTTGAGGTCCTCTCGCGACTCCAGTGCCTCTGGCCTGTGCTTCCACTTGAGGGTCACACTTGTTTATTTTGGCCTCCCCTAATTGCTCGGGGTCTGCCCTGACTCCCCTGCCTTTGGTGAGTACCCTGTACCTTGCTGGTCCCGCCGTTTCTCCTTCTTTGATTCCTGCGTGGCTTGCCTTTGCCAAGGCTTGTTGGTGCTCCCGCCGACACGACCCCTCAGCCCTCAACATCCTTCGTGTGCCAGCTTGTGCATGGCTCCTGGTCTTCCTCAGCACCGCCTGGTCCTCAAAGCTGCAGAGTCAATGTCATTGTCATCCTCCCTGAAGCACCCGACATCAGAGGGCATTCTTCTTCCAAGTCTCTGGTCATTCCTGAGTGGCATAGACTCTGTCCCCTCTGCTTTCAGGTACTCCGCTTCAAGAATCCATGTTTGGATTCCCACGGACTCTTTCTCCTCTTCCAGCAGCTGCACTTTCCTGAAGTCCTCCATTGGGTTCGACTGTGGTTTCCGACACCACTTCACACGTATGCACCCAGCTTCCCTGGTGCAGGTAACATGGGTACTAGGATATTCACGGGTGGGGTGGCTCTCCAACCTTCTGTCTTCTACGGGGTTTCTTCGGGTCCACTGGGAAGTGTCCTTAATCTTTAAAAATCCAACCGCGACTTGCACATAGACTTGTACGGAGCACGCGGTCGTGTTCCCACACTGCACACGCTCTTCATGGGGCCCCTATCTACTTACCTTGGGTGGTTCTGTGGGTCCCCAGCAATTCTACGTCCTCTCAATATTGTCCTGACTTGAGTCGTGGTTCTTATAAGACTTTTTTAGTATATGGTTTGGTCCCCCACTGGGGCCACTGTGTATTTCGTGCTATTTACTTTGTTTCTTTGCTAACGTATTGTGAGCATTATGTTTATCTCCGTGTTGGAGATATTTTAACATACTAGAGAGTATTATATAATAAATACATATTTTTATAAATACTTGGTGCGGTTCTTTTCACTTAATCTATACTATAAGATTGCATTCTGGTAAAACAAGCTGCTTTTCACTCCTTCTGGACTAATCCTGAAGGCTGCTCTCCACAGTTACCACTTAGAGAGCTTTCTAAGGTTGTCTAAGATGTCTTAAATCACCATAAGGGTTGTCTGGACTGGTGCAAGATGTCCACTTACATTAGTGGACATCATATACCAGGCCAGCCTCTCACAACTTACAAAAGACAAACACATTATTTGGGGGTAGTAGCAGTAATCAAATGTGGGAAAATTTAGAGAAAAATGTGTAAAATAGAAAGATTATGAAACAAAGTTAGAAATGGGGAGATTTTATAACAGTTTTTGTCTATTGAGAGAGGAAGGTGTGGGGCAGATTCAGTCAGATATTGGGCACTAATAGAATAGAGATATCCCCTTTCATTTGATTGACTTTGACCCAGCCCTATGAGCCTTTTCAAGACATACATGTACCCAAAACCTTTTTATTATTCAACAATTGACGGAATACTCTAAACATAGAGAGCTCTGCCTCTCACTCTCATTCGGAGTGCTCGCCTTTTGTGAGTACCTAAATAAAGTTTAGAATAAGTTGCCTGCAACATGGCGCTCTAGTTTGTCTTAGATTTGTAATTAATATCCAACGTTAGCACTCTTGCTGTTCCTTAGAGCTCTGTGTTGGCACTTCAGTAGAACATCGGGCAATGAACTGACTTGTTGTATTTGCGTTCGGAAGCACGTGTTGTACTCATCATATAACTTTTTCTCATATGGCTCTGGAAGATTTTTATAAATTTATAGGTAATGTGTCCTCATTTCAGCTACTGGAGCACCTTCCATGATTACTTTGAAAAAATCACTAGAAAGAAGTTTTCTCTCAAACATGATTATTCAAATCGACAAAAGAGTGAGTATTTTGGCATGTTAAAATCACCTTAAAACTCACCACAATTGCTATAATTACTATAATACCACCACCAACTGATTTATATTGTGACTAAAATCTACTAACACATTTTCTCTATGCTCCTTTTTGTGCCTACAGATCCGGGCATTCACAACAGTGCATTTCAATTAGGGGTGTGCAAAAGTTGCATAATTTACATTTGTGTAATTATGTAAAATTACAATAAAATTGCATGAAACCGTGCAAATTCCCAAAATGCAAATCTGTCTGTTGGCTCTATCTTTTAGCACAAAATGTATTCATGTGTTAATTTTTTGTGTGCAGATGCATTTAAACATGACCACTGCGAACAGCACCCGCCCTCTGACATACAGTGATTCATCGTGAATTGCGCCATTCGCTGTAGATTTTTACCAGTAATGTCTCGTAATTACATGAAGTGGCGTAATTTCAGAAATTTTAGGTTTTGGATCTGACATCCTTGTTCCTTTTTAATACTAGAAGTCACCCCTAAGGTAGGCCCTGACCACTCCTAGTGCAGGGTGCATGGTATTTAAAAATTAAAACAGATGTACTTAAGTTAGACATATCCTGTTAGTAAAGAACTCCTAAAGTAGTTTTTCACAGTTGTTTTTTTAACCATCTTAATTGGACTTCAGGACAAGCATTTGCAATGCAATAGGTCTCGCATTTGTAAAGTTAGAGCTATTGGTGTTACAAATTACCCTGTTTTTAGGTCGAGCATTCGAGACCTCTTGTATATACTTTACTTATATGTGTATGTACTTTGTGGGCTCTGGAGATCAGCCCTAGGACTTGTCTGCTTCTGCTTAGGGACTTTTTTTTTCTGTTCAGCTGCCTCTATTTAACTGTCTTGATAGAAAACGACCAGAAGAGGTCAGTAAAATACCAGAATTGCTTTCTGCTTGTTCAACTGCCTCTATTTAACTGTCTTGATAGAAAACGACCAGGAGAGGTCAGTAAAATACCAGAATTGCTTTCTGCTGAGGGACTTTCTTTTTTATATTTTACTGGCAACTGCCTCTATTTAACTTTCTTGATAGAAAACGACCAGCAGAGGTCAGTAAAATAACAGAATCACTTTAGCATTCTCTAGATTCCAGTCCATAGAAATTGTCTTCCACGAGCACCCGTAGACAATAATATTTTTTTCAAATCTTGTATTTTCAGTGATATGACCACCGAAGACCCTGATTTTATATTAAAAACAGAGCTTTGGACTATGCGATTTCCTGCTGAAAGGCAATATTTCTCCCCATGTGTTTCCATACCTGGCGTGTCACGCAGCTCGGTTCTTACTCTCCCTCCATGTTAAAAAACAGTAAATGTTTCAGCACCCAGGCTAATGTGCTGCATAGCTAAATACATATAAGGTCCCAAAGGCGAGACCGATTACATTGCGAATGCTTGTTTATTTATGTTGTTATGTTGCGGTGGAGTGATTTCTTTAAAGAAAGAAAGTGCACACTATAAAGTATGGAAGCGTATGTGTAAGCAGGAAGCACTGAGGGAGTGAAATTGTATGTAGGACAGTTGTGGGAAAAAAGGGAAGTGGCATTGCAACACTGTCTCATGCCCGTGCTGTTGTTAATATATACAAATGATGCTGTTATACACATTACCTTGATCTTTTAGTCAAAAATACATATTTCACACATAATTATATAGATGATCTTTACAACCAGCTGAAGATACATAAATATATTCTCACGTGTTACATGTACGTCCCTTTTTATTTTACACTTTTTGTCAAACCAGCATTTTGAAAGCCAAAAAATCTGTCCCTAGTATACCGATATGTATTTCTCCAGGCCTGCATTTGCATGCTTTACTCACAACAATGCAAAGAAAAGAAACAGCTCACGAGATCCGCGCTTCATGCGCTCTTTTTAAAGCAGTCTGTGCATTATGAAAATGCTAACTGTCACAAAGGAGCTCTATAAAAATGTACTCGCAAACATCCCAAGATTGGAAAGATTATGTCAGTAAAACCACAGCGTATAGGGAAGTTTATAGACCATGCACTCGACATTGCATAGTTACACCCCAGGGTGTACTTAACACCCTAGATAACAAAAATAGACCTCACAAACGTAAATAAGTAACGTTCTATGTTGCTCTACGCCAGGAAGCTGGGAGGTCAGTTGATTTTTGCAGTTTTATATAGCATGAGCTGGACCCGAAGGTACTGGAGCACCAGTTCCATTACACGAAGACACATCCATTTATTTTGCATTCACAGGGAGAATAAGTGGTTTGCCCAGAATCACATGATGTTGAGCCGACGCACACTGGACCTAGTTCCCCAGCTCCAAAGTTGGCACCTCTGGCCATTAAGCCTCATCCTATCTCCCCTCATTTTAAATCCTGACAATGTAGTGATTTCGGTAAGTATGTGGAGGCCAGCCCAGACTCCTCTGGGAGCAGACAGCCCTTGGCACAGCAGGATGGCTGTAGCAGTATTAAGCACGTGGAAAGAGGAGGCCCCGCCCTCTCCAGGTCACTGCCTGCAGCTGCACCTTCTGGCACTTTGCAGTGTGGGGGATGAAGTACCCAGATATCCTCAATGGCTGCAGTGACCACATGAATATTTAGTATCACCGATATATTTTTGGACAGCTTTCACGTGCCTAAATGTATATCATGTTGACAGATGATACTTCATTTACACATTCTAGGAAGGATTAACATGCGTTTAAAGAGCTGGAATGCAATTTAAGATTTTGTTTTTTTCATCTGAGCAAGGGGAAATCTGTTATGAGGTTGACACTAAATTAAAGAGCACTCCATATAGTTAAGCCAACACCAAAGGGAGACATAGTAAGCACAATATACAGAATGGGTGGGCACAGGAAATAATCCCTGTTTTACAACCTGGAGGCAACCTAGGTTTGAATTCATCTTTACCTACCTGATAGCAAAACCGTTAGTTCAGTTCTGCCAGCTTTTCAGTTTGAGCAGGTCCTTACTGCCGTGCAGCGGCTGGGATGGAGATACGCTCTGAGAGCTCCAGCTTTTGTCCCACGCAACACGCCCTTCTGCCTGAACACTGAAAGCAGTGGCGCCGAGTACAGGAGCCGTGAAGGAGCTTTAAAGTATGCACCACCAAACTGGAGATGAGAGACGGGTCCTGAGAGGGGTCAGCAGCAGCCAGTAAACACCAGCAGCTGTGTGAGCGCCAAAGTACTGAGTGCCCGCCAACCAGGTAAGAACCGTCGACCACCTCTAACTTTCAGAGGAAGGAGTGCAGCAGACAACTGCTGCAGGGGCTGGGGGAGCCCTCATAATGCAAAGCTGAATCAAAACAAGCAGAAAGCGACATTTAAAAAGAGCAGTGACAGGCCAAAACAAGCATTTGTAATGCAATAGGACTCGCATTTACACGCGACCTTTTGCATTGCAAACTGTAGCCATCACGGACAACGGGAGGGAGGGTGGGGGGAGGTGGGGACAACGAGAGTGAGGGGGGAAAAGGCACGGAAAACGGGAGTGCGGGCGGGGGGAGGGGGAGAAGGCACGGACAACAGGAGTGCGGGTGCGAGTGGGGGAGGGGAGAAGGGGGCGAGAAGGCATGGACAACGGGAAGGAGGGGGAGTAGAGAAGGCAGTAGGAGAACCTCTTTAAAGAAAATAGTGCTCACAGCCTAAAGAACACATACCGTGTAACACTCAGTATGGTAAGCCGGGTCTGGTGGCTCAGTGGACTAATGCATCCACTGCAGGAGCCTGTGTTCGACCTCATGGTCACAGGTTCAAATCCCGGTGGGTCCACTCAGCTTTTCATCCATCTGAGGTTGATAAAATGAGTACCATTGAGTTGGGTAACAATAAACATCTGTTATTAAGTGCCAAGAGACCTATGGGTGAACGTGCGCTTTACAAATACCCATGTTATGTTATGTTTAACACTCGAAGTAAAGGGGCCAGTAGCCATGGGAGGATACAAATGATGACATGGCCGTAATAAGGAGGGACTAACAAGCCTATAAACCAATCTGAAGGCAGCATTTACGAAGGACAATGACACAAGCCAATGAAAAATATGGGCGGGGGAGTGGGTGGGGCTTCCCTCACGTACTGAACTACAGCAGATCTTCATGAAAGGGAAAAGAAGGCCAGAAACAAGTGTACAATAGTCAAAATAAATTCCATATTTCAGGACAACATGACAATAATATTTATACAAAAAACATTGTGCATTATCATGGGTAAATGACCATGACCATATTCAATTATTTGTTATCAAAAATCTTTTTATTTTGTTTTAATTGTTATATCTAAATATCAAATCATTATTTTAAATTTTTTTGTTAAATAGTTAAAATTGTCAATACATCAAAGGAATATACTGCATAATCATATATTCACGAGAAAACAGTGCAATTGGTTTATACAAATGATTAAACAGTTTGTTTCAATGCACATTTATGTACAGAAGGGAGATCCAGATTACACATAGACAATGGGAAGGCTGGCGGTAGATGGAAGCTACGCGCGTTTCGGCTGTGGTGCCTTCGTCAGGGGACTGTTTCAACTTTCTCTATTTCTATATCAGCATGGGGCTTATTAAGAAATAAGCAATGAAATTTCTTTGGCCTGCAGTTCGTTAAAATCATTTAATATGTTTAATTCACTTGAGCCTGTGATTTAGGCGAAAAATCCAATCTAAGTGTAGAAAAAAGGAGGATTTTTAAGCTTCTACACACTTCTCTTGGGACGCCCTATGAAGTGCTTGGTATTGAGAGTACTTGTTTTATTTTTGTCTTTTTATTATTAGTGCCTGTATGTATAGAGAATCCCAATCTTGTATCAAGCGGTGTCCTTTTTATCTTATATATATTTTTCTCTATATGATGTGAGATATTTCTTATTCGAGTCCTTGATATATTGTATTTGACTGCTGCAGGGGCTGGGGTAGGGCTCATAATGTGAAGCAGAATCAAAACAAGCAGAAAGCGACATTTAAAAAGAGAAGTGACGGGCCAAAACAAGCATTTGTAATGCAATAGGACTCGCATTTACGCGAGACCTAGTGCATTGCAAACGGTAGCCATCACGGACAACGGGAGGGAGGGTGGGGGGAGGCGGGGACAACGAGAGTGAGGGGGGGAAAAGGCACGGACAACTACATTATATCAAGGACCCCGAATAAGAAATATCTCACATCATATAGAGAAAAATATATACAAGATAAAAAGGACACTGCTTGATACGAGATTGGGATTCTCTATATATACAGGCACTAATAATAAAAAGACAAAAATAAAACAAGGACTCCGAATACCAAGCACTTCATAGAGCGTCCCAAGAAAATTGTGTAGAAGCTTAAAAATCCTCCTTTTTTCTACACTTAGATTGGGTTTTTCGCCTAAATCACAGGCTCAAGCGAATTAAACATATTAAATGATTTTAACGAACTGCAGGCCAAAGAAATTTCATTGCTTATTTCTTAATAAGCCCCATGCTGATATAGAAATAGAGAAAGTTGAGACGGTCCCCTGATGAAGGCACCACAGCCGAAACGCGCGTAGCTTCCATCTACCGCCAGCCTTCCCATTGTCTATGTGTTATCTGGCTCTCCCTTCTGTACATAAATGTGCATTGAAACAAACTGTTTAATTATTTGTATAAACCAATTGCACTGTTTTCTCGTGAATATATGATTATGCAGTATATTCCTTTGATGTATTGACAATTTTAACTATTTAACAAAAAAAATTAAAATAATGGTTTGATATTTAGATATAACAATTAAAAACAAAATAAAAAGATTTTTGATAACAAATAATTGAATAAGGACATGGTCATTTACCCATGATAATGCACAATGTTTTTTGTATAAATATTATTGTCATGTTATCCTGAAATTTTGAATTTTTTTTTTTTACTACTCTACACTTGTTTCTAGCCTTCTTTTCCCTTTCATGTTTATTTCCCTATGGCTAGCAAGTTCATTTTTGCATGTAGGGGTCCCCCCTTTTTCCTAATCTCCAGCAGATCTTCACCAGAGCAGCACTTGTGTGCTGACTCTAGGCTCGACCTAAAAACAATACAGCGATCACATCAGTAGTGTTATGTTCCATATAGGTACACTAATATAGGCCCGGGTAACATCATACCCCTTCACCTACATTACCTCCCCTACACTACACTGTAACAAGCCCTTTAGCATTGAACCTTTACCTACTTCTAGGCCTGGGGGCAGAAGGAGGGTTTCTCCTAAACAAAAGAGTCCTATAACTCCATCAATAGACTCACACAGTATGAATGAATATTCATAAGGGTTCTTAGAAACCAGGCTGGGGCTACACCACCTTCCTCCCCATATCTACGTACAAGGTTCATCCCATACGTCATCCTCAAATCCAACAATGGCTAATACAAGCAACAAGGGACAAAGAAGCCCTAGATACTTTCTGTATAAATACAGCACCTCTTGCTAGTGTTAGTTAGAGGGCACCGAGACTTCCAGGCCAACACACTGACCAGAGACGCTGAGGCTCCTGCATGCAGACGCTCCAGCTGACAGTGGTCTGAACATCCCTTGCGGGTTGTCCAACTCGAGACCAAGAAGGGCTCCTACATTCTCACGCTTCAGGTAATGGGGTTCGAATAAATCCTAGAGGGATTCTTGGCTTCACACCTACTCACATACAGGTACACTTAGGTACATCTAGATAGGCATCGTAGGAGTACGCGCTTTCTTTTATTCTGCATTTTATATTCATGTATTTATTCATGCGTATTACAAGATGGTAGAACTGTACTATCCATTTATATCCATTGTACTGCTAATCATATATCTCTGCTGTCTAATGGTTGTTGCAGCTCATATATTCTACACAAGAATAACGACTGTTCAATAAACCCTTATTGAAACGCCCAGCTGTATATTCTGTGTATCTCTGAGACAAGATAAGTAAGCACGAGTGACTGAGTGAAAAGTAGTACATTGTTTCCTCGATCCTGAGGGATCAGGGTTGTCATGTTCTAAGGTTGCCAGACACTATTCTCTCCCCGATAAGAAGAGACACTAGTGGCACTGTGAGCTAGCTTATGCAAACAGGCTAACATTTCTCGGTGGGGGTGCTCAGAGTCAGTCTGCCACCAAACCCACAGTTTATGTTATCCAAACGAGCAGGTCCTGTATGGGTAATATAGGAACTACACGACATGGCGCCGCCAACGTTGGTTGGGTACTTATTTAAAAGTAGAATCTGAGTAATTCAGTCGTGCTAATTCTCAGAGACCCCTACTCACAAAACACCAGAGATGTCTGGAGTGGGTGGGCACAAAAAACTCCGCCACAGCTGAGTAGGCAAAATATCCTATTTATTGGCTGCTGGTTAATCAAGCTTGAAGGACATTTTGTTCCTAAAATTGTGCATAACACCTTATCTTATTTCCCTTGAACAAACTTCTCCTTTCCAAAATGACTGGGGATGCAACCAACCCAGATAACCCGGTGGTGGCTAGACGCCTCTCAGTAGGAGATGAAGTGGTGGATGGAATTCTCATTGCACCTAAATTCAGACGTACTATCACCCTGAAACTACTAGAATATGGTTGAACACCGAGGGGTGGCATAGTAGCCTTAGTAATTGAGGCACACAAATCAAACAAAACAGAGGTATTCTATTTGTGGGTTACATTCCCAGAAGCAGATGCAAGAACACAGACATTTCACTACTATACAGAAGGAGATGCACCAGTGGAATATGGTCCTTGTGAGGACATAGAGGTCCACTCACGTACCAGGAACACCTATACTGGTTTAAAGGCGCCCTACCCCATATAAGACACAGAGTAAGATTAGGCCCTCTCAGAGGAGACGGGGCAACATGGCCAATATTAGCGGCCTACACACCACATCCTGACATTGACACAATGCCATAGGCAGACTTACTCTTACAACACAAGGATTTAATTAAAATGTACAGAAACTTGACACAATTCGTCATGAGGACTTTCACAGTCCAACCAACAACAGTTGCAACAAATGGAACTCAATATCAGAGTACAGCAACTAAAATCACACCACAAACATTACACGCAGTTATGGACAAGATGCCCACGAAACGTGAACAAATGCCATTCTGGGTAGCTCAGAAAATAACTCAGCTCGAGGCAGTATTCCCGAATACTACCCGTTTGAAAAACACAGAATGCTAACAATCTGCTTGTCCATGGGGATAACACCACAAGTAGAGGATTGCACCTCTTGGGGTACAGTCTTTGCTGCCATATATACCAGAACACATGGTATTCCTTCATTAGCGGTAATACCAGATGTATTGAGACAAATACAAAACGAGTACGGGGCAGAGCCTGCTCTAAACTTGGGGATGAAGTTATTAAATAACTATGGCCAGGTATCAGCCATAATACTAGCTAATATTAAAGGGGAAGCAGCTTCTGTGGCAATCCACCAACGCCTAAGGGAGTTCAGTACGTTGGATCAACAACACGAACTACCCAAAATATTTGAAACTGCATATGCAGAATTAGGCAGAGACAGTTTGGGTGGGAAAGCATTAAAACCACAACTGATGGGCAGTCCGGAAAAGGACACTACCAAGCAGACACCTGCTTCTTCTAAAAAGAAGTGGGATAATAAAATACTACAAAACTTTAAAAACAGATCTCAATCCCGAGGTAGATCTCCTCCACAGGAACCCTCTGAAAATCTCAGGAATAGGGATAATATAAGGAAACCTGACAGGTATCAGGATACTGATACACGTTCCTCTCATTCCTTTCAGGGCTCGACGAAAAACTCAGAGAGAGAAGGATGGTCAGAACACAAAGAGGAGCGTACAAAGTCCAGAGACAAGCAGCACGCTCAAGATTACACTTCTAAAAAAGAAGAAAAGCAAAAATCAAAACCTCAGTTTAAGAAGAAGAAAGTTGCAGGCATAAAGATCAGACATGCCCAGAATTCTGAGGACGCAGCTTCTGAACGGGGAATGGGCTCTGACAATGCTAGACAGTGTGGCAGAAGTAACAATAGCTCGCCAGAACCTGATGGAATTTCTGGTGACAGCGGACTTGAATGATTACATCACGGTGGAAACACCAGATACAAGGGTGAACGTCCCACATAATTTACACGAAATAACACTCCAAATGGAGAGGGTCAAGCCCAGGAAAGTTAAAGGTCTCTTTTGGAAAAACCTATCATCTGGTTATGACATCCTATTAGCTGAACAAGATTGGCCGCCAGCATTCATTATGGAGTGCCCTAGGGGAGAAACTGTAATTTTTCCAGCATTCTCCGACCTCGTTCCCATACACCTTAAACATGCATATGCACAGGTTGCCCTAGCTCCAGCATTGTACAAAAATCATGCCGGATGGGATGAGGATTCAACCCACCATGTGATCCCGTTAAAAGTTTTACCAAATGCTCAGAGGCAATACCGAATAAAGCAAGAAGCTAAAAAACAGGTCAGGGAGATCTTAGATCAACTTGAATACCAAGGGGTGATTGAAACATTACCCTCACCAATGAACAACCCTTTGTTTTCAGTATCAAAACCGGACAACTCATATCGTCTAGTTTTAGATTACAGACATTTAAACACATGCACAAAGACATTCGCTGTCTAAAACGCACACAGTTCTGCATTAATGAATAACATTGTGCGGAAAAAGTACAAAACTACACTAGATATCTCAAATGGATTCTTCTGCCAAAATATAGCGCCTGAAAGCAGGTATTTGACCGCATTCTCAGTGTTGGGGTCCCAACGACAATTTTGTTGTCTCCCCCAGGGATATAAGAACAGCCCAGGGGTATTTTGAGCAAGGGTAGCTGAGTTACTACAAAATTTTGATGAGGCAGCATTGTCCTATGTGGATGATATTTATCTGATGGACGATGACTTAAATAGGCACTTGACCAGGGTGAGCACCATTATTATGGGATTCGCCTCTGAGGGCTACAAATGTAATTTTAAGAAATCAAAAATAGCCCACCTCAATGTCCTGTTTTTAGGATACAAGCTTTCAAGTGAAGGGAAAAGCCTGGCAGCTAACTTTTTAGAAAAGTGTGCGCTGCTATAACCACCAAAATCATTAAAAAATCTTCAATCAATACTGGGCTTCCTAAATTTCGGCAGAACATACATTTTAGATTAAACAGAAAGAGTAAAACCTTTCTTCGACTTAATCAAACCTGACTTTTCAGTCAGACATTGGACACAGGAACACACAAACATCCTACGTTCACTACAAGAAGACATGATAGCTTCCAAACACTTACAGACACGCGTAAACGTACTCAACTTAGTGATCCGAATAGTAGCGGTCAATGCGGTTACACTTACATAACCTTCAATGAAGGTGAAACCATACGAATCGCTTACAAATCACACCTGTACACAAGCGCAGAAATGCGTTTCACTTCAACAGAAAAGATCCTGTCGGCAGTTCAGACCGCTGTAGCAAGAGAAAGAGCACTGGCTCAGGGGAAACGCATAATTGTCGTAACCCCAGTACCAGCTTTAGAAGCTGTTACAAAGGCAAGCATTCCAAATGCAAAAGCTTTACAACCGAGGTGGATACAATGGGCTAATTCTCTTACTGCAACGGATGTTGAATACAGATTTGATCCAAGTCTAAAAACACAAGCATTTCTGCAATACGAACAAGAATATTCTCTACCAAATGAAATCTTGCCTCTAGATCAGCATGAATATATTATTTACACTGACGGATCTGCTCAACCGGCCCTAGGGAGTAAGCAACAATACAGCGCGGCATGTGCTATTGTTAAAGGTCGCATGCGGGATGGAAAGTTCCATCCGAGTTGCACCAAAACGCAATCTCTAGGAGACTACACAGCTCAGTTGGCAGAGTTAAAATCACTGATACTGGCACTTGTAAATACGGATCACGAATTCCCTACACTAATTGTGTGTGATTCCTTTTACTGTGTGCAGTCATACAATGAATATTTGTATAATTGGGAACAAAATGGGTTTAAAAACGCAAAAGGTGGCACGATTATGCATAAAATGCTATGGGAACAGGTAGTTGAGTTAAAGAACGAACTACCAAGGGCTCACGTGATCCATACACTGAGTCATCAATGTGATGGCGTTCACGTTGAAAGGAATTCATTGGCTGATGAAGCCGCAAAGGGGGCTGTACGCACGGCTTCCGTAGCTGCAATCACTCGTTCAAAAACGAGAATAGACGGTGAGATTATGGTGGCTGTTAATGCTGCAAGCAAAAACAGCGGTGCAGTACCAAAGAAATTTCCACTCAAATACTCCTACAAGTTAGATGCGAACAACATTCCATATGCTCAGATTCCTGGAGTGGGGGACAGAGTAATAACAAATATGGATTGTAGGCAAGGTTTAATACTGGCAGCACACAAGGGTTTCGGCTCTGCGCATACAGGCGTTACAGCGACTATTTCATTACAGAAACAGCGTTATTGGTGGCCAGGTCTAACAAAACAAACTAAAGACTATGGGGCAAATTCATAGAACTAATCTGAGACAAAATCCTAAACTTACTACTTTTGGTATTCACAGAAGGCATTTAGTAGTAGTAAAGTTAGGATTTTGTCTTAAGTTTGACTTAAGACAGACTTAAGACAGACTTAAGACAAACTTAAGACAAACTTAAGACAAACTTAAGACACAATCCTAACTTTACTACTACTAAATGCCTTCTGTGAATACCAAAAGTAGTAAGTTTAGGATTTTGTCTCAGATTAGTTCTGTGAATCGGGCCCAAAGTCTTGAAATGTGACATCTGCCAACAGATGAAAGTTTCCACCATAACACGCCCGGCACAGACACCACTATTAAAATCGGACAAACCTCTTGCTTGTGTGTATCTGGACCACTGCGGCCCCTTACAATCTGAATGGGCTTACAAGTATATCATGGTTGCAGTGGATTCCTGCTCAAGATTCCTATGGGTATGGCCTCAGCGCTTGGCTGATGCTCGAACTGTTATCAAAGATTTGCGAGTCTTCATAGGTACATACGCAGTTGGCACGTTACATTCTGACCGTGGCCCGTCGTTTAGCTCTCGGGCTTACAAAGAGGCCATGGAAAGAATGGGCGTTGCATTGCGGTTCTCCTCTCCGTACCATCCTGAGGGAAATTCGGTTGTGGAGATGAAAAACAGGGAATTAAAGCAATCTTTAACTGCTAGGGTACAAGGCAAGGGCGGTAGTTGGATAAATCACCTTTATGGGGTACAAAGAGCACTCAATAACCAGCCAAGAAGTTCTCTAGGGGGTGTCACTCCATATGAGGTCCTATTTTGGACGAGAATGTGGGTACCTGATCTTGATGTGAAGGCGCAGTGGCGGATGAGAAACCATTTGATATCCATGATCGTTTGGCTGTTTTACAGGATCTAAATGAATCCAGGACACAACAAAGCAACGTTGTCCAGAAACAGACCGCCACTGGGGATGTCAAGGCGAACACGGCAAGACCTGTCTGGATCCTAAAAATTGGGGATCTGGTCAGAGAGAAAATAGCGGTCAAAAAAGAATTTGGACCCTCCTACAGAAAGCCTGTACCTCTCCTAGCAGTTCAAGGAACAAGAACTGTACTTTTGCCGCCTCTTGCCGGGAAAAAGGAGAAAATA
Organism: Calotriton arnoldi; assembly: GCA_963921515.1. NCBI lineage: Eukaryota > Metazoa > Chordata > Amphibia > Caudata > Salamandridae > Calotriton > Calotriton arnoldi. The sequence continues at coordinate 438,037 of CAWUFW010004816.1, forward strand.
TTTGTCTCAATCGACTTAATCAAACCACACTATGTGGCAGATACTGAACAGTAGGTCTCGTGGACTCCACAGTAGTAGACACCCTCCTCTAGCTACCATCCAAGTAGTTCAAACAGAAAGACTCATCATGTTTGAATAGCCTCCTGTGCAGAATGAAGGAATAAGCAACAATGCTATGGAACTCATTCCCCTTGAACCCGAAGTTCATCTACCAAATGAAACTCAAAACAACACTCAAGTTGCAATCAGACCAAATACAGACGTCTACGTCAACATGCCTCGACGAGAGCAAAATGCGATTTCAACAAATCCCGATGCAATTCCTACAATTGATCGAACTGCTTCTGGCTACTTCATGAACTTTGATACGTTTTCCTTGGATCCAAGTGAACCGGAAACGACGCCAGCCAAAAATTCATGGAAGCAGCAAGTTAAAGACTTTCTTAAAAAGACTTACCTGGTATCGCCTTGGTTAGAACTCTGGGTAATTACTGGGATTCTATTTTTTCTTTTCTGGCTAGGCTTAGTTATAACTTTTAGCATGCTTATTAATGGACGATACCTTCAACAAAGCTCCACTGCCCAAAAAGTTAATCTGATTTTAAAACCGCATAAATCTTCAAATCGTGAACAATGAGACTTATCAACAGTGAACATCACAGCAGTTCCTATACCGGACGGTATAGTCTGGGACAAAGTTGATTTTGATATATTCGGTCCGACTGAACTTTTAAAACTTGCACATGTATTTAAAATTTCATTAAGTGATATCATTACCTCCAGTACATTTTCTGATGAATGGGACTCTGAAACTGTTAATAATATGTTGTCTGATTTAGAAAAAACTGCTGCATTTCCGAACACTGAAATGTTAGAAGGTAATTCAGACCATGACACTTTGTACTGTTACCAACATTATGGTCATCATTTCCTACACAAATCGATTTCGCCTAGAAATGTGTTTGAGTACCACCAGTGGGAACATTGCCCTACACCACCAAAAAGTAGTTCGCAAACATTTGCACAGAAATTTTCATATTTTTCAGGTTTCAACACCACTGACCCGACTTCATTTTATTATAAGGTTACACCGACATCGGCACTGAAAATTATATTGACTAACACCAAACAGATATACTCTGCTTCCTTTATTGCCCAATTGTCTGAACAGGGTTTTGACCTATGGAAGGACACAATAGACTTAAAATCAGTCTGGGGTTCGAGGGACTGGAAAGTCCAGGGAACAGAAGCGCTATTTAGAGCATGCCTCATTCCACAGCAGATGATATTTTTAAATGACACTGTGCAACAGACAGCCTGTCTTGGACTAGCCAAGAACAAGGACCTTAACACACCTCCTCGGTTTCCGATACCATCACATGGGTGGCAAAATTCGACTTCACAGGAAGGGGCGACAGTAGATGACATTTTAAAGTACAATAGATCAGACCCTTATTGGAAAGAATGGTTGGTTTGGCCCTTAGACACGAACGAATGTCAGAAACGATTCTTGGGTAGTACCGAAGGGTACAGTATCCACAGGCCAGACCCACGCTATGTACAAAGAGAACACCCAGGGGTAGTGACATCCTACAGTATTGGGAGGTTGTGCCTTGATTTGCTAGAAACCTCAACACTCACAGAAGTGAAACAACACTTAGCCTTACTCTTACAAGACATAGATCTTAGGGATTTTTTACTAGGTCCCAGGAAACCCCATCAGAAACGTTTCATATATGCTGGCATTTATGCTGCTTACAATGAAACCTCGAAAATATCCCAACAAGAGGCCGCAGAGAGAATACAGGAAATAAACTGTATTAACTTGGAGAAAGTGTTAGCTGTGGTAGACAATGGGTTAACAACTTTGACCTCCAATATATATTCCTTAGGTAACATTGTATCTTCTGCGATAGGCATACTGGAACAGGATTTAGCCGTATTATAACACGGGCAATCTCAGTTACGTTCTGTTATGTTATTGAGCTGGATGCTGCAATCTTTGCGTGCAGACTATGTGCCTTAGCGCTATATCAACAGTACGTCTCTGTTTTCTGAATATAATCTAACAGGTAAACAGATGGAAATGGCACAAAGGGGAGCAAAATATACAATGCTGCGTATTGAAAAACTGGACAGGTTACCATTCACGGTAGTGGAATCTCCATCTACGGAATGGCTTATCCATGGCCACATCACTCTACCGGTCACTACTTTTCAGTTTCAATATTGCCTTGAACAAAGGCAGGCGGGCAAATATGAAAAGATGGGTAAGGAACACATCAAGGAATCTTGGGAGTTACCATACAGATTTCGATGCCGGAGTGGGGATCGAGAAGTGTTTCTAAGCGGTACAAACTGCAAGAACGCTCTAAGCGGTTCTCTCATGTGCCAGGACATTTCATTGCACGGAGCCTGTAATGGGTCGGTAGCAAACTTGTCCTGCCCCATGACAGGGTCTCCAGCTGCCGTGATTAAACCGGTATTCGAGCTGCTCTCGAATGGGAGTTACTTGATGCTGAACGATCAAGGTTGCTGTGGGATGATTCCGGGCATTGCCTATCTGGTCACTGTGAACTCCAGTGTTACTTGCTGTATGCAAGTATTGTTTCCCTCAACAAGTACAGTCAGGGAGGCGCCGTTATGGCCTTCGTTGAATGTTTCCTTTATACAGTTTGATACTTTGAGCAGACTGAAAGCCATGCTTTTGCAGCAACCCGTACCCTTAACATCTGCTCGAGAGACCTTTGATCTTCAAATCGCAAGGACCTCGACTGAGATACAGGCACTTATACGTACAAACTGCCCCATTCATTTAGCAGAAATGGTGGGTCGTATCTTTAATATGTATGATACGAGTGGTATTGTACACCTATTTAAGACCATAGGGTCAGGACTTCTAAGCACCTTTCAGACAATCCTCGGAGTTATTCCAAATTTTATACACTCCGTAGTGGGAAGCATTTTTGGAGGTCTTCCGCTGATCCTGCTTTCTATCGCAGGGATCCTGATTGTCATTTTCCTGCTCCGCAATGGACGGCCCAATTACCAACGAGATGGCAAAAGCGCTCCTGGAGCGCAAATACCGTGAACGCATGGTACAACATCTGGGCACACCTCGCCTAAGGGAACTATGCGCCTCTTGGTTCCTATCGTTTAGACCAGTCTGGATGGACTGCATCTTACCTGTTCTTCGATGCCTGTTTTGCGGTGAAGAATGCGTCTTGGACCTTTGTCTGACACTTGCAACGGACATGCCTGCGGACTTGAATACCCGGCTGGAACCCCTAAGGGCCCACGCTCAGCAATGTCCCCAGCATATTCCCATCTTGATGGCTGCATTCCTCGAGAATCCCCAGGTGCCTTTTACAGCTGGGTTGAGCATCAGCTCCACCACTAGCACCAAGGTATCGACTACAGTACCGGCTGCCTCTACACCATCTATTGGCAGTACTGAATATCATCTGTGCTCCATTGACGTACTTTGCGAGGTGTTACAAGGACCATCCCCCACAGCAGCAAGCAATGATGATGTTGCGTCTCCCAGCCAGGACACTTAATCTAAAATTGGCTGATCGTGTGCTGGGAAAGAATTCAGTTTGTTCTTTTTCTCCAAAACTCAGCTAAATTTGGAAAATTTCCTTTAAAATTGACACTTTCACTGAAAAGCATGGCCTCTTGACGCTTATAGTGGTTCGACCTATATAAACGAACTCATCTAGGACTTTCGCTTAGATAACATTTCGAAAACAACTGATTTTCAGTAGAATTTTCACCTCTTAGGCTATTTTTAAATGTTTTTAATGTTTTAGAAATATGTTTTTACGTGGCTCACTGATATTTTTATGCGCTGCTACCTAGTTGAAATTGTAGTTCGCTAGCATTTTTATCATTATTGACTGTTCGGAAGAGGAGTGGGTGTTATGTTCCATATAGGTTCCCTAATATAGGCCCGGGTAACATCATACCCCTTCACCTACATTACCTCCCCTACACTACACTGTAACAAGCCTTTTAGGATTGAACCTTTACCTAGTTCTAGTCCTGGGTGCAGAAGGAGGGTTTCTCCTAAACAATAGAGTCCTATAACTCCATCAATAGACTCACACAGTATGAATGAATATTCATAAGGGTTCTTAGAAACCAGGCTGGGGCTACACCACCTTCCTCCCCATATCTACGTACACGGTTCATCCCATACGTCATTCTCAAATCCAACAATGGCTAATACAAGCAGCAAGGGACAAAGGAGCCCTAGATACTTTCTGTATAAATACAGCACCTCTTGCTAGTGTTAGTTAGAGGGCACCGAAACTTCCAGGCCAACACAGTGACCAGAGACGCTGAGGCTCCTGCATGCAGACGCTCCAGCTGACAGTGGTCTGAACATCCCTCACGGGGTGTCCAACTCAAGACCAAGAAAGGCTCCTACATTCTCATGATTCAGGTAATGGGGTTCGACTAAATCCTAGAGGGATTCTTGGCTTCACACCTACTCACATGCTAGGTACACTTAGGTACATCTAGATAGGCCTCGTAGGAGTATGCGCTTTCTTGTACTTGTTTCAACGCTGCAACTACCATGCAACATGCACGTTTGCAAGCAGAAATTAACATGTTAAGTATACGGATTCCTGTTACACAGTCTACCCCAAGGATTCCGAGTAACGCATTCACTTCTGGCGTTACTCCACAGAAAACATCTCAATGCATGTTGGCAGTATGCCCCATCTGGGCCGCAGAGGGGGGAAAAAAAGAGGGGTGCAGAGATATGGTGTATAGGTGCAGGGGGGAAAGGAGAGTGAGTTTCACTACTGTACTGGGTTCAGCAGGCTTACTTGTAGTATTGCAATCAGTCTGAGTGGATGGGACTGTACTCGCATTCCTCAAGGGTAGTCATCAAGACATCCCAGTCAGACACAATGGGTCTCTTTCACAGTCATCTTCCCGCCTAAGCACCAAAGTCTCAGTTTTTCCCCACTTAAGCATCACCGCCCACCAACACGCCTCCCCCGGCAATGCTGCAGCCTTCCAGTGTATAGTTTGCGCACCTACAAGAGTGCCAAATTGGGTTGTGGCCCCCCTAGCTTTCCTGTCCTGTAAAGACCTAGGGCCTAATTTACTATATTTTGATGCATGGCAGCACAGCCGTGCACCAAAATATAGTAAATGAGGCAGGGTCGAGACTGATTTGCATATGGCTGGGTTTAAACTGGAATGGCATGGGGAGCAAAAAAACGATATCTGTACTGGAGTGAATGTTTGACATTGTTCAACATTCTGTTCATCAATTGTTCTTTTTGAAAAGGATTACAAATTACAGTTTCAATGTGCCACCCGTCACCCAGGCACGTTTTAAAGCATGTGAGAGCAGGTTACTTTTTTTAAATTATATATTCCAGAAAAGACAACGGTTACAACAAAAAGAAAAAGCTGCAGAATGACAAATATACACCTTGTAAATAGCCGTATGTCCAATTTAGCATATGGTTCCTCTAATTACAAAGAAGAAAATCATAGGAGCCAACAAGGGACTAGTTAAACATTTCATATTGCGTTATAGCAGATACAAAAAGAGAAAGAGAGAGAGAGAGAGAAATAAATAATTAAAAAGAAAACATGGAAAATGTATGCATCAGACCTACTCAATCAAAGGGACCCAAATTTTCCTGCCCCGTTTCCCCGCTTTCCGCCCCTTGCATCCATATAGTGCCATCTCCAAATTACATATATGAAGCATCCTGGCATACCAAGCTTGATACGCCGGAGGGTCAGCATCCTTCCACTTTGATGCCATCAGCAGTCAGGCTACTGCCATTGAAATGAAACAAAAATATACCTGTGTTGATTCTAATTGTGCTTTCTCATCAAAGCCTAATAGCATCACAGTTGGCGAAATAGACACATCTTGTCTTAACACTTTATGCAGAATCATTTCAATCCCCTTTATCAAAGGGTGTAGCTTACTACAATAAAAAAACATGTGTACCAAATCTGCCGGGCCTTGCCCACATCTCGGGCAATGATTATTTTCCCTTTTCCCTTATCCAAACAGTTTTGCCGGGGTAAAGTACAAATAGAAAACTGTTTTGTAATGTTGGGCCTTCAGATTGGCAGAAAGAAATACTTTCTTTGAAAGAGCCAATGACCTACATAGGCCCAGCGCCTTGAGACCCTCTCGGGTGAGTAGCGCGCTTACAATTCCCCTGATTGATAGATTGATTGATTGATAGGTCCACGTACTGGTTATCTAATTTTGCTGCCCAGGTAGATTCAGTTTTTACTAAATCATCTGGAGTGGCTTTTGTAAAAAAACGATATATCTCCTTAATTCAAGGACTTTTATAGAGGATGGTTTCTGGCAAGGGGATCTTATCTGTAGAAGTGATATTTGATATAAAAGGTCTAATGGTTTCCCTAATTTGGACATACTTAAAATAAGATCTAGGGTCAATTTCATACCACTCCTGTAGCTCTACAAAAGAAATCATACTATTCCTGTCTATGGCATCCCCTATTTTGCTAACACCGGCCTGCTCCCAATGTTTACCAATTCCTTCATAAAGAGGGGCCGGAAAAAGCGGTGATTGCCAAAGGAGTAGGTATCTCTGGAGCCTGGGAATTTCTAACAGATTGCAGACTTTATGCCATACATTCCATGCCGCTCAAAGAGGCTTGAACCATGTTTTTTTTGTAGTAACTAGCCTCCAACTGCCTCAGTAAAACTCCCGATGCTGCTCCACCTATAGCCAACTCAAGAATTGAGGGAGGGACTTCGCATTCCTGTGCACCCAAGCATGTTTCTGCCCCAGTATTCGACTTAAACAGAATACCCATTTGTTGTAGCATTATGGCCCAATAATAATGTAGTATATTGGGAACCGCCCAACCCCCTGAGCTTGCGGAAGGGTCAGGAATTTCAATGAGCGCCTAACCTTCTGATAATGCCAGATAAAGTGGGTAAATATTCCATCCAGTTTTTTAAAGAAAACAGGCTCCAGCTCCAACAGGATACAGCGAAATAAATATAAAACTTTTGGGAACATGGTCATTTTGAGCATGTTGCACCTTCCTATTATTGACATATGCAATTTATCTATTCTTTTTAGGTCTCTGCTGATTTTATCTATAAGGGGAGCTGAGTTCATCGCCCAAATAGAACCCACATCCGGCGAGATGTCGATCCCAAGATAGGTAGCTACCTCGGTCTTGCGGGGATCCTGAAAGATAGTACTTTCTGTGCAAACAATCCTGGTCTTATCGGAGTTCAGGTGATATCCCGACTGCCCACCGAATTACTTTGCCAAAACTTCGATCCTCGTAATTGCTCCCAGTGGGTCAGGGGTAACAACAGCTATGTCGTCAGCATATGCTAAGACCTTGGTATTATACCCCCTGACCACTACTGGTTTAATCGACTTGTCTAGCATTATTGACCTGATGAACGGATCGATATATAACGCAAAGAGAATTGGTGCGCAAGGGCATCCCTGTCTCGTCCCTTGAGCTACTGCAATCCTTTTGGACTACTTGCTCATCAATTGAATCCTAGCATATGGCTGTGAGTACATGGCTCTTTTAGCTGTGAGGATTCGTGGTCCAAACCCGTTGCACCTTAAGTTAACCCATAAATATGCCCACTCAACCCGATCAAAAGCTTTCTGGGCGTCGAGGAGAATCAAAGCCATCTGCTCTCCCGAAATATCCGCTATGTCGAACAGGGAGATTACCTGACGTATATGATCCATGGTCCCTCTCCCTGGTATAAAACCATGTTGCCATGGGCTCACCAATGAAGTAATAACTTTGCCAAGTCGGAGCGCGATGATCTTAGACTATAATTTCTCATCGACATTAATCAGGGAGATGGGTCGATGTGAAGCTGGGTCCTCAGCGGGTTTCCCTTTCTTCATGAATACGACTATATCGGTGCCTTGCCACGATTGAGGTGGCTGCACCTTCTGTTGTACGGCCAAGAACAAATTCAGGAGCAAGGGGGATAGCTCTGACTGGAGTACTTTATACATTTCATTCGGAATTCTATCGGGACCTGCTGCTTTCCCTGAGGCCATCGCCTGGAGTGCATCAGTGACTTCACTAAGCGAGATGTCTGCCTCCAGCTCTTGCAAAATAGGAAGATTTATGCTATCCCCGAGCCCAGCGGTCTCTGATGATTTATTCTCAGTCTGATAAAGGTCCCCATAAAATTCCGCGAACATGCTAAGGATTTCTTGAGGATCTGTTGCTAAAGTCCCATCTTTCCTTTTTATCCTCACAATGTTATTTCTAACTGCCTTTTGTCTTAGTCACAACGCTAAAAGTTTGCCTGTGGTCTCCCCATACTCGTAGTTATCCCTGGTATAGGTTTGAAATGCTTCCGCCACTTTCTTATTGTAGATACTATTGATTTCTGCCTTTATCCTTATGGCTTCCAATTGCAACTGAGTTTGTAGCTCTTCCTGTTTTTGAACGATTGCAGCCGTGTGTTCCTCTTCACACTTCGTCAGCTGATCTGTCAGTCGGAGCAATTCCTATTGCTGCCTCTTCCTACGTGATCCGACAAAGCTAGCAGCCTCCCCCCTTAAGCCTGCCTTAAACATGTCCCACACTACTTCTCTAGAGACGCTAAACCTACTTATTTAAAAAAACTGTCGGGTCCATCCCCTTATATGGTCAATAAACCCCTCATTGACCAGTAATTTCCTTTCAAAGGTCCACTTTGTTTGACATCTTTGATGCCCCTGAACTGTGATTTCCAGCATCAAGGGGTTGTGATCCGACAGTATTTTTGGCATCTTCCTTATATGAGCACCATCACCAAGAGCATTGGTAGCAAAAAAATAATCAAGCCTAATGTATTTTCTATGAGGACACGAAAAGTAAGTATAGCCTAAGTCCCTTGGCTTCCTGAAGGCCCATATATTGATTAGCCCATGGCTAGAGATCAGAGCAGCTAGTGCTTTATAAACTTGTGGCTTTCTCCCCTGATATTCCTTGGTGAAGGGGCCACTTGCGTCCAAATGAATATTAAAATCCCCACACATAATGAGGGTGCCCGGCCAGGAGGCTAGCTCTAATTCCAGTTCCTCAAGCATCCCAGGGTCATCTAAGTTAGGCCCATAAACCGTACATAAGGTGAGTCCGACTGATAATGTGACTATTGCCCATCGCCCCCATTTATCCGTTAGAATTCGCTTTGCTGGGGTCAGCCGATTTGAAACATGGATTGTGACCCCTCTAGTTGTAGTGTCTGGGAAGAGCAGGCTACCTGTGTGTATCCTGGAAATATGTTGAGCCCTCTCTTCTGCCACGGGATGTGGGTTTCTTGTTGGCATATTATATCTGCCCCCAGGGATCTAAGTACCTCACTCACCCTAGCCCGCTTTCCCCTATCATTTAGTCCCCCAACATTTATTGAGCAAATAGCTAGCCTACCCATTGTTGAAACATTTTAAATATCCGAATCGATTGTCATGCATTTTTAAATTAAACACACTTTTTCTATTCTCCTTCCTTAGGTTGTGCAAATCACGCTGCTTTTCTGGGTTTTTTCTCCCCCTGCGACCCCCCTCACCACCACCCTTGTCCACCCTCCCCCTCCTCTCCCCCCAACCTACCCCAAACCCCCCCCACCCCCAGCCATACCATCCAACCCTGCACCCCCCCATTCAGAGAAAAAACAGGCCTGTGTCGGTCTGTGGTGGATGGAAGGTGGCACCCCTCCCAACTGGTGTCTATTCATGTATGTGCGTCCCTATCTAGTGTCTCTGTACCCCTACAGTGATATAAAGAGAATAATAGCTCATGTTGTGTATATATCTCCATTTTTCCCCCTTCTTTTTCTTTTTCCCCCCCCCTCTCTTTATTTAATTATTCCCCCTCATTTCTTACCCCTACCGTAAAGATTTATGATTCTGATCCCTCTCTATTTTTGGAAAACAGCGACAGGCTTTCCCCTGCCCCCTTTTTCTTTTTTTAAAATGTTTTTTAAATTAAATGTACCCACTAGTTCCTACTAATTTACGTTGGGGATGTAGTTTGCTCCGTTCTCCAATTTCTCCACCTGAAACCCCACCTGGGACCCTAGGCCATAGAGACAGCAGCTATACATACACATAAATTGTACAGTAATACCCCACCTGATGTCAAAAACTCTTTAGCCTTGACTTCCGAGGTAAAGAATCTGGTTTGATCACCCCAGATTACTTTCAGGCGGGTCGGGTTCATTAGGAAAGCCTGTGCCCTTTTCTCCTGGAATGGCTTAATCATTTGGCGTAAGCGCCATTGTCGTTCAACAGTAATATGGCACAAGTCTGGCCTGGTGAAGAATGAAAAGCCATCCCCGACTTGCTGAGCCTCAGGCCTAGCCTTTTTGAAGATGTTCTGTTGCAGCAGGAATTTTCCAAAATACACTAAGACAGCTCGTGGTTTGGCATCAGGCTTGACTGGTTGCCGAAGAGAAAAGGGGACTCGATGCACCCTTTGAATTTCATGGGGCCAGTTCCACCCTTCTAGATCTGGAAAAGACTTTTTCAACAGCTTGACCATGTACATACGGACATCCGATCCCTCTTTCGCTTCAGGAATTCCTAGGAACCGCAGATTATTCCGTCTCTGATGGTTTTCGTTGTCCTCAAGCTACCACTGGATGTCGATCAGTTGTGTCTCATGTGCTTCTTCTTGGCCCTTGGTGCCTGCGATGTCCGTCTCAAGGGCAGCTGTTCTTGACTCAAGGTCCGTCACCCGGTCGCTGATGGCATTGCATGTTTTGGCTACTTTCCACACTGCCCTCTGCAGTTTGCGGGCTGCAGCTTGTGTCTGCTTTACAAGCAAACCTCTTCACTGTGAGCGATAACGCATTGCAAAATAGTATCCAAGGTGGGAGGCGCTGTAGGCTGGCCATCAGGGGGGGCCTTATTATTGTCCCCGACCAGTTGATCACCCGGGGAGTAGTCCCACTTTAGGTCTCTGTACCTTTGGTTGTCTATTCTGCCCATTTTGTTATGTGTCTTCCGTGTGGTGGCTGTTGAATCCACTCTGCTGTTGCCTGGTAGACTCTTCGTCTCAATTGAATCTGTATTGGACCCTGAACCTGATCCCACATCTGACCAAGTGGCATCCGATAGGGAGAAAAAGAAATTGTTCACCTCAGAGTCTTGCTCCCGGTCACTACGAGCTCCCACTTTCTTGGAACATCGTACCATTTGGCGATTTTGCTTCTTAAGCAGATCCGAACACAGAGAATCAGACTCGGCCTCCCCTGTTAGACCAACATGCTCTCTAGTGTGGCCTTTGTTCCTATCCTTGGTTATATCTTGTGGGATTGGATCACCTTTGTTCAAATCATGGGCACCTTGTGAGAAATCCTGTACCTGCAACTGTAACTGAGAGGGTAGCGCTGAAATGCCCCCTGTGCTGCTTTTATTCGTCTCTCTTGTGCTCGTTCCCATGTTGCCTTAAGCTGCTGCCCCCTGGGTTTGATTGCCCTTTCCCTCCACACACTGTGTATGACTTCCCAGTGTTTCCCCCCCCCAGTCACTGCAGGCCAATCTTCTGAAATATCCACATCACCCAATGTCTCGTTGCCCCCAATGCCCCCGATACCCAGTATGGCATTATCGGCCTGCGCGCTGCTCTGGCCGCCTACCTGAGCTCAGGCTGAGACACTGTCCTGCGCCGTACTTGCCACGGGTGTAGATCCACTCCCTATGCCTCGGAGCAACTCGGGCACAGAGGCACCTGTCTGCTGCTGCTGCGCAACCACGCTCTTCCCCTTCCCCTCCGAGTTTGTCTCCGTCCGGGTCGTCTTCTGCCGGTGTCCCGACTGAGCCGTCCCTGTTGGTGCGGAGGCTGAGTCCACGGCCGGTGTGTTGGACTGTCTGGTGGGCTGCACCTCTTCCCCTCACTGCTGCCGATTTGGACCCTATGGCTGATGCGGCTTTGCTCGTCAAGATCTGGTGTCCTGAAACCAGAGAACCCTCCTTTTCCAGCCACCGGCAGCGAGCAATCACCGACTCGGCCTGTCGCGCTATGGACTGGATCCAAGGTAAGGCCCAGCCGGGTTCTGTATACTTTCTGCTTTGCGGGGGTTTAATCATACTCAAACTCTGGGCTCCATACAGAGTTCTTTTTGCCACCTTGTTGGGAGCGCCTACAGCCGAATCAAGCAGCCGCCATCTTGCTTCTCCCGTTCCTGTGAGAGCAGGTTACAGTGGGTCCATGTTAGAAATGGGGGTCTCTAGTTGGCAGTGGTTGGCCACTGTCCAAGTAGGGACCCTTCTTCCTAAGTCAGGGTAAGAGAGCCACACCCTTTGATAACCCCTGCTCAACCCTGTGGTAACGTAGCACGAGCAGCTAGGCTTATCTCAGAGGCAGTGTGTGAAGCATTTATGACCATACACAGTATCACAGTGAAGAACACTACAAAGGGACACCACACAAGTAGTTATAAAAAATAAGTATCTTTATATATAGACTTAGCACAAGACCAATAACGATAAAAAGCCACAATACTGTCAAATAGGATCACTCGTGGAATGCTGCAAAAATAGTTCAAGTGCGCAAAGAGGAGTTCAGTTCAAAGCAGTGGTCTCTGCTACCCTTTTACTTACAAAGTACCTGGATTTCGTAGCAAAATCAACAAATTGTCGCAAAGAAGCTGTAGCGATGAATTTCTGCACACGAGGCCGGCGATGCGTTAAATCCTTGCCGCGAGGGAGGATGATGCGCCGATCTGCTGATGCGTGTGGAAACAATGCGACAAACTTCTGCACGCTAGGCCGTGGGTGAGATGACTCCTTGCCGCAAGGGAGGAGACGAGGCGACGATCCTGTTGCGTGTGCGATCGGGTTGCGATGCGAAGAAATGGCGCTCCGCGAGGCAGCGACCATCCTGATGCGATGCGATGAAAATGGCGGACGCTCGGCGTCCGCGCTGCGATGTCGTGAAGCGATGATCTCGTTGCGATGACTCGATCTTTGGTTGCGAGCACTCGGCGGCAGCAGCGCGATGATTTTTCGGGCGCTTTCGGCTGCGGCGGTCTTGCAATCGTGCGTTAGCGACGATTTCAGCACTCTCTTCTCTGTAGTAGAACTAGATGCCCTGGAACTCACAGGAGCCTCACCTGCAGATAGAAATCCTCGCTGGGAGGAATTAGGAGGCTGGTGGTGAAGTCTGATGTGCCTGAGACTTCAACAGGAGGCTAGCTCTCTACTAGCCCTTGGGTGATTGCTTTAGCAAGATTAATAAAAGTTCTCTCAAAGTCCTTTTCCCTCTTCTTCCAAGTCCAATGGTAACCACTGCAGGCCAATCCAAGAAACAGCACACAAGCACAAGGATAGTCACCTCCTGCAGATTCCTTCAGTTACACGGACAGAGGTTCGTCTTGATATCCAGGAGCAACACACCTTGTAGGGGTTTCAGCACAGATATTTATACCCCAAAAGTCTTTGTTCTCAAAAGCTACAAGTCACTGAGCCTAGCCAGAACCAGTTCTGTTCAGTCCTGGAGCACTTTGTTTACCAGGCTACATCCTTCCTTTCAGAAAGAGGGGGTCTGCTATCAGACACACAGTAGGAGGTGGAGCCAGCATTCACATTGCCAGGCACAGCCTGATTCAGGTCAAGGAGCTACCCCTCCCCATACTCTAAATGCAGATCTCTCTATTCAACCCAGGTCTGACTCAGCCTGCCCTGTCCCTCCAAAACCAGACAGCTAATACACATAACAGTAGAGCACACTGGAAGGCTTAGGCAAGAAAATACCTACTTTCTAAAAGTGGTATTTTCAAACACAGAATATAAAAATAAACTTCACTAAAAGATGTATTTTAATATTCTGAGCTCAGGCATACTAAATTCGTTTTTCTACCATGTTCCTGGGTTCAGTTAGGACTATAGAATGTAATAGTCAAACTGCCCATTCTAGCCTATGGGGAACAGGTAGCCTTACAGTAGTGAAAAACGAAATTGGGTGTAATTCACTACCAGGACATGCTACACACACCAAGGCATGGCCTACCTTACACATACAATGCACCCTATCATAGGGGTGACTTACATGATGCCAAGGGAAGGTTCAGGGGCTGGGAAGTGGGTGCACTTCACAGCCAAGATGGCAGTTCTGGACTGCACACAGACTCTGCAGTGGCAGGTCTGAGACACACTTTACAAGCTGCTTCTGTGGGTGGCGCAAACCAGCGCTGCAGGCCCACCAGCAGCATTTGGTTTTCCAGCCCTGGGCACACACAGGCCACGCTACTAGGGACTAACAGGTAAACCAAATAAGCCAATCATGGATATACCAATTCACATGTCATATTTACACAGGGAGCATTCGCGCTGTGGCACTGAAGGGCAGTGGCACAGCGCCCAGAGCATCTAACACCAGCAAAACGGAGGAGACAACAGCGAAAAATGGAAGGGAGACCCACGCCAATGGTGCCAGGTCTAACAGTCCATTTTAAGTTATTCATTAAACCATATAACGACTCGGGGAGCGAGACTGGTGCCACTCACCAGGTTTAGCACTCTCAGAGCCATTTTAAGATTCTGGCAGCAGCGCTAGGTGCATGGGCTCGGGCAAAGAACAGCACAGCGGCGGTAATTCCTGCCCCCTCTATCCTTCCTCAGGCCCTCTCTGGTAGCTCCAGCCCTTGGATGTAGACACCTGGGTTCCGTGCCTGACAAACTTTCAGAAGGGCGGGTCTCTTCTTTCTTCACACAGCCACTTCAAGTGGGCTTACAGGCTCAAGCGCTTCAATGCTACTGTAATCTGCAAAAAATTGCTTCTGCACAGAGGTGGATTCAAAACTCTGGATCGACTCTATCAAATGTCAGACCACAGAACAGAGATGCTTGTGGTACGGCCCCACACCATTCCGATTCAAAATGAGGAGGCATTAGTGCCTTGATGTTTCCTATGCATATTGGTCTTTCAGTTTCAGTGCATGCAGTAAACATGTATGCTCTGGGGTCTTGCACGGACAGACTCTTTCAATATTCATCCTTTTCCCCTCCAGCCTGCACAGTGACTGATATTCTGGTGATAGTAAATCTTGCACAATTTAGGGGTGAGCAGCAGCGCACCGGTAAACTCTGCTCCGTTGTAGGTCGGCAGAGTTTTTTCCAGAACTCCACACTCCAAGCGGAGAATGGAGTAGTAAAAACTCTGCAAACTGTGCCGACGGAGCAGAGTCCACCGCCGACCCCTAGTGAAAAGTCATGCAGGGAGACTTTACATGGCCTTGTAAATATGGGCAGGCACACTGCACCACCAGTGTGTCAAAAAAAGTGATGCATGGGCAGCACAATGGGCTTGTAGATAAGCCCCTTAGCCGGGCATGCAGTCAAGGTAAGTGTTGCCCGTAATGGTGGTCAGTACATTTGTGGCTTCTGTGCAGAGGCTGCTTGTCATTGTGCAGTTCCAAAACATGTGCAGCTAATCTGCCCCGGCCACCCTGCAGCGTGGGCAGTCCGGCGAGGCCATGGGATAGATTTGGCTGGCCAGGTAATATGCCTGCAGCCTTTGCCCATCATGTGCATAGGTTGTGTCAGAGGGTAGGAGATAGGTTCAGAGTCTACTATACCGCACAGTCTGCTTATCTCTCCCATCAGTCTCTGATAGGCTAGGAAGTGGCCCACTGGGAGGCTTACCATGTCCACCAGCTGGCCAAAATGGATAAGAGTCCCATCCAAAAATAAGTCACCCAGGGTACAGATGCCTACTGCTTCTCACTGCTGCACACCCTCTCAGCCAATCTGTTCTCCAAAGGCTCAAAGGGAACCCAGGTAGATTTCAGGGGTGTATTGGAGCGTATTCAGCATAAGGTGCAGGGCTCTGGTAAAACTGCTATGGGCCACCTGTAGCAGGCCATTTGAGGGCAGAGGTAGTGCCACACCAGACAGGAGTGACTCTTGTACTAGCTGCTGTGTTCTCTCACCAGGGACATGGCCTAGTTCTTCCACATGTCGCCTCGCCAGCCAATGGGTGGGCCATTGCAGCTGTGCTGGCAAATAGTAGTGTTCAAAGAGTGGTACGCCGAGCCCACTGCGCTTTGTTGGGACATGTAATTTGGACAGCACCACCCATCGCATATCTTTGTTCCAAATGAAGCAACCCAGCATTCTGAGTAATACACAGAAGGTGCTGTGGAGAACGATCACTGGCAAGTTAACAAAGTAACATAGGGGACACAGAAACATCACCATTTTAGAAAGTACCACCCTGCCCTACTCCGACAGAGAGAGGCAATTTGAGGGTGGAAGGATGCGATTGCTCTTGTGAGGTTTCCATCCATGAGGTCTCGGGTTGTGTGATACACGTTGATGCCTAAGAAACTAATCGTGAGGGGCTCCCAGCGTATGGTATGTGTGCCCACCACAACGCACTGTCATGGCAATCTGGGTGGAACGGAACAGGCTGTTTTTCACCCAATTTATGCCCAACCCCGAGGTAGATCGAAAGGTGTCTAGGATGGTCTCAATCTCAGCAATGCCTGACCTTATATCCCTAACGTAGATAGGAACGTCATTGCCGCATAAGGAGACTACGTGTGCCATGTCCCCCAGTGGAATGCCCTAAGCAACACCCGCCTGTCTCAGCCTATGTGCTAGTGGTTCCATCGCCAGGGCAGAAAGTAGCAGAGAAAGAGGGCAGTCCTGGCGCGTACCCCTGCTGATTGAGAAGGGGGTTGATATACTCTGCCCTATTTTCACCCTGGCCATCGGGTTTGCATAAAGAAGTTTGATGAGCCATAATAGTCTGCTGAATATGCCCATCATTTAGAGTGTCGTGAGCATGAACTCCCAGTCTAAAGTGTCAAATGCTTTTTCTAGATCCAAGACCATGCAAGCTGCAAAGGGCCAGTGACTCAGAGCCTCTTCCAGCATCCGTAGTCTGCAGATATTGGGTGTCATGGATCTATTTGGTAAAAATCCCATCTGATTAAGATCCAGTAAATGTTCCATAAGCCTTGTGGCTATGGCCTTATTCAATATCTTATAGTAGCTGCCTAGCATCGACAGCAGCCTATAGGAATCTATCTCAAGGGGGTCGCATCCCTGTTTCTGGAGTGAGACCAGGAGCGCTTCATCGAGGGTCCGGGGGAGGCAGCCTGTCA
The DNA here is from genome assembly GCA_963921515.1 of Calotriton arnoldi. Classification (NCBI taxonomy): domain Eukaryota; kingdom Metazoa; phylum Chordata; class Amphibia; order Caudata; family Salamandridae; genus Calotriton; species Calotriton arnoldi. The sequence continues at coordinate 455,156 of CAWUFW010004816.1, forward strand.
TGAGGGCAGCTTTGTACACTTCGGAACGAGGGTGGACTCGTATGTTTTATTAAATACAATTGGTAGCCCATTTAATCCCAAGGTTTTGCATGTGGGAGAGGCTCGGATAACACCTCAAAGTTCCTGTTTCGTCAGGTGGTGTTTAAAGTCCCACAGGGTGGAATGCCACTGTAGGTACCTGTAACAGCTGTAAGAAGTCACAAATCTGTTCATGACGGTTCACAGGGGAGGGGAGGGTGTAAAATGTGCGATAGTAAGCACAAAATGCCTCATGAATGCCCTCCTGACTAATGTCTAGTGTAGTCAGAGAGATGCGGATAACTGTAATTGGGGCGGTGGCTGTTGCAGTCCTCAGAAGCCATGCTAGTAAATGGCTTGCCTTATCTCCTTCAGCATGCATTTTGGACTGATATGATTAATATTCCAGACATCGCAGGGATTCCAGCAGGTGTGTGTGCTTGCCTCTCTGCTCAGTCAATGTGGTCAATTTGAATGAGTACACCCATGCTTTCTTTTCAAGGGTGCCTAGACGATCTGTGTGCCTGTGTCAATTCCTAATGTATGGTGCCTCTCACCCCATCACAGTGTGAATGCAATGGGCACGTATGACCGTTATCAAAGACATTGAACAACTCTCCCAACTCTCAGTCCCAGGGCAGCAGAGTAACATCTAATTGCCCAAACAAAGAACATATTACCCAATCCGAGGGAAAGTCTATATGCATTCCAACATGATGTGAGCCAGAATCTTGTGAAAAACTGGAAAACGGGGGTGGAGCATCAGTCAAAGGTGCAAATGCTTGGCAGCCATGTAGCACAAGGAACAGTAACCCTGCGGCCCACAGTTTCACAGTTGAAGCGTTAAGGATCAAGTCATCCAGGTGCAGCTTTCTGGGCACCCTACCATGATCAGGTTAAGCAATGTTATCAGCAGTTTGTGGCACCAATATTGAGAGAGCTGTTGAGGAGGAACTACGTACGAAGGCACTTGAATCATTGTCCAACGGCGTCCCAGCCACATTATTCGTGGGGCGGAAGGACTTCCCTCCCTACATACTGTTAGCCTACCAAGAGTGCCTAGTTTTGTTGCTCACAGGCTTGTTCCTGGGACATGCCTCCAGATGATACAATCCCATCACCGCCTGCGCCCAGCAGCAGTCGACCTCCTACGTGTGACTGGTGTTCCAGCCACATGGAATTCATAGTACGTCTAATAGAAAGGGTTTAGGATATGCCAGGAAGTGTGGCGCCTCGCTATGTTTGCGTAAGTGTTTTGGCTTTGCCGTATGGCACGGTGCAACCAGGATAGGGGAAGTACCCTAAAACCCCTAAGTGTGTGTGGGTAGAGACCCGCACAATTTACAGAAAACAAAGTCCCGGGCACACGTTATTGGTAAAATGCACTGTTTGCCAAAGTCTCTTGTATTCAGAATGTTAGCATCTAAGATCCACGCAAGTTATTTACGGTCTCTTCAATTAGTTTAATCTTTATGAAGACAACCAGCCAACACGTGTTTCATCACAATGGGAAGTATCCCGTGACTTCTTCAGGGCTGTACGTAAAGCGTAGGTGTCAGGTGAGGTCACTCCGCCGGTGATAATTCCGACCCGGCTGGTGTGGCGAGGATGGGAACAAATGAATGTCCTTGTATTAGTGAAAAGTATGGAAAACGAAGCTCCGGAATGCCGGAGATCTCAGTACAAAAGGGCGAAGTAAAAGGGACTCAAGTAAAAGGTCCACATTAAATGTCAGAAACACCGGTGTAACGGTGATCCCCAAACTTGAGCGCCTGTAAATTCGTAAAGGGCGGGTCCGCCGTGGGAAAGAACCTGAAGCGGGTGCGCTTAGGGTGGGGAAAGAACAGGCACTGGTTCACCTCTGCTCCGGAAGTGGACCACTTCGCCCTTTTGTACTGAGATCTCCGGCATTCCGGAGCTTCATTTTCCATACTTTTCACTAATACAAGGACGTTCCATTGGTCCCATCCTCGCCACACCAGCCGGGTCGGAATTATCACCGGCGGAGTGACCTCACCTGACACCTACGCTTTACGTACAGCCCTGAAGTCACAGGATACTTCCCATTGTGATGAAACACATGTTGGCTGGTTGTGTTCATAAAGATTAAACTAATTGAAGAGACCGTAAATAACTTGCGTGGATCTTATATGCTAACATTCTGAATACAAGAGACTTTGGCAAACAGTGCATTTTACCAATAACGTGTGCCCGGGACTTTGTTTTCACATGGAATTCATATTGGTGTTGCTCCACCCAGTCTCAGGCATCTGCGGGCTCTGTAAAGAAGTAGCTGATGTGGTTTGCTATCACTTTCAGCTTAGCTGGGAACAACAGCGTGTAAGTCAGGCTGACAGAGCGTAGTTTATTTTTCACCCCTATGAACGAGGCCCTGTGGCACTGGACTGCCAGTCTGAAGTCCAGGAAGATGAGTATGCATGCATTGTCAAATTTGAGGGGTCCGACCCCTTGGGCGGCCTGCAGGATGGTGTCCTTGTCACAGATGTTCATTAGTGTGGCCACTACAGCCTGCAATGGTGCTTCCGGGGGGGGTGGGGGCACCTGGCTGTGACCTGTGTGCTCTCTCCAGCAGGAAGAAGTGTGACAGACCCGTAGGCGACACTGGATAGCCAGTTTCCGAAGAAGGTGACAGGATCCGGTCCCTCCATGCCATCTGGGAGGCCCACAATGGGGCTATTGCTACAGTGGGATCTGCCTTCCGCATCTTGTGCCCTTTTTTCTAGGGCAGGTAGACTGGCCATCAGGTCCTGGACCCTTCTCTCCAGGTCCACTGTGGCAGGCTGCAGAGTTTGTATGGCGGTCTTGGTTTGTGTAAATGCGGCAGAAAGCTTCTGTTGATTGTCACTCAGCAGGCTTAATTCAACTGCTACTGTGTCCTTTTAGCCACCTAGGTCCTGTCTGGTTCATCTATGGCGGCCAAGATCTTTTCAAGCTTTGAGCCTGTGGGTTCTGTGGGTGATCACTTGCATCATGTCGACTAGTACTGACTCACGACTGCCTGCCCCAATATCCAGAAGCCCTGAGGGTGGTGTTCCTCCAGTGCCCCGGTGCCCCATGTGTTGTGCTCGTCTGCGTGCTAGCGGAAGGTCTCAATTACAGGGCTAAGGGCCACAGGCACAGTCAGTCAAGGCCGTGATAAGGTGGTGATCTGGCAGTGGAAGGTGAAAATATTAGGCGGTCAACACTCTGCTCCTGAGAGCCTGTGGTATTATTTCACAGGTGAGACTGGAGTCAATCCAATGAGACCTGCCTCACCACCTAGGCTGTCTCTCAAATGTCCTTTATCACTTGCAGGGGCACGAGCAGTCCCATCAACGGATGTGTGACACTGAGGGGGGCAGATGGTAGAAGTTGCTCCCCAGGGGGCAGTTCTTTGAGGGGGTTTTCACTGCCCCCCATACTCCCCCAAGGTGTCATTCAGTGGGGGGGGGTGAAAGGTAGGCCACCAGCGAGAAAAGGGAGAGTCAACAGAGAAGGCCGCTGCTGTTGGGGGGCTTTGTCATCTTCCTGGGGCTGTGCAAGGTCAAGGATTCTCCCTCTGCAGCCTACCTGGAGCTATCGAGTCCCGCACAACCACTGGAGTCAATGGAGCCAAAGCGCCAAGCTATACTCTGCTGCACCGGGTCACCGCACCTCACCTCCATCAGGCAGGGCAATGCGTGTGTGCCCTGGTCCAGGTATGGGTACCCACAGGAGTAGGTCTGGCGTTTTCTATGTCCTGGGGCCGGGGTCTCTGCTTGCATTTCACACGCAGCTGCAGGCTCCACCTTCCATTTACTGTGGCAACAGCTGGTCTCGGGTCCTGCTCATGCACCAAATGTTCCCCGGTGCTGCCTCTTGGCTGGTGGGAGATGCGGGGTGGGGATTGCATTGTTGCCCCCTCAGATGAGTCCAGTTCAAAGGCTGCCTGGCAGAGCCGAGCTAAGGCACATCCATCATCTTACCACAGCTGGCCACGCCCCCATCAAAGTATTTTTTCACTGTTGTAAGGCTATCTCTCCCATGGACTAACACTGGGTGACCTTATTACGCTTAATAAGTGATAACTTCAGTTTGGGAACAGATACAGAAATACTTCTTCCAATCATTTGAATTGTAATTTAAAATCCCTATTAATGATAAAGTTGGATTTTAAGTTAGTATTCTGAGAATGCCACTTCTCGAAATTTGGCCTTTTTCTTCTTAAACCAAATGTGCCTTTCTGCCAGTGTCCAGGGTCATGTGACTGTGAATGGCTCCTCTGTGATATATTTTGTATTCCTTCCAGACATGTGGACAAAAGAGCCTTGGGTGAGGGTAGGTTGTTACTTTCCTAAGCAGGGTGTCCAGGGGGCTTGTACTCAGCCCTTCCTGAGCTTCAAAAGGTAGCCCCAGGGCTATGCCCTCCCACTTCTTTACTTTGAAGGACTGCCTGCCCTGCCACTGACAGATGCAGCTCACATCTAGGCCCACCCGCCCTTTGTTAACCTAGACCACTTGCAGCCAAACCATGAAAAGGTGGCAGATTAGACAAAGGGGGCATCCCTAGCTACAGGCTAATATTGGGTTTAAAAATAGCATAATCAAAACCTCTCATTTGAACATTCCTAGACCAGTGGAAGATTCAGAAGAAGGACTGCCCTGCTATCTGAAGAAGGAAGACTGGACTTGCTTCCTTTGAACCCAGGCTCCCCAAAAAGAGACTACAAGGGTCAGTTGGTTAACCTCCTATTTGAGCTACAGGCACACAATGAGATTCCAGAGGCCTTCCTGCAACTGCACCTCTGACCAGCACCAACTTGATTTTACTGGACCTGCCTGAGCCCTGCTTCTGGCCTCTGCTGCAGTGAGTTCTGATCCCCAAGAGGTGTTTCCCCAGATCCTGGACCATTAGCCGGCATCAGGTGATCTCCTCCTTCCTCAAGACCTAGTTGAAGGTGGAAATCCACACATTTTGGTCTCCTCATGACGGCGAGTGGACTCTTTGCACCAAACAATGACTGTCTCTAACACCCACCAATGTGAAGGCCAAGCTGTGACCTGCTCTTTGCATCAGCATAGATCGTCTGAAAAGCAACAACTACCACGTCACCCACCAATGCAAAGCACCAGTAATGATCTGACAACGAGAATGACAATAAGTTTATTGTATGATTACTTAAAATCGTTACAAAACATAAAATGTCAAAAACGTTTGATAAAGGCGCTTTGCTTGATCGTTATAATTTTTTTTATTAGGTCATAATGAAGCAGTACATATCAAATATTTTACAGAGTATTTAAAAGCTTGTCTTGCTTATAAGTGCGCTAGCGGCATCATGTGTTTTTAATGGGGGGGTCATAAGAGACGGGAGAGGTGTGTGAGATCACATTGGAAGCAGGGAACAATTTTGGGGAAAACATGCTAGGTGCAAGGGATGTATGGAATACATTGCCGGTGTTGGTTGAGAACAGATCCTGACCAAAGAAAATGGGGCAACACTAACCTGCACTGAAGCGTAGAATTAAAGTGCGCCATGCCAGACTGAAAAAACTGCAAGATACTAAAAATAGGCTTGACACTTCCCCCACAACAACCTCCGTGCGGTTCCAGAAGGGCGCAGGGATATTAAGAATATGACACCATGCGCATGGCACTGGGAGATGGAGTTATGATGCAGAGAACTATTCAAGGTTATTGGAGTTGGGACAGGTGTAGTGCTGCATAAAATAGGCCTAGTATGGGGGATGCATGGGCTGAAACTGGGAGCATTCATGTGGAGCTGGCCAGTCCTGGCAACAGTGACTCAGTGCTTGTTTATAAAGTTAAAATGTGAATTACAGCATTGTGTAAAAGAATAAATAAATAAACCGTTTGACTGCTGTGACAACTAGATGGTTCTGTTTCTTAGCTGGTTGCGGACATACACACATAATAAATTTCCCAAATCAAGCCATTTTGAAACTGCTTACAAGGAATATAAAAGTACAATGGCCTAGTTGGCTGAACTGGTCTCATGTTGTATGAATATCGGTCTCAGTAAAGTTTGACAGGATTGTAACAGTGCAGGGCAGCACAGTAGTAAATGTGCTAAAGATTCTCTTCTGTAACTGCACAGCCATCACCCGATGGTGGTCTTGAGTGCTTTCCAAGATGGATTCACTTCCGTGATTGGGAATGGAACTAATCTTGTTGACAGAATATGTCTTAGGGTGTATTTGCCCACTGCTTGGTGGAGATGGTGTTTGGCGGGGGTATTCAGTTGTGATGCGGTTAAAGTCTCATGTGGAGATTTAGATAGGAGGACTTCCATGTCCAGTTCACGTGACCGCTGGTGGAGCTGCTTCCTTACTGTGGATTTAATGCATGAGTAGCTGATTGCGTTAGAATCCCAGTTTTTCACCTCCAATTGCAGGCACTCCATGGCTAGTGCTAGGTTGATTGACCTGGGGCTATTAGCACTTGTAAAAATTGTTTTTATTGAAGATTTTATGGAGTTTCATGGAGTTGTCCAGGGCAGTCAATTCCTGGAAGTAGTACTTTGCCAAACCGACCAGGTTTTCAAGATTTGTTGCACCAACCTGAATTCTAGCCTGATCAAAGTGTGTCTCGTGAACTTTAGAAAATGAAATCATTTCTTGTAAGCTGTGCACTGGATTTTCTCTAAAGCAGTAGCCAATTTGCCTGGGAAGGCTTGCTATGTGTAGTTAAGTGCAGTGAGCATCTTGCTGAACACCACCCTCTGTATAGCAGTGGTTGTTGGACTGTCTAGGGTGGCTTTTAGTTTACACAGGGAATACATGACCATTCTTGCCTTGCTTTTCCTTTTATTTAAAGCCAAACCTAGGTCTGCTGTGTAGAGATTAAATAGCAGGGGGGGGCAGTACCCAGCCCTGCTTGAATCCTCGATCTGTGGTGATGTTAGTGGTGGCTGCTTTGACCGTAAGTTTTACTCAGACCCAGGTCCTTGTGTATAATGACATGATGGCACATAGGAGATTGGGGCAGATGTTCCATTTCTCCAGGTTCCCCCATAAGATGTTCCGGATGACTACGTCAAAAGCGGCTGAGCAGTCAATAAAACATGCAAACACAGTGAGTGATTCCTGAGTTACTGCTTGGTGGGCGAGATAAGAGAGGGTGACTATGTTGTCCACCGTTGATCCCCCTGCACAGAATCCTGTCTGCTAGAAGGGTAATAGGCCTTCTGCCTCTGCACATAGAGCAGTAACGACCTGCCCTTCATGCCAATTAGCGAACGCATTTGTCAACAGCTAAAATGAAGCTCCACTAATGACTTGCTCCTCTCTCCAACAATGACCTCCTCGCGGCCCTAGCTAAGATGAAGCCCAACTGAGACTCCTCAAGTTGACTTGGACCTTCAGAAGGTAAACCCCTGACCAGGTCAAAACCGGTCCCTGCATTTGACCTAACTCCATCACGGTCAGCCTGACCCAGTCCAGCATGACCAGATGCCCGCAAGTGGTACTTTGTGCTTTTTGGGGATATTTTCAACTAAACATTTAAAAACATATAACTCCGGTCCTTCTTATTGGATTGCTTTCGTTTTGATATCATTTTATGTTTTATATTTTTCTCTATTTTTTGGGTTATGTTTGGGATTGTTCTTGTGTTGTTTTTGTACTGTATTACTGTTTTAGTGCTTCTTAAATACTTTGGGGCTTATTTACAAGCCTCTTGCAACGCTTTTGCATTATTTTTAACATGGGAAAAGTGACATACGGGTGGCACAAGGGGCTTGTAAATAAGCCCCCTTACACATTGCCTCTAAATTAAGCCTGACTGCTTTCATGCCAAGCTGCCAGAGGGTTAAGCACGTGGTTATTTAGAGGCTACTGTAGTTTACCCTGACAAAGATTGTCTTTATTATTTGAGTGGGGGTTCCACCTCTCATTAAAAAAGCCAATTTCTTACATCGGGTTACAAATGCAACATGAAATTGCGCAAATTACCCCAGCATCATTTAGATTTTGCCCATGGCAACAGGCATACTTCTTGGAACTTTCCTCAATAATAGTCCCAGAAAACAATTACACCTAGCAAAATTATTTTGAATTTTACACCAGATAATAAGATGTATCCATGCATGTTTTTGCTGAAAGAACAGCGATTCAAGTAACGTTACAGCTAGGTGTTTAAATAAATTAAAAACTAACCTTTAAAAACTAAAAGAAAACTCAGAAATTCACCAGTCATAGTTTACTCAGCTAGCTATAACTTGTACCTCCACCATTCACTGCTTATGACCTCCCATATTACATCACTCATGGCATGTATAAGGACATCACTGATAACATCATCCAATGAATGTGATGGTTTGGTATACGCTTATAACACTGGAAGGTATTCTGCGAGGTACTTTGTAGTGATGACGCAGGAAACAGGAAATGTCTTGAGTAGATTTATTGTAAGGTTACATAGAAGAGGAGCTAGCTTGGAGGCAGCCAGCTCCAACAGACACCAACTCAAGAATGAATCATGTGCATTCTAAAGTAACTAAGCAGCAGGAGAACATTCTAAAGGAAACCAATACATTACAATTACAGACTAACAATAAACTAAGAATTAATTAAACAGAATTAACATAATGACTAAACAGATTACTACATTACCTTCCCTTCTTCTAACAAAACAAAAAAATTAAATAAAGATTAATCTCTATACCTAGCAGGTTTAACAACAGCACGGGAACTCCTCCTGGCATCCCCTGGGACAGATTCCGTCCCGACAGAAAACTTACTATCATGCTTGGGGGATGAATACTGGGCAGGACGTTGAACTTTGGCAACCTTGCTTAAGTTCCACCAAAATCCACCTTCGACTTGAATAGCATTGCCCACCATCTTAATTACCTTGACCGGTGGACCAAATTTACTTTCACCTTTGTTGACATGCATAGACTTCTTGATTTTAACAGTATCCCCAACCTTGAGAATACTGGTCTTCGAACCTCTCTTAGTGTCAAAACAATCTTTTTGCTTAGCTTGAGTGGAAGAAACATTACCTTTTACAATAGACATCAATTTCAAGACATCTGACGCAGCATTAATCCACTTGGACATCCACCCTGGACATAAAGATGTATTTGGCTTTCTTCCCCTCATCAATTCAAAAGGAGACACTTTGGTGGATGAATGTGGGGTGGTTCTATAAAACCATATCATGCTGTTAAGGAATTTAACAATATCATGGTTGCTGGCTTTAGCCCATTTCACGCAGTCCCCAATCACTCAAATCATCCTTTCAACAAGTCCATTCCCTTGAGGATGATAAAGGGAACTTTTATAGGCTTTACTCCAGAAACAGACAAGAAAGATTCAAAATCTTTACTGACGAACTGTTTCCCATTGTCTGAAACAAGTATTTCTGGAAATCCTTCCCTAGACCAGACCTCACTTAAAAAATCCATAATACTTTTAGTGTCCGCCTCCCTGACAAGTTTGTACTCAGGCCACTTGGATGCATAATCAACGAGAACCAAAATAAATCTTGAATTACCATTAAGTGTCATATAAGGTCCCATGACATCCACACCTAGTTTCACCCAAGGACGGTCAGGACACTCAACAGGCATAAGAGGAGGAACAGAAACTTTAAGGGATTTGTCTGATGATCTGAAAATACAACAATCCATTACAAACTCATCAATTTCTGAATCCATTCCCAGCCACCAAAAAGTGTCACGAATGCGACACTTGGTAAAGGAGGAACCTAAATGTCCTTCATGAGCCCTAACAATAATGCCTTTCCTGAAAGAATGTGGAGGAATAAGTTTGTCATTGCATAGCAAAATACCGTCTTCCAAAGAAATTTCATCCTCAATTTTAGAAAATGGTTGAAGTGAAGGAGACAAAACTTTTTCTCTTGGCCACCCTTTTTTAACCAGATTACATACTTCTAGAAGTATTCAGTCATTGCAAAATGCTACTCTCCATTCATCTTCAGAACAGAACTTGAGCTCAGGAATGTCCACTCCTGCCACAAGACAATCCTCACAATCCTCTTCAATAAGATCAGAAAAGGAAACTTCATCCTCATGAATATCAGTGGGAGGAAAACGAGAAAGAAAATCTGCCCTCCCATTCTTACCCCCAGAGATGAGTCTGATATCAAATTGATATTGGAGCAACTTAGTAACCATTCTCATGATTCTGGGAGTGCAACACTTACTCAAACTCCCACCCAAGATATTGACCAGAGGCTTGTGATCAGTTTGGAGTAAAAAACGCTTTCACCACACATATGGGTGAAACTTTTCAATGGCCTATGCGCAGGCCCACAGTTCCTTCTCAATGACTCAGTATTGTAACTCAGGTGACCTCAGTACTCTAGATGCAAACCCAATAGTTTTTTCAACTCCCTCCTCCACTTGTGTCAGGGTGGCACCTAGCCCTACTTGACTAGCGTCAACAGTTAAGCAGCATGGTAAACTGGGGTCAAAAGCCTTGAGTACAGCACTTTTCCTTAGAAGATCTTTAACTTCCCTAAACGCCGACACACAATCATCACTCCAAACAAATTTGGTACCCTTTTTTAGGAGGTTACTAATGGGGCGGACTATGGTGGCATAATGAGGGATAAACCTTGAATAATATTCACAAAGACCCAGTAGAGATTTGACTCCGGTTTTGTCAGTGGGAGTGGAAGCATTAGTAATGGCCTCCAGGAGACCAGGTCTAGGTTTAACGCTATCTTGAGTGAGAACATGACCTAAGTATTCTACTTCGGTAGAAAAGAATTTGCATTTTTCTAGTTTTAGAACAACTCCATGTTGCTGAAATAGGCCCAACATTTTGTGCAAAATGAGGTCATGTGAAGAAGGATCCTTGGCAAAAATGAGTACATCGTCTTGAAAGACTAACACTCCGTCAACTCCCTTAAGGATGTTACACATTACCCTCTGAAATACCGACGCAGCCGATGCCAAGCCAAAAGGCATGCGTCGATACTGAAACGTGCCTAAAGGGAACACAAAAGCAGTAAGATGACGGGAATCCGGATGCAACTCAACCTGGTGATACGCGCTGGCAAGGTCAAGCTTGGTGAAGAATTCGGCACCTTTGGTGGATGCAAAAAAGATAATTAATTTTTGGGAGAGGATGTGAATCAATCCAGATCTCCTTATTGAGGGACCTTAAATCAACACACACTCTGAGTTGACCACACCTCTTCCTAGAAACAACCAAAGGCGATAGCCAAAGGGAGGACTCAATTGGCTCTATAACACCTCTCTCACACAGTTGTAATAATTCTTTCTCTAGGTCATCTCTTACGCTATAGGGTACACCCCTGAGTTTGTGTTTGACCGGTAAAGACCCCTCTTTAACTATGATTCTGTGTTTAAAACCCTGAATATTACCTAAATCAGAGCTGAAAACGGAGGAAAACTTGTCTTTTAGTATTTGAACCTCATCGGAACACCCTACAACAAGGACTTGCTCTTTGGTTCCAGGTTTAAGGATCATTCCGAAAAGTCCTTGGTGGAACCACCCTAGAATGTTTAGTCCTTTAAGAGCAACATAGATCTTCCCTTTTATTTTCCTTCCTTTGAAGCACATCTCGTCTTAAAAAAAACCAAAAGATCAATTTTCCGACCCTCATATGACACAGGCGTGCGATCTGGGGGAAGAAGAGGTTGACTACCCTCCCAAGTTTCATCAAAAAGTTTTTTCGTAATCATAGTTATTTTAGCACCAGAGTCAACTAAAAGCTTAATGCACTTGCTTCCTACAGAAATGTCGATGATGGGGTCAACACAGGACTTGGGATCACCTTCAATGACATCGCCGGCAGTAGAGTCAGAGACAATTGAAACTACTTCGGAGTCAGAAGAAGACTCAGAGTCAATCAACCATACAGCAAGTTTCTTAAAACTCTTTTGCCCTTTTAACTTTAGACAAACTTTTGCAAAATGTCCTACCTTCTTACAATAATTGCAGGTAACATTAGATGCAGGGCAGCGTGATCCCTTAGAATGAGGTGGATTACCACATCTTAAACATACGGTACGTTCCCCATTACCTGATATTCTGGATTTTGTCGACTTACTTAAGTTGTTGGTATTACTTTTAAAAGTTTTTTTGACAGACTTAACAGAAGAATTGAGGTTAATAGCATTAACTGGTTCTACAACTTTTTGCTCTAATTCTTTTAAAGAGACCATAGAAATGTCTATACTTTTAGCTAATTTAATAGTATCATCTAGAGACGGATCTCCCATAGTAAGCAATTGCTGTCTAATATTTTTGTCTCTACAATGACATACGAATTGGTCTCTGATGAGTTGGTCTGTGAAGTTTTCAAACCTACAGTCTGCGACCAATCTGCGCAAAACAGAAATATAGGAATCAACTTCTTCGCTTTCAAATTGCTTCCGCTTAAAAAATGTATGCCTGAGAACCATGAGGCTTGGCTGCTTGTCAAAGCGAAGTTTGAGTTTCTGTACAGTTTCCCTGTATTCATCATTCGGTGCGCCTTCTTCTTGAGGTAAATCTGGCAAGTGCTTAAACACGGATCTTCCTTCAAAACCCAGAGAATGTAAGAGTAAACATTTGTTTCTATCCGCACTGAATCTAGCTGCACCTATGGCTCCTAAATAAGTTTCAAAGGCGTCATGCCAAACCTCCCATCTGATAGCTGGTTCTACAGGGGTGTCCAGAAATGCTAGAGGAGGGTTAACAGACTGTAAGGTGCACATTCATAGTGTAAAAAAAAATATAAGTAAAATATGAAAGAGATTTGGTGTGTGTATCACCGCTGGGAATATCCAAGACAAATGCCAGAAAGTAGTGGAGATATGTTGTACAAGTACTGATGTGTGTGTCACCGTGAAGTGCACACTGTAGTAAAATGTAGGAATGGTGTGTGCGTCACCGCGTGAAACACACAAAAATAGTGGGAAAGAAACAAGGTGGAAAAAAAATAGCAAAGCTAAAAATGAATAATAAATGAGACCAAGCTGTGCGCATCAGCGATATTGACAACAGGTTGAGTGCAGCATGAAAACACAGAGCGCATGAACTGAAAGAGTGCAAACTGTGTGCGTTGGTGATACAGAATGCATAAACTGAAAGAATACAAGCTGAGCGTGACAGTGATATTGAAAGTAGGTTGAGCGCAACTTGACTCGTTGATTGTTTAAACTGAGTGACACCAGCTGTATGCGTCAGCGTTAACACTTGCAAGCTGAGCGCAACATGATGCGTTGAGTATTTGAAATAAACTAAGATAAGCTGTGCGCATCAGCGTTAATAATTGCAGGCTGAGCACAACACAGGATGCAGAGCGTTAATCAAATGAAAACATATGGTGCGCGTCAGCGTTAATAGAAACAGGCTGTGCGCATCAGCGGTGGAATGGTTGCCAGGAAACAGAAAGACGCTGACGGTCAAGCTGGGCCGTATTGCATCAGGGAACAGGAACGCGCTGACAGTAATACCCTGAGTTGATAACGTCACAGGAGACGCATCAGATTGCAGAGAGAACTCGCGCTTCCTTGAAGGGCTCGAGCGTTGAAAGACTGCATGCACGAGATAAGTCAGGTAAGAGAATCTTTGAGCTTGCAGCGGAGCATGTGAGGCAGTAGCGAGAGAAAATTTAAATAATGCTCTCAGCGGGACAACGTTTGAAATATGCGCTAAGTTGAAGAAAGATGGCCAAGTCTTGAAAAGAGCACAAGTAGCGCCAGTAGCGATAATAAGTATTTTTAAAGTCAAGAGAAGAGTGTAGGGGTGAACTCCGAAGAGTGGAGTGAAATATAAATGCCCTACCGTGTCTGCTGACTTGACTGGTACAGAAGAAAATCTTCTAACTCGTTGTTGAAGACAAGGTGTCTCTTAGGAGAAAACAGACTTGAGACTTGAGGCTTGAGGCTTTAAATGAAGTGTCTATTTTAGCTTGAGTCATGAAGCTTGAGGCTTGAATTGTCTTGATTGTAGGTAAATATCATAGAAGAGATAACTTGCACGCTGGGTGGTCCATGTAACCAGGATCGTCGCCAATCAAATGTAGTGATGACGCAGGAAACAGGAAATGTCTTGAGTAGATTTATTGTAAGGTTACATGGAAGAGGAGCTAGCTTGGAGGCAGCCAGCTCCAACAGACACCAACTCAAGAATGAATCATGTGCATTCTAAAGTAACTAAGCAGCAGGAGAACATTCTAAAGGAAACCAATACATTACAATTATAGACTAACAATAAACTAAGGATTAATTAAACAGAATTAACATAATGACTAAACAGATTACTACATACTTCTATATTTAATTTTCTATAGTCCCTACTTCCAATGGATGTACGTTTTTTCAACATGCCTGGCCTCCTAATGGGTCTTAGGTGTGTGAAGAGAGTGAACTCTCCTTGAGCAGAGACTTGGCGACTCGTGTAAACAACGTGCACTCATGTTGGTCCTTCATTAGCCATTCCTGGGTAGTCCCTAAACAGCATTTACTATAGCCGTGTTTCTGCTGTGCATTCCTCTGGGTTACTCCTCAAGACTACTGGAAGGCCCCAGACCTCTTTCATCATGGCTGGTTTTGTTTTCCTGCAAGTTGTTTGCTTGTTGGAGTTGATGGGTTGTATACAGGCAGTATCTTTGTCCGGTGCTTGCTTTGGGCTCCTCCCTGCCTCTTCTTCGTGATTCCTATAAACATTCACTCACTTATTCAAGCACAACAATAAATCACTGTAAAGTGAATGCACTCTGTTTACAATTGCTGGCTGTATAAGTTGCAAGTCGGTGGGTCGCCCAATTATTCACTCCAAGCTGAGAGAGTGGTTTATAAATAAAATTTGCCATGAATGACTTTATTCAGGGCATGCAGCGGGCTGCTACTCAGTTGTTCTTGGGTGAATTCAATAGACACCTGCTCAGTTATTGAGTCAGAGCTGTAAGTTACTGGAAGATGCATGTTACTATGTCTCACTTCTCTTCAGTATAAGAGCTCCACACTGGTCTCACACATGATACCAAATTCTTCTTCTATAGACTAGACTGCAGTAGAGTATTCAACCAACCAAGCACTCTTCCGTGGTGTAGAATGCTACCAGCCTGCTAATGAGCTTTATTGCCTTGTCAGGGGTATGCAGGCAGATATAAATGAAAAAAACAATACAATAGAAAAAGGACAAAAAATATGTGCTAACCAGTTGGGGCCTTATTTATCATTTGGTTGATGGGATACCCTGCCACAAACGTGGCAGATATCCTGTCTACAGTAATACGAGTGCCATAGGCTCTAAGACACTTGTAACATAGAGAATGGGATATCCACCATGTTTGTGAGAGAATAGCCCATATACCAAACTGCACATAAGGTCCTTCCTTAGTTTTAGTGATTGTATGACAAAATATTGTTCACAAAATTATCGAGGCACATGCATTTTGAGTCAAAAAAGTAGCTTTCCTTAATATCATCTTCCTATACTTATAATAGGAATGACAGCGCCAAGAACTGGAATTTTAAGGCTTGTGCAATCCCAAATAATAACTCTAACCTAAATAGCAGCGAACTTAATCTTTTTCTTATCTAACAGTGCCACCAAGTGGCGGTTTGAGGAATTGCAAAACACCAACGGATAAATGTTTTAAAAGTGCTCAATAATCACATATCGAGGAATGTAGGTTTAAAAATAAATATAAAATGGCACTCTTGAAACCAGACTCCCTAACCAGACGCCCGCCATTTACAACAACAATCCCTTGCAAACAGTTAACATTGCTATCAAACTGTGCAAATTTTTTAAAAGAACAAATGTCTGGCCCATTGAAACCTCCGACCCGCACTATTAAATTCCAGGGGGCAGATTTACAAGCCCCTTGCGCCGCCTGTGCGTCACATTGCTTTATCTGTCCTTGTAAATATCACCCCCTTTCACGCAACACTTTGCGTGTTAGGGGCGTGACTTGGGTGTTGCTGTGGGTGTTCACCCCCCATGTCCACTGATGCATTTCCAGATTTACAAGGAATCGCAAATCTGGAAATGTGTCAGAATGCTAGGTGTAGCGAGGTGCAATAAGGAGTAATGTTTTCATTTCTCCTCGTTTTTTTCCTCTTTCAATGCGTGCTGCATACTACAGCACACTTTGGATAAGGAAATCACCTCAAATTATTGTTTTTGTGCAGTAAACTAACCCTTCCTGCACAAAAACAATCTCCCTACGACGCAGGCATCCTTCCACCATGGTTCAAGGGTGCCTGCTCCGGTGCATGGCAGCAGAATGTGCGCCAGCGCAGGGGGAAGCATAGAGATGCGACATATTGTTGTAAATATGTTGCATCCCTGTGCTTCGAAACTAACGCAGCGCAGCAAAATGACTTGCGGCACAGCTCTGCTATAGTTTCTTGTAAATCTGCTCTCAGTATTGCAAAATGCCAATACTGCATTGTCTTGATTCCATCTCATATCCCTTTAACCCACCACCAGGTACTCTCTCTTTATTTTACTTTTTCAGATTCTTTTTCGTCACTGCTTTATCATTTTCTCATGTTTCTTTCTGTATTTCTGTTCCTACTTTTTACCCATGTGTGTTTTCTCTCTTGCTCTGGGTCAAAGTAATGGGGGAGAATAAGTGCTCAAATTAATCACTGCTATCAAACAGAAATGAAGTAGTTCCCGGCCACCCCCATGCTCTTTCCACAATCTTCCCTTTGGACAGACACCCACCCCCCTCTATCTTGATTGAGATGGTGGCAGAGAGCAAAAAGAAGCAATTTTGCCTTACAGTCTTTGCTCTATATTACAGACGTGAACTCTACTGCAAAAGGAGTGTTCTGCTCCTCCAAGACTTTTTTCCCTACGGTTGGCTAAAGTTGTTGTTTACTGTGTTTTACTAGTACCAAAAATATTAATAACTGAATGGAATGTACGATGAGCAACTGCTGTAAATATATTTTAGTCCCACACATTGCTCGACATCCTTCATGGTTTTAGGCATGCCAGGCTCCAGGATTCTGCGTCTGGGAGAGCTATGAAGAAGCCTGAGTGGACCTTGAAGATGCATGGGGTAAGCTTGGAAAAAAAATAATATATGATTTAGTCAGATCTGCTGTTTAGACACATATAACATTTAATAAATATGGACATGCCTAAGAGGAGAAAGATACCTTTCTTTAAAAATGTTAGATTTTATGCATACTACCCTTAGCCATGCTCACTTCCCATGTTACTGTTTTTAACTTTCAATTAACTTCTTGTGAGAGCCTCCTTTCTATCTATTTTTTAATAGTGGGATGTGTAGTGTCATGCTGGACACCTTCTAGTGTCTCAGCAGGCACTTAATTTGCCAGCCACTCCCTCGAGGGCTGGACACACTTGCACCCCACACTCATCCACCACAGACGTCATGAGTGACACGACCCTGCCAATAGAAGGGCCCGGGTGCGCGCGCTTGTGGCCAGTTTACTAAGTATAGACATGGTGTCTGTGTCATTATTTTAGCAGTATGTGGGCCTAACGCTACAATGGCGATGAAGGGTTCTGACCCCATGCTGTGTCGCCTTGCAGGTCTCTGTAATTGAGGGGGACATTTAGGTCAGCATCATCCTTGTTGTCTGCCTGAAGACTGGGCCCATGGCCCCTACCCGGGTGTGAACCCGTTCCTTGTGAAGAAGGAGGAAAGTGGAGAGACTTCAACATCTCACTACAACTGCTGTCTGTCTGCATCCCACACCTTCCATGGGAGCTGCCTCCATTGGCTGGGAGGGAGAAGTGGCAGCACGAGGACCCTCATCGGCCCGCAAGGTAGAAGAGCATATGCTGCAGCCCGCTGAGCTGCCCGACCAACTCTGCCCAGGCAGTAGAGGAGAAGTGGGGCAGTACACCTGCTAGTCCTGCAGTGCAAGTAAACACTGCCGGCCCCTACTGCAAAAGGTGGTGCTCGGCCCCTCCTTCCTCACAGCAAGCACCAACACTACAGAGCCCCCTGCAAGCACCATAAGTGGCTTACTGTCACCAGAGGTAAAGAGGAGGGTGATCCCCGTGCCTCCTCCCGTGTTGACACCCAGCGAGGCCTGAAAACCAGTTCACTTGTAGACCGGCTACCACCCCCACCAGCAGGCCTCAGAGCTCCCACATCCTCCACCTCATTTGCCTGTTGTTCACCGCGTGGTGCAAGGAGGAGATAAAGCAGCCTGGTAAGCGGAGCTTGGCCCTTGGGGCAGTCTGCTGGCGGATCCCCATGGCCGCACCAGTATTAAAGGAAGTTCCACACCGTCATGCCCCAGAACCTGCCAACTGCAGCCGCCAACGTTTGTTGGGTACTTATTTAACAGTAGAATCTGAGTAGTTCAGTCATGCTATTCTCAGAGATCCCTATTCACAAAACACCAGAAACGTCTGGAGTGGGTGGGTAAAATTCCGCCACAGCTGAGTAGGCGAAATATCCTATTTATTGGCTGCTGGTTAACTGGCAAAACAAGTGGCCCACCTGCCTGTCAGCCTTCCTCCTCCAAGGCTACCACCCCTGCAGCCACCAACACTCCCAATAAAGGCTGTGTACCTCCAGGCCCCATCCTGTGTTTCGTTCCTGTTGCGGAGACTGCCGAACCGGTGTGGGAAGTGCATTTAGTGCCACCTAGTTGCTGCTTCACCACACCGCACCCAGTGGAAAAATACCTCAAGCAGCCCGAGGCTAAACCTGCTTCAAGGAACATGCTAGAGGCCTTGCCTTGAGATTCCGACCCAGCCGGAGTGCAGGGCAGACAGTGGCTGCAGTACCACCTGGTGGCAACCCAGTGCATGCAATGGCAAACACAACTCGCAGTGGAGGACACCTGCCCGACGAGCACTGCTAGTGCTCCAATGACACCGGCATTTGTACTGAAAAAGCCAGCATCCTCTGAAAAGCTTCCCCGGCCTGAATGATTTGCAGCTGCAATGTCACCTGGTGGTCAGAGTGTAACACCGCACTGTGACTGACAAGCTGTAATTAGCACGGATTTAAGCAATGCAGCATAGCACAGAACAGTTAAGCATACTGAATGCTCACTGCGACCAAAATCAGCAGGTGAGAGCAACAGAGCATAGAGATGTATGGCTGCAGTGCCACCTACAAACCAGCTGAACCAGAGCACAGCACAAGTCTCAAATAAATGGCCCCATTTTGAACACTGCTATGTATAACACCACCCTGTTCACCAAAGAGTATGCTAGGTCCTGTGACCTCAATGCAGGCAGTCAAAACAGCATCACCTGGAGCACAGCAGGGATCAGTTGATCAGCCAGCAACACCCTGACCACTGCATGCCCCTGGTGGTCTTGAGCAGTGAAGACAAACCAGTTGCCTTTCTCCTAAACCAGGGAGGAGAGTACTGCATTCCCCATGGGGGGTCGTCTGTTGCCACTGCACGCCACCAGAGAGTTACCCCAATCAAAGAAGAGACTATGTCATTTGCGGAGAGAGCCTGTGGGCCTGCCAAGCACCCAGCACTCCCCCAGAGAAGAGAGGGGAGATAAGGCCTAGCTTGGCCCGAATGCAGGAGAGAGAGCCTCTACATCTCCACTGCACCAGCGAAGCCCCGCAGTGGACCAAAGAAAGAAAAGAGTGTCCTCCCTCGCACTCCCTCAAGGCAGAGTCTCCAGTGGCACAAGACAGGCAAGAGGAGAGTCGCACACTCCAAATGGCAAGCTGCTACAACAGCATGTGCACTAAAGATATGCAACACATGGCCGGACACCACATCGCAATGCAAGCAAGAAGGAGCATGTCACACGAGGCGACCGACCTTGTCAAGTGTGCCTGAACAGAGGCAGGAGCAAGCTCCACAATGGCACATGCTTGAGGCGCAAACACTATGCCCTTCAATGAAGAAGATGGAAGAAGATGACCCTCCATCCAGGTAGTGAAGCACTGAGAAGATCCCTGTGGAGGGGATTGGACCTGCTTGAGGTCCGCACAAAGAAGCGCCATGTCCTACCGACAGGACAGACCTGCAACAGGTCCGTAGCAAAGAAAAGACACAGTCCTAAGAACCAGACGCAACCAGCCAGATGTCCATGTGGAGTGAACATGAGACAAGGGGCATGATGCCATGTCACCGCGAGGAACCTGGTCGGGAAGAGAGAGGAGCATGGCATGATGCCACATCACGAAGGAAATTTACGGAGAAGAGAATGTGGCATGACACCACATCATGAAGGATGAAAAGTGTGACAATCCTGTCACCATGAAAAACCGGATGAACACAGGTGCACTGGAGAGAACAACAAGGGGAGAAGTACGAGGACTCGTACAACTACAAGCCAAGAGTGCATCAGCAGATACAAGACAGCCACCAACGTGAAGCGACGTCCCTGGAGGCAGCTCAATGGGAGAACCAAAAGTAAGCCGCAGCAAGCGCGAACCACGTCTCTCGCCAACACTTTCCAATGCGACTGTCAGCTCCCGAGCACTA
Source organism: Calotriton arnoldi (assembly GCA_963921515.1). NCBI lineage: Eukaryota > Metazoa > Chordata > Amphibia > Caudata > Salamandridae > Calotriton > Calotriton arnoldi. The sequence continues at coordinate 475,570 of CAWUFW010004816.1, forward strand.
GCAGTCTAAGACGGATGGCATCCCTGCTTCCGACTGCAGATGTCATGGGTGAAGAACAGCCTCAACAAAGACATTGAGTTACATGACTGTGAAGTCCCATCAGTCATCCTCACTCCAGGTGAATCTTCACCACCTGTCGTCCAGGTCCAATGGCAACCACAACATCATTACCATGTGCATCAAACAATCCAGCACAGGAGCAAATCGTCACCAGGGTGGAGCCTTGCACCTGCAAAGCACCAACAGACCGAGGCACCCCATCGAAGTGAGAGACCAAGAGTCCAGGGGCTATCTGACAGCCCATGCACCCCCGTGTCCTGTTGGCAAGCACACCGACCATTAAGTCACCATACCCTGGCGGTTGCACGAACAACTTAATCAGATCCTGTCAGTGTTCCTGCAGCGGCCCCCAGGCATCCCACAAACAGCCCTGCAGAGTCCACGTGGTATCATGGCAGCCCCGCATAAGGGCCTCAAAGACATTCCTGCACTCAGGGATCCTGGCACGAGAGATGGTCTGGAAACGGCTCCACCACAATGTACCGGTAGGCACCAGGCCTTCGGAGGATGAAATCCTAAGCATCATCTACGCCATGCTAGTCCTGGCAGGTTGGTCCTCATAGTGCCCAGGTGCCCTCAAGAGAAGACGCTGTAGCAGGACCCCACAGATGCTCCTGATGCACCATGTTTAAGTTGTCTGACACCAACAGCATCACCGCAATGCAACACACATAGAAACAGCATACCGAGGAAAAAAGCATTTCTCCTTGTTCCACCATGTTAAGACCAGGTTTTCCCTGGTATTAATTCTGGTGCTGCCTCCTATTTACACCACCCTTGCAAATAGAGGGCTGCAACAAAATCAATGGGTGTTGCAGCGGAACGACCACCGCAACACTCATTGCCCACCCCTTTCATGCTAAGTGTAGTGTGAAAAGGGGCCTTATGTACAAGGCAGCGTTAAGCCACGTTAAGTGGCTTAATGCCACCTTGTAAATAAGGCAAAGCCCCTATCGACATAGGAGGGTCAAAAAAAGTGACATTCCTGTGGCGATAGGGGCTTGTAAATATGCCCCTTACTGTCTGTGCCTTTCACTCTTGAATGTACGCCAAATTGAGTCTGTTTACATCTAACAAGTGGATGCCATGGCAACTCTTCCATGTGGATCACATTGGACTTGATCCTGGCTGCACATAACCAGCACATGCTGTGGGCTATGCCTCTGTGTCATTCCTGGGTGGACCCTCACAAGCAATATCTGGAAACTGCCTAGTGGTGCTAACTCTCTCTGACAAAGGGATGAATGCTATTTTTATGAGCTTAGAGCTAGGCCATTGCCTATCTCATTTGTGACTTGCCACTTTTTTTTGTCTCAGGAGTCTGCATTTCCCCTTTATGAAACTGCACTTCCAACTGGGACCTTTGCTCTTGGCTGCTTGTAACCTTTACATGCCAGAGGATTTCCTCACTATTACTACTGAGTAGCATCACTGGGAGACATGCTGCAGGAGAAGAGGGCTTGAGAATCATTCACTGTCCTATACAAAGAGCTGAAAATGTGCTTGAAAATTCTTCTTATCTCTGTTCCAGGAATAAACAAATCCCCAAAATCATCTCTTTCCATTTTATTATACTACATATTTAAGTTGTTCTGAGTCTGTGAAAATCTATATTTCCCCTTACATTTACTTGAAACATTTGGTTTCATATCTGCATTACCACAACAAGCTGACATGACAAGGTTGCTACACAGCTAGGGATTTAAATTCTACTGCACCTATTCCAGCAAAATGACAGTCAGGAGTATCTGACATTTGTCTTGAATACAGAATGTTAACACTCTAGTTATTTGTTAGACCTCTGTGGTGAAGCTGCAATATATTTGAGAATTTATAGAAAATGTGCCCTCATCTTAAATATTTAGAGCCCTAAGCATAATGACTATGATAAAATAAAACCCTTCATTTGGTTCATTTACTACAGATTCTTTAATAGGATAGATAGATAAATTTTATTGGTTCAAGTTATTTAAAACCATCACAATATAAAAGACACTTACAGTAAAACAGCTAAAACAGTGTGAGGGCAAAACATGACTAATTCAGCTCCACCATACTTACTTCTATACATTTAGTATGTCATAAAGGCAGGTGTGCCTTGAGTCTTTAAAATTTGAATCTAAAACAAAGAAAGAAAAAGTCCTACTTATTTAAGAGGGCTGCCTGTAACATGGAATCATTCAAGGGCAAAAGCTGATGCTAACCACCTCCAGACATACAGGGACATAGGCCACAATATAAGACAGTGGCTTCCATCAAAATGAATTGAATAAAGTGCATGTTGCAGTGTCTTGTATCCTGAGGATTTCGACTCACTCAGTTCCTTGCTGTCCTGGAGCTGCCTATTCTTGAGCCGGGTGCCACCCTGCATGAGGCATTTCCTGTGGCTTCATCGACCGAAAGCACTGGCCAGTGGGTAGAGTGGAGGGTGAAGTCAAGTTAACTATACTTGGGTGCCTCTTGCCATCTTGTGTGCCATGTAAAATTTGTTTTTCTTCAATCCCAGTTATCCTGGGTCAGGGAAATTGTGAGAGGCCAGTTGGTGCCATATGCAAGGCGATTTTGTTTAGCATCACAAATGTAGCCAATTCCTATTCGGCCAGCAAGGGTCTTTTATACTGATGAAACCAGTAAGTAAAGTGCAGGCATAAATCAACACGTGCAAAACAAGTTTGTTTAGATTTACAAGCCCAAATTATTCTTTTTTGGTCAACCAGGTTCTTTTATAACTGAAAAGACTAGTAAGTTGAGGGGAAACAGATTGAGGGGCGCGTTGTGAGTACGTGGCCTCAGATTCTGGTTACCTCTGAACTAAAGTTGATAACTTCTAGCTTCTAGCTGTTAATGAGGTAATCCACCAGCTCCCGCCCTAAGTTCTTCAATCCTCCTCCTGACTCTGAGAAACTCCATCTCAGACCAGTCCTCATGACCTGACCAAAATAGATGTGTAGTGCACTGCTGTGGAAGAACAAGTAGAGAAACAGAATGGCAGTATTTTGCATAGGTTTTTGTTTGTTAACTAAAGCGACTGTTCTGGTCTCAGAAGAGCCAGAAAAAAGGAGAGGACTGTTTGAAATGGGATTTCTGGTTGGCTAAGGCTTGCGCCAAAGCCAGGCAGAAACCCCCATTCTAGTCAGGGCAAGGGAGTTACACACTGAATATAACCCCTGCTCACCCCCTTGGTAGATTGGCACGAGCAGTCAGGCTTATCCCAGAGGCAATGTGTAAAGCGTTTGCGCAACACACACACACACAGCAGCAACACACTAAGCACACCACAAAAGAAACTCCACACAAGGTTATATAAGAAAATAGCCTTTGTATTATCCAAAACACATTAGAATCATAATCACACAATGTACACTGTGCCAGCTGGCACTAGGCAATATTCACAGGGGATTATATACATGACAGGGCCAATCGGGCCACTGTCAGAACCTTTAGAAAGCACTAGTAGTAGATATAAGACACAACCAGTGATCACTGGTAAAGTACTGTACTTAGCATTAGCACCTGTAACAAACACATTACGTCTGCATCCACACATGGTGCATAAATCACATTAGGCATTCACATTAGGCATAAACCACGTTATGAAACCACATTAGGCATCAACAACACAACATGACACCTTATAGCATTAGGCATCACAATAGCATAAACACAGTATGCACTAATCATATTAGGCCTACACACATTATACCTCTCTTTAGGCATCACCGCATTAGGCATAAACCCATTATGCAATCTTTGGGCCTTGCGCCCTACTAGAGCACCACAAATATGACCCCAGGCCAACTGGCCTTTCACTGGGGCTTAAAAGCCCTCTGTCCCGAGAGTCAGGGCTTTGTAAACCTAGGGCCTCTCAACTGGCCCTCTGGCTGCCTTGGCAGCACTCTCACTGCGCGCAATGCGCTGGGGGCGTGGGGTGTATCTCACCCCTTTCTGGACATCAAAAACAAAATGTCCCACCCATTGCAGCTGTCCGTGCTCTCGTGGTGCAGCTGAAGAAAGACGCACTGGCACCACCGTGCCTCTTAGGTCCCACTCCGGGACTCAGGGAACCAAACTACAAAATTGCCCCCTTCGTTGCAGCTGCCCACAACTGCGGTGCAGCTGTGCACAATTAAGCGCTGGCACTACTGTGCCTCGTGAGCCCCCGTTACTGGGGCTCTTCTGGTGCCTCCTCTCGGCACCACAATGCTTCTGAAGGAAATTAGCACTCACTGTGCTCTGGGAGCTCCCATTACCGGGCTCCGTCTGGTGCACTCGGCACCACCGCAGCTTCACGCTTCGTCCCCCACTCACCGGGACCGATCGTTGCCGGCTCCAGGCAACGAAAATGTGCCTCGGTAGGTCCTCCTTCACCGGGACCTCTCCGGTCTCACTGCAGCAGGGGAAAGGCACCGACAATGTGCCTCGGTAGGCTCTCCTGCACCGGGACCGCTCCTGACTTCCTCTGTCGCCGCATTGCAATTGGCGGCCTTGTTAGCTTCCTGGCCCCGCCTTACACCAGGCAAGATGCCTGACTTCCGGTTTTGCTGATTTTGGCGGCGGCGCTTCTCGGACGTTGGAAAATGCGGGTGGGCTCCTGCTTTTACTCCGCAAAGCACACGAATGCAGTGTGGGCTCCCGCCATGTTTCAGAGGCACCCAAAATACGGGGTAGGCTCCCGCTTCACCTGAGCAGCAAGGGGGGGGGGAGTAACCACGCCGGGATTCCCTGAGGGCTTCTCGCAGCCCAGCGCTGCAGAGCCCTCACGCTCCTCTCATCCTGGGTAGTGCCCTCCTTGCGCCGAGTGCGCTCTCCCGGGAAACAGACTCAGCCGACCACCGTCCTGAGCGCTCCCCGCATAATAAGCCCCAAAGTCCTCAGGGTTGAGCTGGGCCCAGGCAGGCCAGCTCACAGGGCCCTCTGGCAGGGAGGCAGTCCCTCATGGCGGTTCCTGCTGGGCCCCAGCAACCGCAAGTCCCAACTACAAGGAAGCACAAAAAAAAGCACCCCCATATGGGGTCACAGCCCCAGTATATATACATTATTTTCCTTTGTCTGCCCTTGGCACAGGGCTTGGGGAACCAATCTGAACTGGTTCTGGGGGTTTTTGGAGCACTCTGTTTACAGGGCTCCTATTCCCCATTGTCAGGTGGGGGCTCGGTCATCAGACCACCACAGGGGGGCGGAGCCAGCATTCACCCAGGCAGGCACAGACCTATTCAGGGGACTACTCCTCCCACTACTACAAATGCAGTTCCCCTATTCAGCCTAGCGCTGACTCACCGTGCCCTCCCTGGAGCCACACACACCTCACCAGCCCCTGTCATGCCAAAGCCAGACATGCAATCCACATCAGGCAGGCAGACACATAGCACACAGAAATGCCAACTTCTAGAAGTGGCATTTCTAAAATAGTGATAATAAATCTGCACGCACCATTGCGCAGCATTTATTATTACTATTCCAACCATACCAAACTTGACCACGTTGCTCCTCTCATATCAGGAATTACCACTGAAACACTTATCAGGGAATCCCCAATGCATTCCTATGGGAGGGCAGCCTCACAGCAGTGAGAAACCAAAATGGCTGTTTGTCACTACCAGGACATGTCACGCACTTAAGGTACATGTCCTACCTTTTACCTACAATACACCCTGCCCATAGGGCTAGCTAGGGCCTACCTTAGGGGTGACTGACATGTAGAAAAAGGGGGGTCACAGACGTGGCACACACTTTAGGTGCCATGTCACAGCGGCAGTAACACTGCGCGCACAGGCCCTGCAATGGCAGAGGCCTGAGACAGGTTTGAAAGGCTACTTTGGTGGGTGGCGTAATCAGCGCTGCAAGTCCACCAGTAGCATTTAATTTACCAGCCCCGGGTATGTGAGATACCACTTTACAAGGGACTGACAGGTAAATTAAATATGCCAAACAGGTGTAGACCAATCTTTACCATGTTTACCACAGAGAGCACACACACTTTACACTGGACAGCAGTGCTAAAGTGCCCAGAGTCCTAAAACCACCAACACCATGTCAGAAAAAAGGCTAGGAGGAAAGCAAAAAGTTCAGGGATGACCCTGCAAAAAGGGCCAAGTCCAACACAACCCCCTTCCAGCCAAAACGCAGGGTAGACCAATCACCACCTGGATGGGCTTCCCTGCTTTGGGCGATAGAACACGGACGCAGGCCCGCAACTGGAGGGGCACACTCCGTTCTATGCCATTCTGAACTCCTGTGGTTCCCTCTGTCAAAGCTCCCAGGACCAACTAAGCTACCCCACTGGTACTCCCTAGCTGTCTGCGGCCAGGACCAGGCCCTACGCCATCCAGATGTCTCTGGTCCTTCCCATCTCACAGAGTGGAGGGCAGTAACCCCTGGTACATAGTAAACATTCTCCACTCTTCCTCTCATCAGTGCAGTTCTAAACTGCCACTGATCCTCCAACCTAGGGTCCGCACCCTCAGGCTGACCAGAAGTCACAGGCGAGGCTCTCCTCCCCCTACCTCTCCTTCCAGGGTTCTGCACTCTCCTCCTTGGAGAGGCACCTTCAGAACACAACTCTCCCACCAGTTCAGGACCTCTCTCCAGCAACTGGTCTCTCAACCTAGGGTCAAACCCTCAGGTTGCACCGGGGTCAGAGGTGAAGAATCCCTCCCTCTGCACCCCCTTCCAGAGTGCTGCACCCTCCCACCTGGAGTGGTACCCCTGGAAGACAAACCGGTCAGGACACTGCTTACAGTCATCCTTCCCTCCAGGTCAGGCAGAACCTGAACCTGGCCTCTCAACCTTGGGGCTAAACCCCGCGGCTGAGCGCTTGCCTGGCACGCCAGAACTTCTGGGGACGCACACAGTATCCCCCCGAGGGTAACACATGACTCACGTGTTGTGTGACAGTCTGCCTGGCGCAGATCTTCCGACCCCTGTCCATCTGACAGTGCGCGAAGATCCCCCAGGACAGAAGTGGTGTCACCATGGTCACTCCTTGGAGGCTCAGCCCTTCTGGCTGGCCCCTGACCCACTGGTTCTCCCACTGGGAAACACATCCCCCTCTCACCCCTCAATCTGGACTTCTGCACCCTCCACTTAGGAGCAGCACCGCCAGACACCAGAACCACTGGAGCTCCATTTACAGACGCTCCAGGTTCTCCTGACACTAGGAGATCCCCCTCAAATGGCCTATTAGTACAGCTTAGGCCCCGACCTGGTGTTCCCTTAGGGAACCCTCCAGGCCCTGAGACTGGGTTTCGGGCACCTTGGGACACAGCCCACACTCACTCCTTCTCCACTGAAACAGGACGTGACCCCCTACACCCGTCTCACTACACCGGGACCTAGCTGAGCTACTCTGAACCTCTCCCCCCACACAGGACAGGGAGATACCTGAGCCACTCCTTTCAGGATCACTCCCCAATGCCTCTTCAGACCCTCCGTCACACAGCCAGAGGTCTGCCTCCCGTGCAAGCTCCCTGGGATCAGAGAACTCACACTCCAACAGGTGTTGGCGTAACCCCGGAAAACAATTACTGAACATGTGCTCTCTGACAACCAGATTGAACAGCCCTTCAAAATCATTTGCCGCGCTACTCATCACCCAACCTTTCAGTGCATCACAACATTCATCCACAAACTCCCCCCAAGACTGGTGAGACAGTTTCCTACTGCCCCTGAACCTCAACCTATACCCTTCAGGTGTGACACTCTCCTCCTGGGAACTAGGTACCATCTTCTGGCTCTGGGAGTGGGACTTCCTGCACTGGACTCCATATTGCTGCCACCACTGGACCCCTCCCTCACTCATGAATCCATACAACTAAAACTGCACTCAGGGGATAACCTACCTTCCAGAGCTAGTTTCTCTCTGGCGAAGGCCCTCTCTGCCTCCGCCATCCTCTCCTGAGCTAAGACCCTCTCAGTCTCTAGCTTTTTCTCTTCAAGGTCCAACGCCTTGAGACTCAACTCCTGGGCCAACAAGGCCTTTTTCTCCTCCACACCCAGCTGCGCTATCTCCTTGGCATGCTCTAATCTGAGCCTCTCCAAAGCTAGCTGATGCTTCCTTTCTTCCGTCCTATCCACCCACTCTTCTGGGGACAGGGAAAGGGATGGGGCACTGCCCCCGGCACTGGATCCAGCAAGGGACTCCCAATCTATGGCGTCCTCACTACCTACTGGCGTCCCTGCCCTGTCATTTTCTCTCTCCTCTTCAGACTCTTCAGGGCCACCACCCCCCAGGGGTATGGACTGGGAACCCTCACTCTCAGAGTCCTCCCTACTCTTGGGGTCCTCCTCAGGGTCTCCCTCAGAACCACCACCCTCCTGGTTCTCTGTTGACGCCTCTTCAGGGAACTGTTGAGCATAGTACAGGGCCCTACAATAGTCCTTACGCTCTCATTTGCTCTCTTGCCACCTGAGCAGGGATTTCTGAAGGAATAGCTGACTGGCTTCCCCACTCACTGCTAAGCCTCTCTCATCACAGTACCCCCTTAGCTCCTCCAGACTGTAGTTCAACAGATCATGTATGTTAAAGGCAGGTTCCATTCTGGCAAGGTACTTATAAACCCACACAGTGCAACACAAGACTCCTAGGCGTAAGATCTGAAGCAAGAGTACACAATTTGAGAATGACACTTAAGGAGAAAACTACATCAGGAAAAATAATCCCCAAACCTGTGATTATCTAAATGCAGAGTTTGTAGTGCAACCAGTTGTCGCTGTGGTATTGCGCAAACGCAAGTCCTATCCTCACAGCTGACAACCAATGTTAGAAATGGGATTTCTGGTTGGCTAAGGCTTGCACCAAAGCCAGGCAGAAACCACCACTCTAGTCAGGGCAAGGGAGTTACACACTGAAGATAACCCCTGCTCACCCCCTTGGTAGGTTGGCACGAGCAGTCAGGCTTAACCCAGAGGCAATGTGTAAAGCGTTTGCGCAACACAGACACAGCAGCAACACACTAGGCACACCACAAAAGAAACTCCACACAAGGTTATATAACAAAATAGCCTTTGTATTATCCAAAACACATTAGAATCATAATCACACAATGTACACTGTGCCAACTGGCACTAGGCAATATTCACAGGGGATTATATACATGACAGGGCCAATCGGGCCACTGTCAGAACCTTTAGAAAGCACTAGTAGTAGATATAAGACACAACCAGTGATCACTGGTAAAGTACTGTACTTAGCATTAGCAGCTGTAACATAAACACATTACGTCTGCATCCACACACGGTGCATAAATCACATTAGGCATTCACATTAGGCATAAACCACGTTATGAAACCACATTAGGCATCAACAACACAACATGACACCGTATAGCATTAGGCATCACAATAGCATAAACACAGTATGCACCAATCATATTAGGCCTACACACATTATACCTCTCTTTAAGCATCACCGCATTAGGCATAAACCCATCATGCAATCTTTGGGCCTTGCGCCCTACCAGAGCACCAAAAATATGACCCAGGCCAACTCGCCTTTCACTGGGGCTTAAATGCCCTCTGTCCCGAGAGTCAGGGCTTTGTAAACCTAGGGCCTCTCAACTGGCCCTCTGGCTGCCTTGGCAGCACTCTCACTGCGCGCAATGTGCTGGGAGCGTGGGGTGTATCTCAGCCCTTTCTGGATATCAAAAACATGTCCCCGCCATTGCAGCTGCCCGCGCTCTCGCGGTGCATCTGAAGAAAAAAGCACTGGCACCACCGTGCCTCCTACGTCCCACTCCGGGTCTCAGGGAACCAAACAACAAAATTGCCCCCTTTGTTGCAGCTGCCCGCAACTGCGGTGCAGCTGTGCACAATTAAGCGCTGGCACTACTGTGCCTCGTGAGCCCCCGTTACCGGGGCTCTTCTGGCACCACAATGCTTCTGAAGGAAATTACCACTCACTGTGCTCTGGGAGCTCCCGTTACCGGGCTCCATCTGGTGCACTCACTCGGCACCACCGCGGCTTCACACTCCGTCCCCCATTCACTGGGACTGATCTTTGCCGGCTCCAGGCACCGAAAATGTGCCTCGGTAGGTCCTCCTTCACCTGGACCTCTCCGGTCTCACTGCAGCAGGGGAAAGGCACCGATAATGTGCCTCGGTAGGCTCTCCTGCACCGGGACCGCTCCTGACTTCTGCTGTAGCCGCATTGCAATTGGCGGCTTTGTTAGCTTCCTGGCCCCGCCTTACACCAGGCAAGATGCCCGACTTCCGGTTTCGCCGATTTCGGCAGAGGCACTTTACGGACCTTGGAAAATGCGGGGTGGGCTCCCGCTTTTACTCCGCAAAGCACATGAATGCGGGGTGGGCTCCCGCCACGTTTCAGAGGCACCCAAAATGAGGGGTAGGCTCCCGCTTCACCTCAGGAGCAAGGGGGGAGAGATCCCCACGCCGGGATTCCCTCAGGGCATCCAGCAGCCCAGCGCTGCAGAGCCCTCACGCTCCTCTTGTCCTGGGCAGTGCCCTCCTTGCGCCGAGTTTGCTCTCCCGGGGAACAGACTCAGCGGACCACCGTCCTGAGCGCTCCCCCCATAATAAGCCCCAAAGTCCTCAGGGCAGAGCTGGGCCCAGGCAGGCCAGCTCACAGGGCCCTCCGGCAGTGAGGCAGTCCCTCATTGCGGTTCCTGCTGGGCCCCAGCAACCGCAAGTTCCAACTACAAAGAAGCACAAAAAAAAGCACCCCCATATGGGGTCACAGCCCCAGTATATATTCATTATTTTCCTTTGTCTGCCCTTGGCACAGGGCTTGGGGAACCAGCCTGAACTGGGTCTGGGGTTTTTTGGAGCACTCTGTTTACAGGGCTCCTCTTCCCCATTGTCAGGTGGGGGCTCGGTCATCAGACCACCACAAGGGGGCGGAGCCAGCATTCACCCAGGCAGGCACAGACCTATTCAGGGTCAGGGGACTACTCCTCCCACTACTCCAAATGCAGATCCCCTATTCAGCCTAGCGCTGACTCACCCTGCCCTCCCTGGAGCCACACACACCTCACCAGGCCCTGTCACTCCAAAGCCAGACATGCAATCCACATCAGGCAGGCAGACACATAGCACACAGAAATGCCAACTTCTAGAAGTGGCATTTCTAAAATAGTGATAATAAATCTGCGCACACCATTGCGCAGCATTTATTATTACTATTCCAACCATACCAAACTTGACCACGCTGCTCCTCTCATATCAGGAACTACCACTGAAACACTTATCAGGGAATCCCCAATGCATTCCTATGGGAGGGCAGCCTCACAGCAGTGAGAAACCAAAATGGCTGTTTGTCACTACCAGGACATGTCACACACTTAAGGTACATGTCCTACCTTTTACCTACAATACACCCTGCCCATAGGGCTAGCTAGGGCCTACCTTAGGGGTGACTGACATATAGAAAAAGGGGGGTCACAGATGTGGCACACACTTTAGGTGCCATGTCACAGCGGCAGTAACACTGCGCGCACAGGCCCTGCAATGGCAGAGGCCTGAGACAGGTTTGAAAGGCTTCTTTGGTGGGTGGCGCAATCAGTGCTGCAAGCACACCAGTAGCATTCAATTTACCAGCCCCGGGTATGTGAGATACCACTTTACAAAGGACTGACAGGTAAATTAAATATGCCAAACAGGTGTAGACCAATCGTTACCATGTTTACCACAGTGAGCACACACACTTTACACTGGACAGCAGTGCTAAAGTACCCAGAGTCCTAAAACCACCAACACCATGTCAGGAAAAAGGCTAGGAGGAAAGCAAAAAGTTCAGGGATGACCCTGCAAAAAGGGCCAAGTCCAACAAGGACCTTGCAAGTAAATCTGGCTAAGTGTGAAAGAGCCAATCACCTCTAGGGAAACAAATGATCGCCCAAAACTCAGGCCCCAAAACATTACAAGTCAAACATCTCAAGAAAGTTCCCACATTTCAGTTCAACAACACACCCACCCTGACTGTCAGCCACCACATGAATCATCAATCATCACTCCCAATCACTTGATAATCAGATCACTCATTGATGCAATCCAAGTACTGTGGTAGGTACAATATCTCCTATTTGATGCAAGCACCAAATTTGGCAGTCTTGTAAATCAAACGATTGTCTTGAGCAGCCATTCTAGATGATAAAATAACAGAAGGATCATATGAGTGGACCATACAGGTTAACTAGTTTTTCTCTAAGTACGTTTGTAAAGGCCAATCACTTCCAGGGGAAACATGATCACCCATCACTCAGGCCCCAAACATTGCAAATCAATCATCTCAAGAAAGTTCCTGCATTACAGTTCAACAGCACACAATCCCTCACTGGCAGCAACCACATGATGAATCATCAATCATCACTCACACAATCACTCACTTACCATTGCCATTTGTAGTTACCTCTTCCAATCCAAGCACGGGTAGTTTAGGTATTAGGTATTAACCCTGGGCGTAGTTCGCGCAGTCGTGCTACGCGTAGCTACGCGAAGTGTACTTTGCACTACGCACGCTACGCGTAGCTACGCGAACTAGGTAGTGCGGTAGGAAAATGCTGTTCGCAATGATTGCACAGTGCCGGATGCTTGTCCGCACTGTGCAATCATTGCGAATGGCATCATGCACAGAGCAAGCAGTCATTTTCTGCCGCTCGAGTAGATTTGTACTCGAGCGTCAGCTTTCTCAACGCGGACTGGTAGTTTATCATCGCGAGCGGTCGCAAGCATACGCGACCACTCGCAATGAGAAACCTGACCTCCCCGCGTTGAGAATCTCGCCGGGAGGTTTATTTTCCACGCTCGCGATCGGCAACTTGATGTTGCCGATCGCGAACGAGGAAAAAGTCTCGCCGGGATGTTGATTTTGCTCGCTCGCGGTCGCCAACTTGACGTTGAGGACCGCGAGCGAGCAAAAAATGCCCGCTACGCGTTTTTGCACTGTGCTACGTGCGATTCGCATAGCGCGTAGTTGTGCAAACTACGCACACTCCGCGAGCGTAGCGTAGTTTTCTGCCCAGGCCTATTAGGTATTCATCTTTGATGCAGGCAACACATTGGAATTTGGTATTGGCACTCTTGCAGATCAGTGATCTTCTAGGGCAGACCTACCAGTTCTAAGTGATATAAAAAGGGATAGGCAAGAGGCATGAGAGGGGAACAGGCATTGTCTTCAATGACATGAAGGAATTGTAGAGGCTTCTTCAATGCACCCTAGTTCAACTGCAATCCGGCAATATATGTGACAAAAAAATGGTGAGGCAGCATAAATCTGACACAAAAATAATAATGTTCCACTAGCTACTTTTGTTTATTTTTTGCACAGATAGAAGTTCAATGAGAAATAATTAAAATGTTCTATAGGGGCACTGGCATACTTAGGCCGGGAAGTAGGGTTCGTCCTCAAATTCAGGTGGTTCACGCAGAAGTTGACCAGCTAACACACTTGATTAAGATTCTGACCAATCCTCCTCCTCCTCCTGTGCTGTTTCAGGAATGGTGTAATTGTGTGGTATAAAATGTTGGTTCATTTTGATCATAGTCAATCTCTCCATGTTTTGAGGCAAGAGACTGGTCCTTCTCATTGTAACAACTGCACCAGCTGTGCTGAACACACACTCAGCAGACACCCTGGGCATAGGACAAGACAGATACTTTATTTCCAGCCTCCTGAGCTCTGGCCATTGGCGCATCTTCCCATATCAATACATCAATGGATTTTGATCCACATAGACCTCTTTTGGATCATCCAAATACTCCTAGATTATCCTGTAGATGGTCATTGGTGCTGCCACTTGCTCAACCTGTTTTGCCATTGCCTCTGCACTGGAATCAAGCCCTGCCGATTGAAACCAATACAATGCAGACGTTGGGTCCAGTCCTTCTGTTTCTGTTTTTGTCGGTGTTCTGGTTTATGGTGTTGTTGGCTGCGGTGAGACAAGACTGCCCTCTCTGGAAGTTGAATGCTGTATCCCGTAACTGCAGAGTGGGATTCTAAGTTCCAGCTGTTCTTCTTCCAGCTCTCTGTCTTGCTCTACAATCCACCTTTTGTGTTTTGAAACATCCCCTTCAGAAAAAGGAATGAACGTGAGCAGAATTTGTTTTGTATATTGGATCAAGTAGTGTGGCACAGATGTACTCTTTGGACCTGATGATGTCATGTTGCAGCCTTGTATTACAAGCCAAGCGAAGGATTAAGCTCTTAACAAAGGCATGCGCTTCTATGTTTACATTCACACCTGCAGGGGCGAACCTTTCAGACACGTTCTTTACCTCGTTCTGTAGGAGATGCAACAACAGGATAGCTTGGCCCATCGTACTGTCCTCCTTGCTAACTTCCGTTGTGAAAACCTCAAAAGGGAGTAGCATCTGTGTCGGAATTTGCCTAGGCCCCAATTGTCTGCCTTCATGGTCATGGCTTTCCCAACTGCATCCGTCTCCTCTTTGAATGACATAGTCATTGATCTGTTTGTACTGCTCAAAGAGATGTTGACACATGTAATTGGTCGAGTTCCAACGTGTTGGCACCTCCTGTATCAGGGCATTAACTGGTGCTCTAATATTATGCTGAATAATCCGCAACTGCTTCTGGGCTTTAAAAGAATGGCTGAAATGAGTGCAGATTCTTCTGCAGGTGGTCAGTATGTTGCTAATTATGTCTTTTTTTTTAGGAAGTCTTGTACCACCAGGCTGATGTAATGGGCCAAACACAAGACACTGAAATAGCCTCCACCTGACATGGCCGTGGCTATATTACTACCATTGTCCGTGGCAACAAATTCAATTCTGAGACCTCTGGGTCACGGCCATTCATACACCCTGCTGTTACATTCCTCCAAGATGTTTACAGCTGTATATGATTTCTCCATGGTGAACATGGCCACTGTTGCATGCCGCCGAATGCTCTTAAAATTTTCTTCAGAGCCAAGACTGCAGATATCTTTTGCTTTATCTCTGCAAAAGAGATCCCATGTGCAGTGAGGCACATGTAAACAGTCACCTGACAATTGGTCCACATGTCTGTCATCAGGTGGATGGTGTGACCAACACTTTGCTGCACAGCTTCTCCAACCAACTGCAGCACATCGTGATGCAGCGCTGGAGCAGCAACTCTGGAAAAAAAGGTCTGACTTGATACCTTCCATTTTGGGCAGATGGCTGCAACACATTCTAAGAATCCCACTCCTTCCACAAAAGAAAAAGGGAGGAGGTCCTGTGCTAACATTTTTGCCAGCTTCCCATTGTACAGACTTCTGGTTGGGTGGTTCCGCTCATAGGGCCCCTCCTGCCTAAACATGCCCAAAATAGTAGCCTAAATTTACAAGGCCGTTTTAAGCCACTCAATGTGGCTTATTGCCGCCATGTAAATAAGTTACCCTTTCATGCTATACTTAGCGTGAAAGGGGTGGGCAATGGGTGTTGCGGTGGGCGTTTTGCCACAACACCCCCTGATTTCGATGCTGCCCTGTATTTACAAGGGTGGCATAAATAGGAGGCAGTGCCAAAATTAAGACCAGGGAAAACCTGGTCTTAACATGGTGAAACAAGGAGAAATGCTTTATTTCTCATTGTTTTTGCTGTTTCTATGTGTGCTGCATTGTGCAGCACACATAGAAACAGCAAAATGCCACAAATTATTATTTATGTGCAGGAAGGTGTCCCTTCCTGCACATAAACAATCATTAAAAAAATGTAGATTTGCAACTTTTATGCGTGCTGCACAATGCAGCACACATAGAAGTTTCAAATCACCATTCTGGATTGTTTATGTGCAGGAAGGGACACCTTCCTGCATATAAACAATCATTCCCTCAATGCAGGTACACTTGCACTATGGTGCAAGGGTGCCTGCATTGGCGCTAGGCACCTAAATAATTCACCAGCGGAGGGAGAAATGCAGAAGTGCACCATATTATTGTGAATTCAGTGCATCCCTGCATTTCTAAAGTGGCGGAGCTAACCTGCACTCTGCCACTTCATTGTAAATATGCCCCTTAGTGTGAAATGTGGCATTGTTTGCAATTTGAATAAGCACAGACAAAGGCAAAATTAGTGTGGTTGTTTTATTAAGTTAAGTAACCACTTTAAAGTCAAACCACACCACCATACCATCAGAATATAACACACAATATATAGAATGAGAGACATCTTTCCTTTATGTTCAATATATTCTAAAGGAGACACCTGTGGCACTCAGGGAACTAAATGGAATAGTAATCGTTTAAAAAATGGAGCTTAGTGTGTGCCTATGGCAGGCAATGTGTTCTGTGGGGAAATGGAATAATAATTATCATCCTTACACAAATAAATGATGCAAATGTCTACTCTAAAGTGCACCACAGCTAGGGTGTCCACTGTCCAGGAGGAAAATTAATTATATATACCTAAAAAACTGAGTGCTGTTGTGCAGCTGTGTGCCTGTGGTGGATGGATGGATCATGGATTGACCGAGGAAAAAAGGGAAAAAATAATTTACAACAAAAAATGTAAAAAATTTAAATAAAAACAATGTAAAATAAAAAAAATTCCAACAATTAAAAAAAATATTAAAAAATATAAAAAGAATGTATAACAAAAAATTAAAATTAAAATTAAAAAAATGTAATAAAAAAATAACAATAAGTGAAATTATCCCCAGGTATATTATTGAACTTATATCTCATCCTTCCATGCAAGCGAATGAAAAAGGCACTCTGGCTGGATGCACAAAATGGATGCCAGCCAGTGTCACCTGGTCAACATCAACACCGAGCAAGAAGGCATGGGGATTGGGGAACAAAAAAGACATGCAGGCCTATGTCAAAGCACACAGGCTGGCTACACAAAATGGCCACCAACCACATGGTCAAGCTGCAAGCAAGGAAAGAGGCATGGCCACAACAAAGAACACATGAAGACCTATGGCAAAAGCACACTGGCTGGCTACACAAAATGGCCTCCAGCCACATGGTCATGACAACAAGCACTAGGCATGGGGAACAAAGAAGACATGCAGGACTATGCAAAAGCGCTCTGGCTGCCCACACAAAATGGGCTCCAGCCATATGGTCACAAAACAACAAGCAAGGAGGCATGGCCTCAACAAAGAACACATGCAGGCCTATGGCAAAAGCACGTTGACTGGCTACACAAAATGGGCACCAGCCACATGGTCAGTCCAACAACAACTAGCAAGAAGGCCTGGCCACAACAAAGAACACATGCAGGCCTATGTCAAAAGCACATTGGCTGCCTAAAAAAAATGGCCACCAGCCACATGGTCAAACAACAACAAACAGGAGGCATGGAAAATAAAGAACACATACAGGCCTATGTGGACACTGACTATACAAAATTATGGCCCCTGGCCACATGGCATTGGGAACAAAGACAAATGGTGGTGTACGGCAACACACTGGCCAGACAAAGGAGGCATGATGGCAACACAGAGAAAAACTGCATAATTCAGCAATGCCAAAAATGAAAATTAACTGTGCTAAAATTGTTTACAACAACACACATCCTCCAAAGTCATCAAATACATGACCCCATCTACACACTGTTTGCAGACAATTCCCCCCAAAACACATTTTGTAATTTAATCCAATGCCATCCATGTCCTAAATGATGTTTCAATTCAACAGACACCACAGAAACAGTTGTTTCACGCACTCATAACTAGTACTGGGCTTACTGGACGGAAGGCCCATTGGCAGGCTCAGCCACTTAGTGATTAAATCAATATTGCAAATGTATTTAAAAACATGGTGAAAATGTACTAAACTGTGCGTCATTTTTCCTACAAAAGAAAATAGAATTAGTTGTATGAAAAAAATAACTAGGACTCTACTGAAACTGCAGGCCACCGACTACAATAAATAAAAGTACAAATAAATTGTGGTGAATGCCCCCAATCAAGCAAACAACTCCCTTATACAACTGTTTTGAAACTCTCTTGTGAAATCTCAAATACAAAGTCCTTAAATCCAAAGGGATATATGCAGCAGACAAGGAGAATGATCCTTCCAGCTCCAAATCCCAATGAAAAGTGACCAGGAGATGGACAAAGCATGTTGAGGAGCCTGCTAGACAGGAACAGGAAGTTGGAGTCTCTGGGGCACTTTCTTCCTGTTGGAAAAAACAGTTTAAAAAAAGGGCATCTCACACAAAAAAACTCCAACGGCCAGTTGGAGAAGAAAATCCACTCGAAAATCCTCTCAGTCTCTTCTCGAGCACAAAAGCTGCTCAAGCGCTATGTTAGTGATTTGCACTACATTGGCGCCATCGCAGTTAGAAGCAGTGGAAACAAGCGTGAAGTATCACGCGAGCTCGCTATTGGCTGAGATTATCGTGGTGCTCGCTCACGAGTGCCAAAACAAATCTCGAGTGTGCAAACAGAAAATATCTCCGCTTCCCACCCGGGAAGTCGGAATTCAGGAACGCCATGCTCCACCACGGATTGCCCGAATTCTGCAAACTCCACGAGTGGAGTAGAGTTTACCACCCGGGTATAGTATTTTTAAAAACTGTCTCTAGTTGTATGTCAGAAAGTGGGCATAAAGTACATCAACATATGTTATATAAGACTTTCAAACGCTGTCAATATACAATGAGATTTATGTTTTGAACCCCTGTGATTATTGTTTAAATATCTGTTTTTTCTTATATAAATCTGAAAATACATACACCTGCATCTCAGATTGATTAACCTTTTTACTAATTACTCTATATAGGATAAATAATCTGCCATTGATTTGTGATGTAATTTATAGGCACTGTAAATGAATAATACATCTATCAGAAAGATTGTTTTTAAGTTACTTCCCTGTTGGCATCCTTACCTACCTAGCAGTAGAACACTGGGTACTCAACTGACAGGCTGCAGCTGTTGGAAGTGCATGTTTTACTCAGCATGCCAGACTATTTTCTCAATTGGCTCAGAAAGATTTTATAAATTTATGGAAAATGTGTCCTCATTTTATCTTCTGGGGCACTTACCACAATTTCTATGAGAAAACTATAAAGAAAGCGGGTTTCTCTTAAACATGAATCACAGCAAAGGTTAAAAATCACTGTCGAACTCACCACAATTCCTAAAATTAGAATAATACCACCAACAACCGATTTAAATTGGGACTAAAATCTACTGTCCCACTTTTCTTAGGATCCTTTTGGGCACTCAGATGCAGCCATTCACTGCAGTGGGTGGGGGAACAAGTTATAATTAGGTCAGTAAATTATAACTGGTGAATTTTGATTTTTAAAAGTTACTTCAACCTTTGCTTGTTTTTCTGCAATTGTGTAGGTTTTTGTTACACAACCTAGGATCTTATTTGAATGCCAAACTATAATGTCACTTTAACCTTCGTTTTTTTTCCAGTAAATACACACAGACATACACACACACACAAAAAAAGCCAAATGTTAAATGGATGTTATAGTTAGGTGAAAATGTTAGATAAAACATACTGTTTTAACCTAACAAATCCACTGAAATTCACCAGTTATAGTTATCTGAAGTAACTACAACACATGCCCTTCAATGTCCATTTAACCTTTGTTTCTCTCAGTGAAATTCTATGTTTTTTAACATAAATTAAGATGTCCATCACCGCATGCAGAGAAGTGTTGGCCACAGGCACTCAACCCCTGGATTCACATGGCTTTCACACAGCTGCCTGTGTCATGTAAAAATGTAAAGGGTGTTTTGTTAAGTGAGGCAGAACTATTGGTTTTTTTAAAGGGTCAGAACATAAACATAAAAAAAGCAGTAGTCCTACTGACTTTATCAAGTGGTCCACAGATCAACATATATAAGGCTAGCCGGTTGGCTTTGTAAAAAATCACCAATAACTATAACCAGATGTTTATTTTATAAATTCACACATTCAAAAAAAATTCTGTACAGCATTTTATTCTAAAAAACAACATTAAACATGTATTTGAGTCTTTTTTTTAATCATTTTTCAGGCAACAAAGTACAGCCATACAATCAACAATAGAGGGTCCCAGCACTCCAGCCAAAGAGCATACAGCTCCAGCTCAGGGTGCTCTAAATGAATATGGTAAGCTCTCCTGGGTTCATGAATTCAATCACCCAAGAGACTTAGTATAGTTTTTAATGTTGCTGGGGGGAGGGGTGCTGCACTCCACAACATAAACTAAAATGCTTGGTGGTGACCCTGCCCCTTCTACGGGTACCACCATGATGCAGGCATTATGAGGCACTTGCAGAAGTGAATAATAAATAAGCAGCAGGTCAATAATAAAGGAGCGGCTCCTGCTGCTCATTTATTATTCCTTTTTTAATATTTTTTTATGGGTGTCCCTGTCCCACACAGGACACTCACACTTTATAATGACTTTGCAGGTTCCCCAGCGAGGACCGATACTGGGTGCCGGCAGGAGCCGACCATTATTTTAAAGTGGGTGCCCCTGTGCACCCATGGGGCACAGACAACATGCCCATGTCTGAGGGCCATGGGGGGCTTCAGGGCCCCCATGGCCCTTGTTGACTCCCCAGCCACAACCTATACTGGATGCCAGTGGGAGACAGCAATTATTTTACAGGGGGTGCCCCGGTGCCCACCTGGGGCACCCACAACATGCCCAAATGCTGGGGCCCATGGGGGGAGCCCCCATGTCCCCTGCTTGCTTCATCGACAGCAACTATCCTGGGTGCCAAAAGCAGCCGGCTCCATTACTTTACTACTGCCCCACTGGGAGCCGTTTTTTTATCTGATCACTCTGGACTGGAACAAATATGTGGACACTGTTTTGTTCGTACCCTGGGGATTAGGGTTCCCAAGGAGGGTCTTCTACTCGGGGAGCGAGGCCCGATGCCCACCTCCCCAAAATACCACTGCCTCTGGGGATGGGGTCCCTGGTAGCTCTCTTAGGCTCAGGTCAGGAGGCTGCACAATCCCCCCTCAAAATGATTAGTTCTACCCTAGGGGATGGGGTCTCTGTGGTCTCATATGATCTCGGGAAGGGAGCCACATGCTGCTTGCCCCAAAAAATGTAATTAATCAGCGCCAGGGGGTGTGGTTTTGGAGGGCTTACAGAGGCTCGTGAGGGGGAGTCTCACGCTCCTGTCCCCATAATTAATTAATCAGTCCTGGGTGTGAGGTCCCAGGGGCCTTACAGAGGCTCAGGGAGTGGGGCTGCAACCCCTCTCACCCCAAAAATAAAAAATATATTGGTGACCACCGTAGCCCTGTCCCCACTCTCCGGGGGGGGGTTATTTTTTTTTAACAACATTGCTGATCTGTGGCTCCTCCGCAGATCCACGGTCCTGCTAAAAAAATGTTTTTGGCCTCCTTTGTTCCCTCTGTCACCACTTCCCCTTCCACCCCAAGGGGTCAGGGTATCCCTACCCTACAGGGCCCCCATATTTTTTTATACTTTTTCTAGGACAGGGGACTGAGTTCCCGAGCAAAAATGGCTGCTGCCATTTCTTGGTTGACGTGGTGGTAGCCAATCATATCTTATCTTATATTCTCAATGATTCGTGGATGCTCCACGTCTCTATACATACATATAGAGAGGTAGGTCATACAACCCCCTCCCCATAATTAATTAATTGGCCCTGAGGGATGGGATCCCTGTGGCCCTACAGACACTCAGGGAGGGCGCCTGAATGCCTCCTGTGCAAAAAATAAATGATATTGGCGAGCCCGGGGCCCTGGTCCAACCCAGGGGTGCTTATTTTTGGGATTCAACAATGATTGAACACTTTTAAAACATTAATCCTGTGGTGTTCTGCGAGTTTTAAGTGCCACTTGGTGGCGCTGTTGGATAAGCTTAGGTTATAGTTATCATTTGGGGTTGTGCAAGCCTTAAAATATCAGCTTTTTTGCGCGAGTGGAAACATGGGGACTGGATTGTGTCGCTGCACAAGGAAGGTATTGTTTGTATTTGTGCAAGACTTCATGAAGTCACTTGAAGTGACGTTTGATAAACGGAGATTAAAATGTGCATCTGTATCGTATGGATAAATGGCATGTTTACTAGAAGGCATATGTTATAGAAAACATTTCTACATACATCTTCATAAATACCACAATGTGCTTGTACGCTAACAGTTTGGTGGAATGCCCCAACACATTTCTGAACCATTTTTATGAAAAATATATTCCATTTAATGAACACTTGAATTATGAAATGAACAGTCCCACAACTCTAGCATATTGCTGACAATTTCCAGTTTGAGAATCACGCTGGCGAAGGCACGATACAATTAAATGATATCCGTGCGCACACACTGAACTTCCCTTGTGACATCAGAGCGCTCTTTAGGTTTAAACCTGCTTAAATGCAGTATACAGTGATTAAAAAAACATATAAGTGTGGCAGCAACGTTTTGATGAATTATTTTCCAATTCAAACCGTAACTCTGCACAGGCGCCAGTGTACACTGTTAATACGGCACAGACAAAATCCATGCCCGCTGCCCAGCACCAATTAGCTCTGGCACAAAATTGCATTGCTAAGCAACTGCAGGAAATATTTTATGTTGCTTATAATTCAAACCAAACGTGCACATTCAAATTTGATCTTGACTTGGAACTTTGCAAGTAGATCTATTTTGAGGAAACCATGTAAAAGATCAAAAAGTTGAATTTCAATTAAAGTCGCCACAGGGAATTCTAGAAAACTGAGAACACAAAACAATCACACTCATTGGCTACTATGCAGTGGCGCCCCTGGCCCCATTCGGGCAGAGGAGTGTCACCACCTTGCTGCCAGTGCAGCAAAAGTGAAAAATAAAATGGTCAGAAAATGAATTGCCATTTTATTTTTCACTTCTCCTAGCCCGAGCAGTGTTTGGGGGTGGGCTGCTGCTGACTGGAAGCAGAGGAGTGGTGCTCACTCCAGTTTACACTGCACATGTCTCTTTGGCTGGCTGTCTTGCAACGGCCAATCTGACATGCACAGTGTAAACCTCTCCAGCTAACTGTCTTAGACAGCTGGGTGGAGAGCAGTGACAGGCTCTCTGTCATTGCTGGAGCATCGAGGCAGTCTGCTCCAGCCAATACTGGCGCTCCTCTTATGCTGCTCATCTGCAGCATGAAAGCAGCATGAGTATTTGGAGAGGGGAGCTGGCTGAGGCTCGAGGAGGATTCGTGCTCACTGCAATCAAGACTAAAAATATAAGTTTGTTTTTTATTTTATTTTTATCTCTTTTGCCCACTGACAGGCATTGTAAGAAACTCGCATTGCCTTCAGCCTTAATTCCAGAGTTCCTAGTCACCTCCCATTATAAAATCTGTTAACAAGCCATGATTGAGAGCTTTGGAATGTGAGCCTAAAGGCATTGTGATTTATTACAGTGCCTGCCACTGGGTTTGGCACTGGCTCGATGACCCTTCACTTTTGAGGGTCTCCGACCGCCACTGCTACTATGGGTTGGATTACTGGGTTTAGGGCATTGCTAGATGGAAATGGCATGCCTTGCGCTGCATGATAGGGAAAGGGCAGGAATGCACAGTATTTAACATTATACCGCACAATCCTGTCTTTTCCTTATGCAGTTGCAAAATGTGCTGCCTAGAGTTAATGCAGGCACTGTTGCACCTTGGTGCAAGGGGGCCTGTGTTATAAGAAGGATTTTGTTTGTGCAAGAAGGAACACCTCCCTGCGCAAAAACAATCCTGAGATGCATCAGAAAGAGGAAAAAATGAGGAGAAATAAAGATATTTCTCCTTGTTACGCGTCCCCTGGAGCGGGGTAGCATTTTGACACATTCCAAGGTCTACCACTAATGGTAAACCTGGGAATGCGCCAAAATCCATGGGTAGATGCATGGGAACACCCACGCTTCACCCATGGAACTCCGATCTGGGGCAGAGAAACACAAGGCAGTGATTTGCATTGCTTGTGTTATCCTATATTTATCAAGCACGGCAGGGCCATGCAAGGTGGCCTTGCATTGATTGATAAATCTCACGTTGTTGTTGTATCAACCTTGAGCACGGAGTTTGGATTCAACAATGATTGAACACTTTTAAAACATTAATCCTGTGGTGTTCTGCGAGTTTTAAGTGCCACTTGGTGGCGCTGTTGGATAAGCTTAGGTTATAGTTATCATTTGGGGTTGTGCAAGCCTTAAAATATCAGCTTTTTTGCGCGAGTGGAAACATGGGGACTGGATTGTGTCGCTGCACAAGGAAGGTATTGTTTGTATTTGTGCAAGACTTCATGAAGTCACTTGAAGTGACGTTTGATAAACGGAGATTAAAATGTGCATCTGTATCGTATGGATAAATGGCATGTTTACTAGAAGGCATATGTTATAGAAAACATTTCTACATACATCTTCATAAATACCACAATGTGCTTGTACGCTAACAGTTTGGTGGAATGCCCCAACACATTTCTGAACCATTTTTATGAAAAATATATTCCATTTAATGAACACTTGAATTATGAAATGAACAGTCCCACAACTCTAGCATATTGCTGACAATTTCCAGTTTGAGAATCACGCTGGCGAAGGCACGATACAATTAAATGATATCCGTGCGCACACACTGAACTTCCCTTGTGACATCAGAGCGCTCTTTAGGTTTAAACCTGCTTAAATGCAGTATACAGTGATTAAAAAAACATATAAGTGTGGCAGCAACGTTTTGATGAATTATTTTCCAATTCAAACCGTAACTCTGCACAGGCGCCAGTGTACACTGTTAATACGGCACAGACAAAATCCATGCCCGCTGCCCAGCACCAATTAGCTCTGGCACAAAATTGCATTGCTAAGCAACTGCAGGAAATATTTTATGTTGCTTATAATTCAAACCAAACGTGCACATTCAAATTTGATCTTGACTTGGAACTTTGCAAGTAGATCTATTTTGAGGAAACCATGTAAAAGATCAAAAAGTTGAATTTCAATTAAAGTCGCCACAGGGAATTCTAGAAAACTGAGAACACAAAACAATCACACTCATTGGCTACTATGCAGTGGCGCCCTGGCCCCATTCGGGCAGAGGAGTGTCACCACCTTGCTGCCAGTGCAGCAAAAGTGAAAAATAAAATGGTCAGAAAATGAATTGCCATTTTATTTTTCACTTCTCCTAGCCCGAGCAGTGTTTGGGGGTGGGCTGCTGCTGACTGGAAGCAGAGGAGTGGTGCTCACTCCAGTTTACACTGCACATGTCTCTTTGGCTGGCTGTCTTGCAACGGCCAATCTGACATGCACAGTGTAAACCTCTCCAGCTAACTGTCTTAGACAGCTGGGTGGAGAGCAGTGACAGGCTCTCTGTCATTGCTGGAGCATCGAGGCAGTCTGCTCCAGCCAATACTGGCGCTCCTCTTATGCTGCTCATCTGCAGCATGAAAGCAGCATGAGTATTTGGAGAGGGAGCTGGCTGAGGCTCGAGGAGGATTCGTGCTCACTGCAATCAAGACTAAAAATATAAGTTTGTTTTTTATTTTATTTTTATCTCTTTTGCCCACTGACAGGCATTGTAAGAAACTCGCATTGCCTTCAGCCTTATTTCCAGAGTTCCTAGTCACCTCCCATTATAAAATCTGTTAACAAGCCATGATTGAGAGCTTTGGAATGTGAGCCTAAAGGCATTGTGATTTATTACAGTGCCTGCCACTGGGTTTGGCACTGGCTCGATGACCCTTCACTTTTGAGGGTCTCCGACCGCCACTGCTACTATGGGTTGGATTACTGGGTTTAGGGCATTGCTAGATGGAAATGGCATGCCTTGCGCTGCATGATAGGGAAAGGGCAGGAATGCACAGTATTTAACATTATACCGCACAATCCTGTCTTTTCCTTATGCAGTTGCAAAATGTGCTGCCTAGAGTTAATGCAGGCACCGTTGCACCTTGGTGCAAGGGGGCCTGTGTTATAAGAAGGATTTTGTTTGTGCAAGAAGGAACACCTCCCTGCGCAAAAACAATCCTGAGATGCATCAGAAAGAGGAAAAATGAGGAGAAATAAAGATATTTCTCCTTGTTACGCGTCCCTGAGCGGGGTAGCATTTTGACACATTCCAAGGTCTACCACTAATGGTAAATCTGGGAATGCGCCAAAATCCATGGGTAGATGCATGGGAACACCCACGCTTCACCCATGGAACTCCGATCTGGGGCAGAGAAACGCAAGGCAGTGATTTGCATTGCTTGTGTTATCCTATATTTATCAAGCACGGCAGGGCCATGCAAGGTGGCCTTGCATTGATTGATAAATCTCACGTTGTTGTTGTATCAACCTTGAGCACGGAGTTTGGTGAAAGGGTAACACAAAAAAATTATAAATATGCCCCTAATAGTTCTTCTCTTTTTATGTCCTGTATACTTTCTTGTGCTCTGTCTAGTGCTTGAGAAGAATAACCACACCATGAACCTTTGTTGAATCACTTCAACATTGCTGTCCAAGTCTTTCAAGATTGAGCAAATCCGTTATACTCTTAACATCTCTCTGTAGGGGAGACTCCACTTTAAATGTATATCATGGTGCTTGTGGCATGGAGAACATTAATCTTACCAGTGCTTTTCCTATGAATTGTGACTTGCAATCCGCCACCCTGTGTGTAAATGGTGGCATCCAGAAATACAATAGTCGTAACACTGAAGGTGCATGTAAGGCGAATATTAAATGGATTTCTATTAAAGCTTTTAAAATGCTCAATAAAGCGTGTTTTTAGTCCATCCCGTATCACAAAAAGGTGATCAATGAACTGTAAACTGAGGATGTTTATCGGAGTATGTCTATGTTAGACCTGGCACCATTGGCGTGGGTCTCCCTTCCATCTTTCGCTTTTTGTCTCCTCTGTGTTTGCTGGTGTTAGATGCTCTGGGCGCTGTGCCACTGCCATTCAGTGCTACAGCGCGAATACTCCCTATTGTAAATTGACTGGATGAATTGGTATTCCCATAATTGGCTCATTTGATTTACCTGTTAGTCCCTCGTATAGTGCACCGTGCGTGCCCAGGGCTGGTAGACCGAATGCTGCTGGTGGGCCTGCAGCGCTGATTGCGCCACCCACCTAAGCAGCACGTAAAGTATGTCTCAGACCTGCCATCGCACAGTCTGTGCGCAGTCCAGAACTGCCATTCTTTGACTGTAACGCGGGCTGAGAATCATCGCTGTAGTGACCTGGGGGCAGGGCACTAGGACCCTGCAGTGGACTGTGGGGACACCAAGGGAACCGGACACCACATCCGGTCAGCGAGGAAGAGGACACTACAGAACGAGGAGAAGCGTGGGCAGACGTGCGTGGGCACAGCGCAGCGCATGTAACGAGAATAAAGAAACTGCAGATCCTTACCTGTCTCCTGTGCATCTGTGGGCTGGCGACACGACAACTGGCGACGAAGGCGGGATCATCCACCACCCTTCAGAAGAGCAGAAGTGGATCGGATCGTCGTCTGCCCGAAGAAAGCGCGACGGAACCAGGAGCCCACCCTGGTCCGCTGGCCAACACAAGGAACATCGTGGCAATCGGCGCGGCGGTAAAGAAGAAAAAGCGGAGCCAGGAGCCAACCCTGGTCCGAGTCAAGCAGCCAAGAAGCAGCGACGCGGGAGCCCACCCCGGCCGCCGAAATAGCGGTAAGAGCGCTGTGAGGTTGCACGCAAGAGGAGGCCAGAAAACAGAAGAGCCGGCAAGCGTCAGCACCCGAGAGTGCTCAGAGAAGACTGAATAGAAAGACGCGCGCTAGTTCAAACGAACTATCGCGAGAGCGGCGGCCATTTTGAGGTCAGGCAGAGCGGGCCAATTGGAAGCCAGGAACAAGCGGCGGCCATTTTAAGAGGTCAGGCAAAGCGAGAGGGACAAAGAAACATCGCGAGACTACGGCGGCCATTTTGGAGTCAGGCAACTAAGCCAATAAGAACAAAATACAGCGCGGCGGCCATTTTGAAGTCAGGCAGCCATTGAAATAGATAGGAAAACAGAAAAACAGAGCAAAAGAGTCAAAAAGAAGAAGAAAACAGTGGAAATAAAGCACAATAAAGAGGAAACAAAGGGACAAATACAGAAACAAAGGAAATAAAAGAGGAAGAAGAGCAGAGGAGTGCCAAGGAAGGAAATGAGCGACAACGATGAGAAACAAAGCACGCAAGCAGTCTTCCGCAGGCCTTTACCATTCAGCCTATCGGAGCCGCAGGCAGGCATCCGGTGGGAAAGATGGATCAGGAAATTTGAGCGCTACATGAGTGCCACGGACGTCCCGGATAACAAGCAACTGCACCTACTTTTGAATCTAGCAGGGGATGAGATAGAAGATCTATTGCTAACGTTTCCTGTTGAACAAACACAGAACTACAAGGGAGTGATACAGTGTCTCACACAAAAATTCGACCCCCAGCGCAACGTTGATTTCGAAAGATACACGTTCAACACGGCGTGCCAGCAAGGCGAAGAGAGCCTAGATGACTTTGCAACGAGACTGAGAAAACTGGTCACGTACTGCGAATTCGACAAATTTGACAATGAGCAAGCGATAAGACTGCGAATAATTGAGGGCTGTAAATCAGTGGAATTCCGAGCAAGAGTGCTGAAGGAACCAACGACGCTGAAAAAGATATTGACAATGGCTCGCACAGAAGCACGAGCAACGGAACAGGCAAAGCAGATGGAAATTGGAAAGGAGAAGAGAGTAGCACTAGCACATCGCGTCACGGGGAACATAAACAAGAAGGAATTCCAGGCGCCGGTCCCACCACGGAAGGGCGAACAAACATGTTACAGATGTGGGCTCGAGTTTCCCCACATCGGCGCCTGCCCAGCAATGGGCCAGAAGTGCAGAAAATGCAACAGGGACAACCACTTCTCAAGCGTGTGCATGACCAGGCAATTCAGAGGTGAGAGAGGCCGAGCGACAAGACCGCGGATGACCAGCAACAGGTATGCCCGACACATGGAAACGGCAAATCGCAGCTCTTCTGAGGAGTATGAAGAAACAGCAGCACCTGCGAGCGCGGCAAGACTCTACCTAATGTCGGACGCGCCCAGAGAAAGCGGCGAGGCAGAGCACGTTCACCTGGTAGACAAGAGAGAAATAAAGAAGACAGCAACTGTGAACATCGATGTAGGAAACCACCAGGCAAGCTTCGTACTTGACAGTGGAGCAACATGCAACATCATGTGTATGTCCGAATACCAAAAGATGAGAATAAAGCCACAGCTGCTGCCATCGACCGTAGACGTTTTCACCTGGGGCTCCAAGAGCCCGGTAGAAAACATGGGAAAGTTCATAGAGACACTAACATATAAAGGCAGATCTTATCGTGAGGAAATACATGTACTCAAGGGCGACATCCCAGCGCCATGCCTACTAAGCAATGTGACGGCACAACTGATGGGGCTACTGGCAATGACATATCACATGTCGGAAACAGAGAACATCCTGCAAGAATACCCGGCCATACTGAAAGGGCTTGGCAAGCTGAAAGGGAAGCAGATAACATTACATATAAATGAAGCAATCAGGCCAGTAGCACAACATCACAGACGGGTACCAATTCACCTACAACCACAGGTGGCAGAGGAGATCAATAGCCTACTGGCACAGGATATAATAGAGGCGGCAGACGGCCCAACACCGTGGGTGTCTCCGATTGTGGCGGTTCCAAAGAAGAACACCTCCAAAATCCGCATATGCGTGGACATGAGGATCCCAAACACCGCAATCACAAGGGAACGCCACCCGGGACCACACCTGAACGACATGATTAGCTGCCTCACTGGAGCGTGCAGATTTTCAAAGCTCGACCTATGCAAAGGGTATCACCAGTTAGAGTTGGACCATCAGTCCAGGTACATCACAACATTTTCCACTCATCTGGGCCTGTTTAGATACAAGCGACTGAGCTTCGGAATATCGTCGGCAGCGGAAATATTTCAGGAGACCATACGACAAGTGATCAGACCGGTCCCGAACAGCTTAAACTACAGTGATGATATCTTAGTGTTTGGGAAAACAGACAAGGAGCATGACACGGCGTTACGTCAAGTGTGCACACAACTGGAGAAAGCAGGCCTCACACTCAATGGAGACAAATGTGAGCTAGGAAGAAAGGAACTAGTGTTCTTTGGACACATCTTTTCGAAACAAGGGATGAGGCCAGATCCCAGCAAAGTTGAAACGCTACAAAATGCAAAGCCACCGACGGATGTCGCGGAAGTACGATCATTCCTAGGACTCGCCAGCTACTGTGCGAGATACATACAGGATTTCGCTACAGCAAGCACGCCACTGAGGGAACTGAACAAACAGGGACAGAAATTCACCTGGTCTCAGGAATGCAACAAGGCATTTGAGGACATAATACAAGCGGTGGTGACAGTGGAACATCTGGCCTACTTCGACCCCCTGCTCTGCACCGAATTGACTGTGGATGCCAGCCCAGTGGGACTGGGTGCAATACTAGCACAGCATCTGCCAGGAAGAGAGTCACAAAGGAAGATTGTCGCATATGCAAGCAAAAGCTTGACGGATATTGAAAAGGCCTACTCGCAACCAGAAAAGGAGAGCCTGGCTGTGGTGTGGGCGTGCGAGCATTTCCACATGTTTATCTATGGGAAGCCGTTCACCATCATAACGGACCACCAAGCGCTGGTGACAATCTATGGCAGCCCATCGGCCAAAATGCCACCCAGGATTGAACGCTGGGGCATCAGACTAATGGACTATGACTTCACAATTGTGCATAAACCAGGGAAAGAACACAATCCTGCAGACTACATGTCAAGGCACCCGTTACCACAGGCTCACGACACGACATCAATAGCAGAAGAATACCTAAACTTTGTGCTCAAGCAAAGCACGCCAGCACCAATAACACTAGCGGAGTTAGAAAGGGAGACGAGAGAAGATGGCACGCTGCAACTGGCAATGGAGATAACGAGAAGACAAAGATGGAGGCACATCAACAACAACTGCACCTGGGAAACAGGGATATGTAAAGAAGAAGTGCTAGCTCTACAAAAGATAAATGAAGAACTGTCGGAGACGGAAAGCGGAATATTAATGAGAGGGACGAGAATTGTGATACCAAGATCACTCAGGAGACAAGTGATAGATTTGGCTCACGAGTCACACCGAGGCGTAGTATCAACAAAGAAACTGTTAAGAGAGAAAGTGTGGTTTCCTGGACTAGATCGCATGGTCGAAGACACAGTAACGACATGCCACCTATGTCAAGTGACAGGAGCACCGCCCAGACACGCACCGCTACAAATGTCAGAGCTCCCAAGAGCAGTATGGACGACACTGGCAGCTGATTTCTTTGGCCCACTGGACACAGGAAACTACTTGCTGGTGGTCATCGATGAATACTCAAGATTTCCAATAGTGCGACACGTCTCATCGACATCAGCATCAGCAACACTGCCGATTTTAGATGATATATTCGCTGCATGGGGCTCACCGGAAACTCTAAAGACGGACAATGGTCCTCCATTCTCAGGAGAAGGCTTCCGCAGATTCATGACCTATCTAGGGATAAGTCACCGGAAGATAACTCCACTGTGGCCTTAAGCTAATGGAATGGTGGAGAGGTTCATGGGGAACATCAAAAAGCAGTTCAAAGGGCGAAGCTAGCGCAGATATCACTTAGCCAAGCTCTATGCCAGGTATTGCGGGACTACAGAAACACACCGCACAACTCCACAGGAAGATGCCCAGCGGAGCTCGTGCTGGGGAGGACAAGTAGAACGAGGCTGCCACAAATAGAAGCAATGACAGCGCCAGATCGCAGCAATATCGCCGAGAAAGACAGAGAGGAGAAAGAAAAATGAAACGATATGCAGACGGCAAGCGGCACGCCAGATCGTCAGGCCTCAAGGAAGGAGACACGGTGATAGTGCGCCAACGACAACAAAGGAAATCGGACAGCATGTTCTCCAAAGACCCGCTAATAGTAACTAAAGTGAAGGGCCCAATGATCACGGCAGAGTCAGAACATCAGAGGATAACGCGGAACAGCTCACACTTCAAAGAACTGAAGGAGAAGAAAGAGGAAGACCAAGATAAGGAAACAGCAGAACAAGAAGAGCAGGAGCAGACCAGGAAGGAAAGAGACAATGGTGAGGGAACAGCAAAAGAGCAACAGACGGAGGCCGGCCCGAAAAGATCATGCAGACGGCCAAAAAGGCTAATAGAAGAAATGTAATGATGGGAAGCACAGTGACCTGTGCCAGGGCAGACTTGCATCTATCTCTATCAACAGATCTCTGTATTTCACTTTTCTAGTAACTTCTTCGTGACAAAGGGGGAGATGTAGTGACCTGGGGGCAGGGCACTAGGACCCTGCAGTGGACTGTGGGGACACCAAGGGAACCGGACACCACATCCGGTCAGCGAGGAAGAGGACACTACAGAATGAGGAGAAGCGTGGGCAGACGTGCGTGGGCACAGCGCAGCGCATGTAACGAGAATAAAGAAACTGCAGATCCTTACCTGTCTCCTGTGCATCTGTGGGCTGGGGACACGACAATCGCTATCGCTATTGTGGGCCACTGCAGCTGAGGAGCTGTTGCCGCTGAGAGCCCGCATCTGTCTGTGTTACGAGAATCATCCCTATCGCTATTGTGGGCCGCTGCAGCTGAGGAGCTGTTGCCGCTGAGAGCCCGCATTTGTCTGTGCTACGAGAATCATCTCTATCGCTATTGTGGGCCGCTGCAGCTGAGGAGCTGTTGCCGCTGAGAGCCCGCATTTGTCTGTGCTATGAGAATCATCGCTATCGCTATTGTGGGCCGCTGCAGCTGAGGAGCTGTTGCCGCTGAGAGCCCGCATTTGTCTGTGCTACGAGGATCATCGCTATCGCGGGCCGCCGCAGCTGAGGAGCTGTTGCCACTGAGAGCCCGCATTTGTCTATGCTATGAGGATCAGCGCTATCGCTATTGTGGGCCGCTGCGGCTGAGGAGCTGCTGCCGCTGAGAGCCCGTCTTTTTATCACCGCCTCAGGAGCCTCGTGAGTGCACGCCGCGGACCGCTGCAGCTGGGAGCTGCGGCCGCTGCGAGTCCGCCTGTCATCATCGCGGCTTCCTCCCGAAGCTGCGTGCCGTGCCCCTTTAAACCTCAGTTACATTGTGCATCACCGGGTCGCATAGACCCCGGCCTCGAACTAAGTTCGTTTCACACGCTTTTGAGTGCTTTTATTGCCTTTCTTCGTGAATGTATATTTACGTGCATTGTGGCTTTTTGATCGTATTTGAGCCTTGTGTTAAGCTTATATAAAGATACATATTTTTCTATAGCTACTTGTGTGGTGTCCCTTTGTGGTGTCGTCACTGCGTTATTGTGTATGGTCATAAATGCTTCACACACTGCCTCTGAGATAGGCCTGTCTGCTCGTGCTACGTTACCACAGGGTTGAGCAGGGGTTATCAAAGGGTGTAGCCCCCTTACTCTGACTTAGGAAGAAGGGTCCCTACTTGGACATTGGCCAGCCACTGCCAACTAGAGACCCCCATTTCTAACATTGGTGGCAGCTGTGGGATCAGGACTTGCATTTGTAATCCACATACAATAACTGGTGTACACCACTAGTGAGTGCAGACCTAAACGCAACCACATATGTTGTTGATCTTGTTCTAATTTTTGATCGTAATTGCCAGTTATGTCTACAATGGGTAAGCCAGCATCCAATGCTTCGGAGGATCTCACCTTTGAGGAAGAGAGGTTAGAAACCTACACTGCCAAACAGCTAAAGTCTTTTTGCAAGCAATTCACCGTCCCTATTGCAGTTCTCTCTAGGAAGGAGGAGTATCAGAAGGCGCTAAAGGCCTGGTGGGAGGCGAAGGATTTCCCTGGGAATGGGGGAGAGCCTGGGGACGGTGGAGAGAATGCTGGAGGGCAGCAGGATGACGAAGTGGATTTAGGGGGAGGTAAAGCACTTTCCAGTCCAGGTACTAGTGTGTCCTCAAAGGGCCTGTCTCCAGAAGAGATGGAGGACAGGGAGGGAGATAGGAGGCATAGTTTGGAGATGGCCAAATTAGAAGGTCAGAAGGACCTAGAGAGTAAAAAGTTGGATATTGAGAATAACAGGTTGACATTTGAACTTGAGAAAATGAAACTGGAGCATGAGAGAATATTGAGGGAACTGGAGATCAAGGCTAAGAGTTTAGAGATCTCCCCCTCTGGTGGCAGCATACCTTTAGTACCTACCGAGGGTAGAGTTTATATACCCAAGGATGTCATCAAGGATTTCTATAAGAGTGAGGATATTGGGCAATGGTTTGCCGCCTACGAGATAGCCATGGTGTCCCACCGGGTCCCTGAGAAGGAGTGGGGACGCTTTGTGAGTGATGGGAGGGATACCCTGTTGGATCTGCCTGAAGAGAGCAGGATGGTGTATGCCCACATGAAAGAGGCCTTGATGACGCCATATGGTTTGACCCCAGAAATGTACAGGCAGAGATTTAGAACCTGTAAGAAGTTAGAGGGTACCACTTGGGTTGAATATGTGTCTTTTTTTTGTAGAGCAATGGATCGCTGGGTAAAAGGTAGCAAGGTGAAACTTTTGAACAACTGTATGATTTGTTTGCGTGGGAGCATTTAGCTAGTAACTGTTTTCCAGAGCTACGCCAGCACCTTGTTGATAGCAAGCTAACTAACCCTAGGAAGCTTGCTGAGGAGGAGGACCGCTGGGTGAGCACCCAGGTTCGCAAGGGTCAGGTGGGAGACTTCGCCAAAGGTGGGCAGGGTCCCCAGCAGAGAAGGGGGGGGGGACAGGGGTAAACAGAGGGAGTTCCAGAGATGGCCCCAAAGTAATTCCCAAGGGAACCCAGGAGTGGTGTCCCAGTCTCCCCCTGAGAAGAAGCCAGTGCCCCGACAGGTAGGCCTGTTCATAGGGGGCCCCTTACTTGTTTTAAATGTGGTCAAGTGGGCCACCAGTATTATGATCCCCAGTGTCCCCAGAGGGACCTCAATGCACCACCCCGTGCACCACCCCGCCAGCTTGCTAGTGTAGCCCTGGGAGGAGAGGAGATGGGTGCCCCAGGTGGGTGGGATCCCGTAGAATTGACCTTTGTCTCGCTAGGAGACTTTGAGAAGGTCCCTAACCCCACGCTGCCTGATAACACTAAGAAGTACAGGCAGTGGGTGACCATCAATGGCCATAGGGTGGAGGCTCTGAGGGACACCGGAGCAAGTGTGACTGCTGTCAGCTCCCGGTTGGTGTCCCCAGAGCAGGTTGTCCCCCATGCATTCTGCCCGGTAGTGTCAGCAGACAACTCTGAGAGCCAGTGTGAGGTGGCTCAAGTTCCCTTTGAGTGGGGGGGTCTCAGGAACTCTTCAAGTAGCTGTGAGGCCCGCCATGCCGGTAGACTGTCTGTTGGGCAATGATTTAGAGAACTCCCCGTGGGCTACGGTGGAGAGGAAATCTCGCTTGGAAATGTTGGGTCTGCCTGAGTGGGCGTGCGCGACCACTCGGTCCATGGCAGCCAGTAAGGATGTTCAGAAGGACCTGGAGCCTGAAAGTATGGCCCAGGCCCCTGCCTTAAAGAGAAGGGGTAGGGGGCGCGGGAAACCGGCCTCCATAGTTCCCACGGCCCAGGAGGGAGCAGACCTTGAGGGGGATGCCCTGGAGCCTACCAGGGAACAAGTAGCCGAACTGGGGGACCTGCCTGGGCTGACCCATTGGCAGCAGGAAGGAGGGCCCACCAGAGAGGAATTTTGTGAACAGCAGAGAACGTGCCCTTCTCTTGAGGGGCCGCGGCGACAGGCTGCAGCCCAGGCAGCAGGTGATCAGTCAGGGTCACATCTGATCCATTGGGAGTATGACCTCCTTTACAGCGAGCCTAAGGTTGCTGAGCCTGGGTCAGCCCGTGTGCTGGTGGTACCCCAGTGCTTCAGAGCCTTCCTACTGGGGTTGGCTCATGATGTGCCATTGGCAGGACATCTGGGGCAGATCAAGACCTTCGAGAGGCTGGTCACCCACTTTTATTGGCTCCCAGATGCGCAGGAGCTCAGATGCTCACTGCAGGACATGTGAAACTTGCCAGGCAAGTGGGAAGAGTGGGGGGAAGATCAAAGCCCCACTCCAGCCCTTTCCAGTTGTCAGTACCCCATTCGAGCGAGTGGGCATTGACATTGTGGGGCCTCTGGACCCCAAGACAGCCATGGGCAACAGGTTCATCCTGGTCTTGGTGGACCATGCCACCCGGTACCCTGAAGCCATCCCGCTCTGGACAGTGATGGCCCCCGTGGTGGGACGTGCACTGCTGGGGATTTTCTCCCCTGTGGGGTTCCCCAGAGAGGTGATGGAGCGCAAGAGTCCTGTTACCTACTTGGTGGACTTGCAGTCTCCCCGGAACCCCTTGCGTGTCCTGCATGTCAACCGCCTGAAGCCCCACTTTGAGAGGTCCGAAGTGGGCATGCTCCTGGCCACAGATGCTGGGATGGAGGAGGAGAGTGAGCCTCTTCCTGACCTCCTGTGTGCAAAGGAGCAAGATGGGTCAATGGAGGGTGTGGTCCTCTCCACCACACTGACCCCTGAGCAGCAGAGTGATTGTCGCCAACTGTTGGGACAATTCAGTGATCTGTTCTCCCTGGTGCCTAGTGTCACTGATTGGTGTGTCCATGAAGTGGACACTGGGGACAGTCCTCCTGTTAAGCACAAGGCTTACCGAGTGACTGACCGGGTTAGGGCATGCATTAAGGAGGAGGTTTCCAAAATGTTTGCTTTAGGGGTGATTGAGTCCTCTAGCAGCCCTTGGTCCAGCCCAGTGGTCCTGGTACCAAAAGCTGCAGCGCCTGGTGCCACCCCAGAACTTCGGTTCTGCATGGACTACCGAGGTCTCAATTCAGTCACAAAGACTGACGTGCACCCCATCCCCAGAGCTGATGAGCTCATAGATCGGCTAGGGGCTGCACGGTACCTCAGCATGTTTGATTTGACGTCTGGGTATTGGCAGATCGCCTTGACTGATGGGGCAAAGGAGAGGTCAGCATTCTCCACACCGGATGGGCACTACCAGTTCTGGTGATGGTCTTTGGGATGAAGAATGCCCCTGCCACCTTTCAGAGGTTGGTCAACAGGGTGTTGGTTGGGCTGGAGGATTTCAGTGCTGCCTACCTGGATGACATTGCAGTGTTTAGTTCCTCATGGGAGGACCACCTGCGCCACCTCTGGGAAGTGTTGATGGCACTGCGAAGGGCAGGCCTCACAATCAAGGCAAGTAAGTGCCATATTGGGCAGGGTTCTGTGGTGTACTTGGGACACCAGGTTGGGAGCGGCCAGGTGGCGCCCCTACAGCCCAAGATTGAAACCATCCTGGCTTGGGAACCCCAAAGACCCAGACACAGGTGAGAGCCTTTTTAGGACTCACGGGTTATTACAGGAGGTTTGTCAAGGGGTATGGCAACATTGTTGCACCCTTGACTGAGCTGACGTCTAAGAAGCAGCCAAAGATTGTGAACTGGACTGACACCTGTCAGAAAGCTTTTGACACCCTGAAGACTGCCATGTGCACAGCACCTGTACTTCAGGTGCCCAACTTTTCAAACAAATTTGTTGTCCAGACAGATGCTTCAGAGCATGGTGTGGGGGCTGTTCTGTCACAGATCAATGAGGAGGGCCTAGACCAACCGGTAGCCTTCATTAGTAGGAGGTTACTTCGACGGGAACAGAGGTGGAGTGCAATTGAGCGTGAGGCATTTGCTGTGGTCTGGGCACTGAAGAAGCTGAGGCCATACCTGTTTGGGACTCACTTCTGGGTTCAGACGGACCACAGGCCCCTCAGATGGTTGATGCAGATGAGGGGTGAGAATCCCAAGTTGTTGAGGTGTTCTATTTCCCTACAGGGGATGGACTTTATGGTGGAACACCGCCCGGGTACAGAACACGCCAATGCTGATGGTCTGTCCAGATTTTTCCACCTTAGTGATGAGAACCCCCAAGTGGGTGGGTAGTTCTCCCCACATTTCAGCTGGAGGGGACATGTGTTAGACCTGGCACCATTGGCGTGGGTCTCCCTTCCATCTTTCGCTTTTTGTCTCCTCTGTGTTTGCTGGTGTTAGATGCTCTGGGCGCTGTGCCACTGCCATTCAGTGCTACAGCGCGAATGCTCCCTATTGTAAATTGACTGGATGAATTGGTATTCCCATAATTGGCTCATTTGATTTACCTGTTAGTCCCTCGTATAGTGCACCGTGCGTGCCCAGGGCTGGTAGTCCGAATGCTGCTGGTGGGCCTGCAGTGCTGATTGCGCCACCCACCTAAGCAGCGCGTAAAGTATGTCTCAGACCTGCCATCGCACAGTCTGTGCGCAGTCCAGAACTGCTATTCTTTGACTGTAACGCGGGCTGAGAATCATCGCTATCGCGGGCCACTGCAGCTGAGGAGCTGTTGCCGCTGAGAGCCCGCATCTGTCTGTGTTACGAGAATCATCCCTATCGCTATTGTGGGCCGCTGCAGCTGAGGAGCTGTTGCCGCTGAGAGCCCGCATTTGTCTGTGCTACGAGAATCATCGCTATCGCTATTGTGGGCCGCTGCAGCTGAGGAGCTGTTGCCGCTGAGAGCCCGCATTTGTCTGTGCTATGAGAATCATCGCTATCGCGGGCCGCTGCAGCTGAGGAGCTGTTGCTGCTGAGAGCCCGCATTTGTCTGTGCTACGAGGATCAGCGCTATCGCTATTGTGGGCCGCTGAGGCTGAGGAGCTGCTGCCGCTGAGAGCCCGCCTTTTTATCACCGCCTCAGGAGCCTCGTGAGTGCACGCCATGGACCGCTGCAGCTGGGAGCTGCAGCCGCTGCGAGTCCGCCTGTCATCATCGCGGCTTCCTCCCGAAGCTGCGTGCCGTGCCCCTTTAAACCTCAGGTACATTGTGCATCACCGGGTCGCGTAGACCCCGGCCTCGAACTAAGTTCGTTTAACACGCTTTTGAGTGCTTTTATTGTCTTTCTTCGTGAACGTATATTTACGTGCATTGTGGCTTTTTGATCGTATTTGAGCCTTGTGTTAAGCTTATATAAAGATACGTATTTTTCTATAGCTACTTGTGTGGTGTCCCTTTGTGGTGTCGTCACTGCGTTATTGTGTATGGTCATAAATGTTTCACACACTGCCTCTGAGATAGGCCTGTCTGCTTGTGCTACGTTACCACAGGGTTGAGCAGGGGTTATCAAAGGGTGTAGCCCCCTTACTCTGACTTAGGAAGAAGGGTCCCTACTTGGACATTGGCCAGCCACTGCCAACTAGAGACCCCCATTTCTAACAGTCTATTTGAAACTTGTGGTGTTTATTGGACCATGAGCAATTGATGAACTTTTTGTAATATGGGATAAAACAGAAGCAAGTTTTGCGTCATGAGTATCACTCCCAAACAATCCAGTCCAGTGCTGTTATAACACTGATTTTTGAGCCAATACATAGGACCAGATGTAGGAAATCTAAAAGCGAATTTTAGCGATCTGTTATTAGGAAATCGCAAACTGCGATGTACAACAGTGTGTTTGACACTGTTAGTGATTGGCAGTGGGTCGCAAATGGACCTGCCTCATCAATATTCATGAGGCAAGTCAAAATTTGCAACCTGTTGTGAATGGTTACAATCACAGGATTGCTTTTTAAATAAAGTAATTTTTTATTTTGTAATGCAGCCCATTTTCCTTAAAGGATAATGGGATGCATTTCACAAATAAAAAGGAAAAGCTACCTTTTCATTTTTTAAGAGTAGCTAGTGGTCTGTGGGACCCCTGTCTGCTCTTAAAAAATGTTGGCGCTCACATTCACAAAGGGGAAGTTTGCGAATGGGTTACCACCAACGTAAAATTGGTGGTAACTGCACATGATTTGCGACCGTATTCCTGGTTGCAAAACATTCATACATACTAGTGCTATTCGGTATTAGGAAGGCACGCCCTGAACACTCCCCTTCCTAATACCGAATCACAAAAGCAAAATGTGATTCAGTAACAAGTTACTGAGTCGCATTTTGCCTTCTACATATGGCAAAATGCATTTTACCGATCGCAAACTTCCCGACGGGCCGTTTGCGACCAGTAAAATGCTTCGCACATCTGGTCCATAGAATGTTAAAAGAGAACCTGCTATGGGTTAAACTGACAACACTAACATATATTGGCTAGTTTCTACAAACTTGTGACCTGGTGAAGTCATTACTGCAGAAATGTGCTTTATTACTTTTACTTTCAGGGGAAGATTTTATATTAAATAGAGCTGCGTCATATTTAGAATGCGAGGCAGCGCGAACTAGAGCATGTGCAAAATAGTCTCGCGTTGCAGCGAAAAAAGCATGTGCGTCA
Source organism: Calotriton arnoldi (assembly GCA_963921515.1). NCBI lineage: Eukaryota > Metazoa > Chordata > Amphibia > Caudata > Salamandridae > Calotriton > Calotriton arnoldi. The sequence continues at coordinate 515,795 of CAWUFW010004816.1, forward strand.
TGCACGTCCTTAAAAAAAAACTCGCAAAACACCACAAAAGGATGCAACGTATTTTGGTAGAAGTCCAAACACAAGAAATGGCAGAGAACCTTGCCCCACAACCCATTCCTTTAATGCAGCAGTCAGAAGAGGATCCAGCTACCAGTATCTCCATGTGGATGAGTGCTATTCTCTGCTTGTAGATTCTTTCCTTCCTCCGTGTTTTCTTTTTCGCCAAGGCAACTATCCGCTGATGGTGATGGACAAAAACAATCTCAATGGTTGCCACAGCCAGTAGATATTTGTTGTGCTTGTGCTGGAAGATCTCCCAGTAAATGGCTCCAGCTCTTTTTGCGCCTGTTTTGTACCTGCGCTATTTTTTCTGCGCTAATCTTTTTTGCGCTACTTCGCGTCAGTTTGCGTGACTCTTGTAAATACCTGTACCTACAGGGTTTTTGAACTTTTTGGCGTGGGTAACGCCCTGCCACACCCACTCTGCATACATTAAATCGACTTTAGCGCAGAGTGACGCAAAACCGTTTGTGCATCACGCTAACTTTAAAATATGGCGCAAATACTTACTTGCGCCTATCTGAAAATGTGTGAGAGGTTTTGCGCCGCTTTGCGTCATGCGAGCGCCATCGCAAACTCTTTGAAAATCTGCCCCTCAGAGTCCTAGCTAAAACATTAGAGGAAAACCTTCTGCAGTGAAAAACAAAACAAAAATCAAATGGTTTCTCTATCCATTGCATCCACGTGATAAATCATTTAACGTATGATAAATCAGTGTACGTTTGAGATGTAAAGCCCCTTATGCATTTCAATGCAAGTAGTTCATAAGGGCCGCCATGCTACACCAAACAGCCAAAAGCATGCCGTCAAGGAGTATTGCTTCTCTGAGTGGAGCCAAAGCCCTCTCCAAGTGTATTTAAACCAACTGAAAACAATAAGTCAATGACACAGCCGTGCTGCCAAGCCAGGCTTAAAGAATGAAATAAATAAATAAAACAGTGCAAGAAGAGCAGAAGCCAACCTAGATTAGGGTTACTGTTTTTCAATGATACCTGTTTCATTCCAAAAAACTGTGTGAATTGGATGCTAAGTATCAGCCGAGCCTCGAGTTACTGAGGGTGAACTGAGGCGGGTTTCAGTAGAGTGGTCACAACAATCCTCACCGTGATTAGCAAAACAAACAGGATTTTGAGTGTGACAAAAATATCACAGTGACCTGCACCCTACACGAATACAACAGGATACTGGACATAATCTCATCAGGGGTCCCATAGAATAAACTCTGACTCGAATTCAGATTGGTAGTAAGGAGAAAATGAGGAGCGGAACACTGCACGTCAAGTGAATGGGAGCGGTTTGATCCTCCCACTAGCCAGGGTGTACTAAGGACAGGAAGAGACCAGTGATAAGGAGTTGGCACCCAGCATTTGCTGACCACAGCCCCCAAGCTTTGCTTTGAAGGTGTCTGTTGCAAGTGGAAGAAACAATTTTAATTTGGTTTATTATGATCTTTGGCCACAGTCTGTGCTCAGTGCACTTTCGGGCCATGCCCTATTGTAATGCACATCCCCCTTGTGTCTGCTGTGAATAGCCTGGGGCTCATTTACAAGAAACTGACGCGTCTGTATAGATGCATCAGTTTCTCTGCGCCTGTGTGAGAAACCCTTGCGCCACCATGGAGGCGCTGTACGGCGCACCATGGCGTAAGGATTGACAGATGTATCAGAACTTTTAACGCATCTGTTGGCGCAAAAGTCACGCATTGCTGGAGTTGTTTCGCAAGCAGAATGTAACTCCAGCAATGCATGAGGATGCCTATTCCTAATACACTGCATCACTGCTCATGCCTGCTCAAAGCAAGCGTAGGGTTTTGACGCAGTGGCGTCCTAGAAGTGGCCCAGTGAAATCTTGTAGATTTCATTGCGTCACTCCTACGAGACTTTTCTGCATGGGAACGCCCACCCTGCATACATTATACTTTTCGCAGGTATAATGTGGCGCAGGGCTTTACAAGGTGACGCATCTCCCTAGATGCGTCACGTTGTAAATGGGCCGCAACGTGGCGCATTGTTTACGCTGCTGCTGCCTCACAAAAAGTGATGCAACGGCAGCGCAAAAGTGTCGCAAGGAGCTTATAAGTCTGCCCCCCTGTATGGCTGTGCCCAAGGGATGCCTTCAGAGAGCAAGACATTCAACCATGCCCTTCAACCATGACCACTGCTCTCAGTATGTAAAAGCAACAATTGATGGACAGAATGCAGAACAATGTCATACATTCATCCCAGTACAGAGATCTGGGCCTAAATCCATCGTTTTTTTGCTCCCCATGCTATTCCAGTTTGAACCCAGCCATATGCAAATCAGTCTTGACCCTGCGCCCAATGGGAACAGTCCAGCCCAAGCTGCCAGGACAGGTCCTCACATGGACTGGAAACAAGCATCCTAGGACGGTTTCCGGGGTTTCACCCCTCATCAGCCAGGATAGCATGACTCCACTGGTATGGAGAGCACGGGACCCACGTCTGGGCATACCCGTCCCACTCGGGGTGACAAATGCAAAAAGAACAATTGATGGACAGAATGCAGAACAATGTCATACATTCACCCCAGTACAGAGATCTGGGCCTAAATCCGTCGTTTTTTTGCTCCCTATGCCATTCCAGTTTGAACCCAGCCATATGCAAATCAGTCTTGACCCTACGCCCAATGGGAACAGTCCATGGGGCGCAGCCCTATGGCTATGCCCATGGACAATGAACACAGGATGTGGTCTTCTGTCTTATTTTCTGCCCCGTACCCCAGCCCATCCAGTGCAGGGCATGCCACTTCCATTTAGCAATGCCCTAAACCGAGTAGTCCAACCCATAGTAGCCAATGAAGGTGATTGTTTTGTGTTCTCATTTTCATAGAATTCCCTTTGGCGATTTTAATTAAAATTCTACTTTTGGATCTTTTCAATGGTTTCTCCAAAATAGATCTACTTGCATCTTTCGAAGTCAAGACATTTTAAATGTGCACGTTTTGTTGGAATATTTTTATGCAGATTTGCAAAAATCATAAAGGGCCAGCAGTGCTTAGCTATACAATTTTGTGCCAGTGCTAAATGGTGTTGGGCATCGGGCATGGATTTTGCCCATGCCATATTCTCAGTGTGAACTGTTGCCAGTGTAGGGTTAAGGTTAGAATTAGAACACCATTCATTAAAACGCCCCTGCCACACATGTTTCTGCAATCAGAGGGGCATATTCTCAAGAACGTGCGATAATCATTGCCAAAATAGGTTAACGCAATTTTTCTTATCGCCGTCTATCGCGGGAAAATAACGCAGTGTTAACGTCTTATTCTCAACACGGCGGTAACATGCGATAGTTTCCCGATAACGCGTCAAATGTCTGCGATAAAATTACCGGGACGGCGATAAAAATCTAAAGCCTAACGTGAAAAAAGTGGCGATGGGCCCAACCGCGATAAAAAAATCAGTGATAAGCTGCGCCAGGCCTACAATTCACACATGTCAGGAGGGAAAAATCACTATAAGAGCAGAAAAAAATAAAATGAGAACAAAACCCAAACAACTGAGAACCACCATGGAGGAAGCTGGAGCAACTACAGAGGCCAACCAGAACCCCACAATCCCCCCAGAGGACCAGCCAGGGACCTCAGGGAAGGAGAAGGGTAGTTCTGCACTGCCTCGGTGGTAGTCCGAGGGGGGGTGGTCCTGGGGGTGGGGGTGGTCCTGGGGGTGGTGGCGGTGGGTGTTGTGGCCCTCTTGGGTCTCCAAGCTGCATGATCATTGGCTCCATGGCATCTGTTGGTCTTCAGATGTGGCTCTCGGCTGGGCTCCCTTTCTACTGCAGGTTGTCATCCTGCTTAACACCAGTAGAAGGCAGGTGTTAAATCCCTGCTGCTAACGCGCCTTATCGCCTGTTTTTGGATCGCATCGCCGATCTGGCTGGTCGTTGAGAATATCGCGAAGTGGTGTTTTCGTGAGTTTTTGCACGGGAACGCCTACTCTGCATATCATTAGCGTTAGTTGTCGCTCTCATCCGTGGCGATGTTTTTTGCGGCAGCTATCGCTGGTAAACTGTCGATATCGGCAGTTTGCACCAGCTTGAGAATAGGGCGATAAATCTATCGCCACTTTTGCGGCGCTAAAGTGCCGATAAATCGGCGATAAGTCCTTGAGGATATGCCCCCGTATTCAAGTATGTTTAA